>WIGO01000068.1:63276-170870 GCA_014235945.1 Colletotrichum plurivorum
CGGCAGCTGAAGAAGCCCCAGAGATAAAAGAAGCGGAGGCTGCCCCCGAAGTCAAGGATGCCGAGCCGCCGGCGGTTGAAGATGAGAGCAATGGTGCAGAGGTTGCTGCTGCGGCTGCTGTAGGCGCCGCTGCCGCTGCCGCGGTTGGCGCCACCGCAGTTGCTGCAGCCGCAGACGACAAGAAGCCTGAGGAGGAACATTCAAGGTCTCTGGATGCTGATGAGAGCAAGGACAGGGTAGGACCGATTCCCAGTGAGGACAAACCAGGTGAGAACTCCCTTCCCTCCCCTGATCCCGATTCCCCCGATGGAGATGCACGGGAAGGACAGGATGGCGAAGGTTCCGAAGATGTAGAAAAGGAAGTCCAGGAGGAAACCACAGAGGCCGCCGTCGAACCCGCACCGTCTGCCGAGGAAGAAGCTCCCGCCGAAGAGCCACAAGCAAGCGAAGGGGCACCGCCCGCCGAACAAGAAGAACCCGCACCCGAGAGTGACTCGGCTCCTCCCCCTGCCGAGGAGCCCGAGCCTGAGCCTGAGCAAGAAGCTGCTGAACCTGCCGCTGAGAAGCCTGCCCCAGCTGCCACTGATGATGCCGCCCCTGCAGATGAGAGTGTGAGCCCCGAGACTGCAGAGCCTGCCGTGGAAGAAGCAGATGCCGCCCCAGCCGAACCTGCACCTGAAGCAGCCGTAGCGGAAGAACCTGCTGCTGAAGATCCTGCGCCCGAAGCCCCTGGCGAAGAGGCCGCTCTAGAAGAAGCGACCATAGATGAGCCTGCGCCTGCCGAACCCGCAGCAGAAGAGCCTGCCCCCGAGGAGCCTGTCGCTGAAGCCGCTGCCCCTGATGAAGCGGCTCCAGCTGACGACACAGCCGAAGAACCCGCGCCTGCCGAAGCTCCTGTCGAGAACGAGGCGGCTCCGGAGGAGCCTGCTGCTGAAGACGCCACTGCGGTCGCCGAACCTGAAGCCTCACCAGATGTTGCTCCAGAAGAAGCTCCCGCAGAAGCAGCCACCGAAGCCGTTCCTGAGGAGGCTGCCCCTGAGGAGGCTGCCCCTGAGGAGGCTGCCCCTGAGGAGGCTGCCCCTGAGGAGGCTGCGCCAGAAGAATCACCCGTAGAGGCTGCGCCGGAAGACCCCGCGCCCGCAGAAGAAGCACCCGTCGAAGAAGCACCTGCAGAAGCCGTCCCCGAAGAGGCTTCCCCCGAGGATGCCACTGCCGAAGAGGCTGTTCCTGAAGAAGCCGCTTCCGAGGAAGATGCATCTGCCAGTCCAGCGCCCGCAGAAGCCGAGGCTGTAGCAGAACCTGCACCAGCTGAAGCAGCGCCAGAGGAGACGACTTCCGATGATACTCCTGCACAAGAACCCTCTCCTGAGGCTGACGCGGTAGCTGAGGCTTCAACCGAGACGGCGCCTGAAGAAACTGCTCCTGAAGAAACTGCTCCTGAAGAGCCTGCCGCCGAAGAACCTGCTGCCGAAGAAGTTGCTCCAGAGACAGCCCCAGAGGAACCTGCTCCTGAAGTCAACGACGAACCAGAACCCGCTCCAGCAGAGGCTGCAGCGGAGGAACCGGCAGCAGTTGAGGCAGACGCCGAACCGACCGTAGAGGAGGCCTCTCCAGAAGATCTTGCCGCAGAGGAGCCCGCCGCAGCTGAGCCAGCACCCGAAGAACCGGTCACAGAGCCAGCAGCCGATGAGGCCGCATCTGCTGAACCGGCTCCTGAGGAGGCGGCTCCGGAAGAGCCAGCTGCAGAACCCGCTGCTGAGCCCGAGGCTGCTGAACCAGCGCCCGAAGCTGCTGATGCGGCTCCTGCTGAAGAAGTCCCCGTCGAGGCAGAAGCACCCCCCGAGGAGACTCCTGCAGAGGAGTCGGTCAACGACGAGGCAGCAGAAGCTCAGCCCGCAGAGGCCGATGCAACCCCCGAGAACGATGGCGAAGACAATGATGCAGTCATCGCAGGGGTTGCGGCTGCTGGCGTCGCTGCCGCAGCAGGTCTGGCTGCTGCCCATCAGCTTGGCAAGGACTCGGACGAGAACGAGAACGAGACCACGAGGGAGCTTCCTGAACCTGACAAAGACGACACCATCTCGCGTCGGGGCTCTTCAGACAAACTCACGCAGACCCTCGAAGACAACACTCCTCTCTCGTTGTCGGCCTTGGCGGAACGCAAAGCAGCCGAAGGCCAGGTCAGGGACGTCGATGCAGACTTCAACCTGACGCAACGAGATGGATTCTCGGACCAAGGCACGCAGACAGACTGCACAGTCTGGGGTCTTCGACCCTCAACGCCCGCCGTGGTCCTGCCGGATCTCGCGGACCCCACCTCGCCGGCAGCGAAACAGCGCGCAAAGGCTCTCAGGCGGCAGCGCAGGCTCGCAATACTTCGAGCGGAAGAAATGATCGCAACGGCTGTGATCATCTACGCCACGGCTCAGGCTCTCAGTGCACCTCACACTCTATCATCTCGGGCCAGCTCGCAGCTCCTCAAGGGAACTCCCAGCTTGCTGGAGCAACAAATGAAAACGAAATCAAAGAAGGCCAGATTCTTTTCCAGGGTCCTGCCAGGCCTTCTTTCCAGACGCCGGAGTACTGCCACTAAGGGAGCGGATATGGTTTACGACGTTGATGCTAATCGTTTTACAGAGAAGAAAGAAGCAGAGGCCCGCGAGAAGCACCGCAGACATCGCTCCTCCCAACATCACTCTTCGTCCTACTCCAGCCGCACCCGAGCGGCCGAGAGCGAGAGACGAGACAGCAGCAGTCGGCGCCACTCCCACCACTCGCAACAGTCCGCCCAGAGGCGACACCGGAGCGAAAGCGAGCGGTCTCTCCGATCCGGGGAGGCCGCTCCGCGCACCCCGCCGAGAACCCCCCGAAGACAAGACAGCGGATTCTCGGAGAGCCCACAGAGCGCTGCCGTCTCGCGCCACCATCGCTCGAGCCGCAGCGAGCGCAGTGAGCACAGTGACCGGACGAACGAGAGAAGCGAGCGCAGGAGCCGCACGGCCGAGGAACAAGCTGCGCACGAGAAGCGCAAGGAGGAGCGTCGTATGGTTCGTGAAAAGGAAAAGGAGCGCGAGCGTGAAGCCGAACGCCAGCGGGAGCGAGAGGAACGCGAACGGGAACGGGAAGAGCGTCACAGGGAGAGAGAACGCGACCGTGAGCGCCAGAAAGAGCGTGATCGTGCACGTGAACGTGAGAGAGAGCTCGAGAAGGAGAGGGAGCGTGAGCAGGCAGAGAAAGAGCGCTCCCGCCGCCAACGAGAGTCGAAGGGTAAAGGACCGGAGATCGCCAGGCCCGAGGAGCCGCCTCTGGAGCGCAGCCACCGCCGCTCCTCCCGCCGGCACAGCACGTCGGAGCACCGCCCGGAGCGCACCTACAGCAGGAGGGAGCCCTCGCCGGAGGGACGCACCAAATTCTTCAGCGTCAAGAACCAAGAAGGTACGGCCAAAGCGACAAAACCTCCCCAGGACCCCCTCCCCCCTCCTCCACCTCCTCCCCAGGCCACCAGGGACACCATGCCAACGGATGACGAAGCAGGACAACAAGAACCCCTCAAGCGGTCGCGCTCCCACAGGCACCACCACAGCCGCCGGTCCGAGGATGGCGGCAGGGCCAAGCTGCAGAAGGCGCGCGAAGAGGTCGCCGAGCAGGCCAAGCTGGCGGCGGAGAGGGGCGAGAAGCCCCCGCGCTCGAAGCACTCGTCGTCGCACCCGTCGGACGAGTCGGCGCGGCGCCAGGAGCGGAGGCGCACCCGGGACGTCGAGAGGGAGAGGGAGAAGGAGAAGGAGAAGGCTGGTGGTATCAAGGGCATGTTTAAGCGGTTGTTCAACTAAACGCACCTTGTGTGTTTGTGTTGTGCGTGTGTTTCGTAATGATGTTACGACTATGATCTGTATGTGCGGACGAGCATGAACGGGAAACAGCAAAGACTGGAACGCAAGCAATGATTCGGGTTTGATGGGCGCGATAGATTTGGGGATTGGGACTGGAGTTTTTTGTTTGATGATTCGGTCTCATGATCTCAACGATGACTCATTTCTAATGGCTTAATCGTTTGATGATTAATGTCTTGAGTATAAATACATACAATGCCTGATGAACTTGTACTTGAACGTTTCTCAATGGCTCTCGGGCTGAACTTCCATCAACCAAGTGGTAGACGTTGACCGACCGCTCGGGTCAGAAGTCTGAGGCCGGCATTCGTTCCGGACGAAGGCAAGGTTGGCAGAGACCTGGCGGGGGCGCCCCCGTAACATTGTTGCCAGTGTTGGAGTTGTGCAATCTCGAGTACCGATCTGGCAGTTTCCATCATCACTATCGTATTCCCAAGTGATACGTGAAAGAAGTTGAAGACCGGCATCGGGAATTTTGAACACAAGTCCCAGTTTTTTGGTCTTGGACTCATCATTATGTTGTTCGGTCCGCGGCTTTCGCTGGTGCTTTCGTGGGACTTCTTATCATCGCCTGTATAATTATCAATGGCTCCGGGTACTGCAGATCAGTGGAAACAGGCCTTTTATATGACGACTTTAGGGAAAAGCTAGAGAAGGACTCCTCGGAATTGCCTCTCAAGCCGTCTCCAGTGATCACACTCGGGGATGGGCCTCCGACACTCGTAGTTGGGTCGGCATTGTGGACTGCATATCCCACCGGTCATGTGGCAATCGCGTCAAATTGCACGATGACTTGGCGAGCAGCTGCGGAAAAGGTCGCGCCGGCACGAGCTCGTGTTTCCTGTCGTGCGTGGGCTCCTCCGCCCGGTGCTGTCCTCCATGTATCGGTGCTTGAATAAGACAACTCTGAAGAAGAGAGTTGGAATTTTGCACGTCATTAAAACGCCACGAAAAGTTTAATAACACGAAACCCTTAAACAGAGAGACAGAAACACTGCGAACTGATGGTGCGAACGTTTTTCCTTTCTTTTCTTTTACAATGGTTTTTGATGCTTGATTTCGCGGATTGCTTGAGGATGGGAGAATGGCTTTGCGGAATGGCTTTGCAGAATGCTTTACGGAATAGCTTTACGGAATAGCTTTATAGAACTACATAGCGACTGCGGAACAATTACGGAATAATTTAGTCTACTTTATCTGGGAATATATATGGGCGAGGGTGCCCTCTTGAGAGGGGGGCTGTAGGTGCGATGCACCAGGGAGGTAATCAGGTACATAGGGGGAGAGGAAAATTCCTCCATTTTTCAGAACTTAGCTAGTACATCAACAATACATCGGAATTCCGGCCCAACTGCGAGCCCTCTTTCTAACACATCCTTTTGCGAAGACGATTATAAAGTTTGAAACGCAGAACGATGGAGACATCTCTTTGAAGAAATCCATTCGAACTTCTCCGTCAGGTTGGGCTTCTTATGGTGTTGGTTCGGATGGAGTGGTGCCCGGGACGGTCGGCGTTTGCGCGTAGGCAGGCGCACGTTCATTGTCATCCGACCTCGGACGGTATGGAGAAACACTCGTCTACGTCGCTTCTCGGACGGGGAGCAATGATTCGGACTTGACTTCGGCCATTCAATAACTGACACTCTGTTTATTCATGCTTAATTGGGATCCCACGGGTGCTCCCGCGCGACCCGAGAGTTGGAGCCTTGGCATTTCGTATCTCGGGGAGAGATTGATGGCCGAGGCCGAAGGTTTGGGGGCCAAAGACCCTCCAACATCTCTCGTCAGGACTCCAGGCTGGGAAGCATGAATACACTTCCGGAGTCTGGTATCTTGAAGCTAGTGGGAAAACTGGGTGACGAGAGCTATGCCGAAGAACGCGGCGCGCTAACCAAATCCATCGCGGATGTACGGAAGTTTCTCGTGGAGGGGAGATCCGTTAAGATGCCGACGGTGTCCAAAGCCTTCAGGTAGCTGAAGGCGATTACGAACAGGAATACGAAGGTTTCGGGTTATGCGAATATTCTGCCACCGAGACAATATTGGATGCAGCTCTGCCCTGGTGGCATTGGCGCCGGCGGGCGGACACACCGAGAACGCCGACAAATGCAAGCGCTGAGATAGGTGCACCGAGAGTGTGTGGACATCAATCCGACGTGGTATTTCTGCGGTGGCGAACAATGCGGCCTCTCCTTGACTTCCTTGAACAAGAAGATGACTGTTCTGCCTCGGGAACTCTGTTGCTTGACAACTGCTGCTACGACGTATAAGCCCGACCAGTAGACACAACGAGCCTACCGTTCTTAGGTTTCACTCGTCATGCCCTGCATGATCCTTCAGATTTGATGACCCTGAAGTGTCCAAAAATGAGGGCATGCCTGTGAGTCGAGGTCAGTCTTGGGGCCGGCATTTACAGGCGGCCCTGAGAAGCTCGTCTAAGCACTTTCAAAGCATGGCTTGTCCCCTGCGCGAAGGACAGCATGGTTGAATTCTTGACTGATAGTCGAACAGGACTGTGAAAGTGGATTTCGGCATCCTCTGCGGAACCGGCTTCGCACAAGGGAGGCATCTTCAGCATGAATTGCCTTCCAACTTCCGGGTGTGATGGTAGAATAGTCCAGTCGCAGTCGGTGGCTCGGTGAGACCGGCCAAAGCGGGCTTCTCTCGCGTCCGCCCTGGAGGCCAGAACTCGGTACTTTCCGTCGCTAGAAGACGTTGAATCTTGTGATCGTAAACGAATCTGGGGTTGCAGACACCCCTAGTAGCTTCCAGCTACATGTTCCTCGATGACTCGCAAAGACTAGTCGGATGGATTGCTGCAGGTAGACAGGCTCTATCAGTCGATTCTGACACTCAGTGAACAAGGAACGGCGATGAGAATTCTTCACCGAATGCCTAGCCCCCTTTCCTTCGGGCTACTATTGACATCCATCAACTCCTATACGTTGGCATGGGTTGTAAACAAAAAGACGCCCGAGTCAGCGATGAACGAAAATGACGGACGGTACCGGCAAACGACAGCATCAACAGTGGATCGCATCAATAATCTCAGCATACTTTGATGTGAAGTTGACAAGGCCATAGCACACGTAACGTCGCAGATATAACGGTAGTGATGGTTTAGACTCTTTTGTTTTGTTGTCAATAATCTTCTTTTCAGCATCCGAACCGAAGCTGCCGAAGCGTCATCGGGAGCAGCCGATCAACAACACCAACGGGTGATTTTCGTCAAGTCTAGTCTAGAGGTTAATGCTATTGTCTGCAGAAGGATTAGTTCTTCTTCCTCCCGAAAGGGATCGAGGGAAAGGGGATGGGGTTGCAGGAGGGGCAGTAGTGCGGCATAAACTTGGTTGACATGGAGCGATTTCGGGTTATCCGTAGAGGAGCATGCCGGAGATGCCAAGACTTTATTACCTATAACGGATTTCAAGGGTTGCGACGAGACAGGAGAAAGGTCGCAGGAGAGAAGCGAGCTGCTCGGAACAAAGCGTCAAGAATAGTGTTGCGGTTTGTCAGGGTTGGTTTGATGTAGTCCTGGCTGGTGACTCCATGTCTTTGGGTGCCGGAGACGTACAGCGTGCAGTGCAGGCTGGCAGCACAGAAAATTCGTCGCTTTCGTCTTCTCCAGGATGTTGTCCGGGTTTCGTCGTGGTGGTTTTGGTCTTGGCCGGTGGTGATGGTTTCGTGGACCTCGTGGAGGCGATCTGGGATGATGTCTGGAGGAGGTTGCAGCTGCTCTGGGGACCTTGAGCAGTCGCGATGGAGGCTCAGGGCCCTGGCAACTGCCGCTAGAACCCCTGGGGCTTAGCGTCATGCAGGGCGGGAGCCGGCATTTGTCTAGCGCTGAGCACTGTCCGCAACGGCGTCCCAGCGAGGGTCCACACCGGTCCTCTAAAAGCGGTAGCGTCCAGAGATGAGGCTTGCGCGGCCAAGGCAGGGGCAGGCACTGGTCCCAGTACCATAGCACCTTCCCAGGTCTCCTTGCTGAGGTGCCCTTCACCAACGGCAGGCACGTCGCCTGGGTACTGACTGCCTGCCATCAACAACACCATCTCCGTCTCCGTGATCAGCCATGCCCGTCACCATGACCAACGCCAACATCAACACCCAAGACTCGGTCGATCGAGCACATGACTCCCGCCCTCTCGCGCCATCAACTCGTCCCCGTTTCCGTCTCCTCCCTGTCGCCGTCCTACCCCTGGGTCGGGATGCTCCGTTTTCCTTGCACGTCTGGACATCGAAACGATCCTAGAGGACCACTATCATTGAGGCTTTGCAGCTGACCTGCAGGCTGCCCGCAGTATCTCGCTGCTTCAGGTGCATGGCTACCTAAACTGGACCTGGCGGAAATAAACCCATCTCCTCGTCTACTGCTTCTCGATGCCTCTCATCGCCGGAAACCCCTGCCCCCTCATCGGGATTTCCTTCCCCCCACATTCAACCCAGCACCGGCAGGGAACCGGGGACTACGTACGCAATCCAACAGGCGGCACCCATCAAGCGCCTGTCTCTATCCCGCGAATTGCACCCCGGGCCACGCGGGAGCTTCTTCTAATCAAGCATACTCGCAAGTGATCAAGATTTTGGAGTCTATCGAAATGAAGCCATGCTGGTTTTGGGATTTAGGGCCCTTGCATTGAGCCACACCAAGCTCGCGTTCGGTCTCCGGCTCACTCACGCCGTTCGTTCCTAAGCTCGCAACTGCCCCTCAAGAGCCTGGTCCTGGCTGTGCTTGTCGTCCTCGGTACCGAGATCCTGTGCGAGATCCGCCTTTCGGGTGCCAGTTCTTTCGGTCATCCCCTGTTTCCGTCATAGGCCTCTTGCCTGCAGAGTCGGCGGGGTGAGCCGTCTTCCACCAGACGATCCAAACCGACGGGCGTTTCGAAGTCGAGGACGACGACGACGAGAAAGACTCCATATCAGGGGGTCCAGTTGCACCTCTGGCCTGTTCTTAGCACGTGGGATTGCATGCGGCGTTACCGTTGCATCCAAAATGTGTACATCTCTGGGACGACCAGCGCGCTAACTCGCGGGGAACAGGCGCGGATGCAAACATCAAACAAATCCCACCGCCGTAGGGAGCTTGACGTTGCGTTTTTCCGAGTCAGAGCCTCCATAACTCTCCTAGCTTTGCGGGTTGCAAACGACATCGGACAGATTTTTTTCTACGCGGCCCAGCCTGACTGCAACCTCGTGGCTTGTGCTTCCGCCCGCTCGCGACGGCCGATTACTCCAAATCATGTCCTATTCTCTCCGAGACCCCGCCCGTCATCTTCCTGCCGTGCTGTGTCGACCGTGGAGGACGTTGTCGGGCCTGCCATGCCATGTTCGTTTTGACGCGCCTGCCCCATATCGCACGGTCTTTGTTTTGGCGCCGTTGCATTGGATGACGTTGACCGTCGCCAGAAGGGGCCGAGGGTCGGCCGGCAAGGAGGGATACCCTTGCCGAGCCGCGTCGTCCTCTCGGCCGGGCATGTCAGCGGAGGAACACCACGAATCCGGGCATATCTACCACCCCTTTGGGCCTTCAAAGGTCTTTCGTGGGGCTTCGTCCGTTGCCGGCGTCCTTCACTCGCTGATTACGAGTCGATTATATTCTTATCACCACTCACGTTTCCTTGAAACAACGTTACCCGCCAATGAGCTTCACCGGAGATGCTTGGCATTCCCTCGCCTTCTATTGGGTCGCCGTGTGGGCGAACCCTCATCTGGCTCGAGCGTATGCGGCTCTAGCAGATTATTGATTCCATCTCTAGGATCCTCTGCTCTTAGACTTCCATACTGGGTTATAGGGCGCAGATGTAATCCTAAAAAGGGGTCTCTCAAGTACCTCGCGGCCTGGTTCCCCGATAAGGGGAGTGTGTTACGTGACACTGTGGACGTTGAAATCATTTTACGTTTCTGCCATGCCTGTTTCTCTCGTGCTCCTGTATCGGTGTATCCTTAACAGGGAAGACGGCCGTTGCGCAGGTCGGCCTTCCACTCGCAGGGCTAATGCAGTCACACAGGCACGTTTCGATAGTTGCTGCTCCGCGGCAGCAGTCACAAGACTATACGCGCCAGCCATCTCGACCGTTGATACCGGCGGGTGTGGAAACTGGCCAAGTTGGAAAGCACGTCGCCTGTCTCTGAAGTCGAACTAGTGACTAACAACGGCCGTGTTGTCCGTCTACGTATCTAGTTCCATGCCCACTATGCACCTACACCTACCGTTCTCTTACATCTCTTGGCTCGTAGTCGCCTGAACTTCACACGCCCGCGATGGGTCGAGATATGGGGCGGCCCAGCTTACCATCCACGAACTACACACTAGTCTCCATGAGCTAGCGTACGGCAAGACCAGCACCTATGCAAGTCCATAGTCCATCAGCCATGCAGGTCATCCCATGTTGGGCAGGGATGTATGTGGTCCTCCCGGGCATGGGAAGCTGTTGCCGCCGGCCGGTGTCTTCTCGGTAGCCACGAGCGAAGACCTCCATCAAGCATGGGCCTTGTGCTCCTGACAGGCGACCCCTCTACCGTCTACCCCTGGATTCGTTTCTCGGCAAGGCCAAGACGGTCGTCCTCTTCCCTCGTATAGCTACGATTCTTTGATTGTCACCCATCAGTATTGAAGGCTTGTCGGCCGGACTCGCCTTCACGACCGAACGCCGATTCTCATGAACCTGGTCACCGATCATGAGCTCCCATGCGGGACAGCTCCTTCGAGTCAGGGGCGATCGGCCTTTCGGTCCCAAACGGGGTCCTCGAGGTCCTCGGGGCGCAGCATCGAGGTGACACTGCGAACTTTGGTTGCGACTCCGTGCTGGAGTAGCTAGGTGCTTGTCGAGCAAGCTCCTCTTGAGAGTATCTCGTGTTTGATATCATGTCTAGATCTCTGCTCAGATTTCTATAAAGACGCGGCGAGCCTGCCCGTCGAAAGTCCTTTCCCCAAGCACCATCACTCGCTTCTCAAGCTTGGTCTTCCCTTCTTTCTCTACCTCCAGTCGTTCTCGGCATACACCGTCCTCACTCGTTCTTGGACATACTCTCGTTTCTACATTCGTTACTCTCAGCAACTATCACAGTCAACATGTACAAACACTCGCTTCTGGGGTGCTTTGCACTCCTCTTTCCCGCCTTGGCCTCTGGCGCCCCTTCTCTCCTCAACAACCTCGACAAGCGTCAGGACTGCGTCTTCGACTCGGCCACCAACCCTACCTGTTGGGATGGGACTCACGACCTCCAGACGAACTCGTACGAGGAAGCCCCTCACACTGGCGTCGTCCGCGAGTACTGGTTCGACATTACCAATACCACCTTGGCTCCCGACGGCGTCGAGCGCATGGTCTTGGCTGTCAACGGGTCTGTGCCTGGCCCGACCATTATTGCTGATTGGGGTGATACTGTTGGTGAGTATGGAATCGTAGGTGGTTAACTGCAACATGCTGACAGGTCTACCAGTCGTTCACGTGAAGAACTCCATGCAGAACAACGGCACGAGCCTCCACTTCCATGGCATTCGCCAAAACTACACCAACGAGGCTGATGGCGTCGCTTCCATCACCCAATGCCCGACTGCTCCGGGTGACTCCATCACTTACACCTTCCACGCCTCCCAGTACGGTTCCTCGTGGTACCACAGCCACTTCGCCCTCCAGGCATGGTGAGTCTCGAGCCTATTGCCTTTTCCACTGGCATACCGCTGACAACGCGCAGGAACGGTGTGTTTGGTGGCATGATCATCCACGGCCCAGCTTCTGCCCCGTACGACGAGGATCTCGGCACCATCATCCTTTCTGACTGGTTCCACCGAACCACCGACGAGCTCTACATGGAAGCTGCCACCAACGGTCCGCCCCGCGCCAACACCGGCCTCATTAACGGCACGGGCATGTACGACGGCGCCGGCTCGCGCTTCACCACCAATTTCGAGGCCGGCAAGACGTACCGCATGCGCCTCGTCAACGCCGCCATCGACACGCACTGGAAGTTCATGATCGACTCGCACAACCTCACCGTCATCGGCGCCGACTTCGTGCCCATGACGCCCTTCAGCACGAACGACGTCTCCATCGGCATCGGCCAGCGCTACGACGTCCTCGTCAAGGCCGACCAGAACGCTGACAACTACTGGCTGCGCGCCATCCCCCAGCTCGCCTGCTCCGAGAACGAGAACACGCTCGACATCAAGGGCATCGTCCGCTACGACGCGGCCTCGACGGCGGACCCCACTGGCGAGGTGCCTACTTACATGGACACCTGCGAGGACATGCCCATGTCGAGTCTGGTGCCTGCCAAGGCTATTGAGGCTGGCCAGCAGTCCTTTGACGATACTCTTACTGTTGGTCTGCAGGTCGTTAGCAGCCAGTTCAAGTGGACCCTGAACAACAGCACCTTCCTTTCCGACTGGAAGTACCCGAGTGAGTCGCTATACTTCAACTCTTCTGTTGACATCTACTAACATAGACGCAGCTCTGGAGCAGGTCATTGAGGGCAACGACACCTTCTCTACCCAGCAGAACATTGTCCACCTCGACGAGGCCAACGTCTGGGTTCACTTCATCATCCAGAACCCCATCGGTCTTGTACGTGATGCCCATTGCTTCTCTCAGACGTGCTCTCGCTGACCAGCTTGCCTACAGGCTCACCCCATCCACCTCCACGGCCACGACTTCTGGGTTCTCGCCCAGGGCGCCGGCACGTACGACTCCTCCATCGCGCTGCAGACCGTCAACGCCCCCCGCCGCGACGTCGCCATGCTTCCCGCGTCGGGATACCTCGTCATCGGCTTTTACACTGACAACCCGGGCGTCTGGCTGATGCACTGCCACGTAAGTCTCTTGCTGAGGAGCATCCTATGGACATCATCTCTGACACGACAAACAGATCGGCTGGCACACCTCCCTGGGCTTCGCCCTGCAGCTCATCGAGCGACCGGACGAGATCGCGGCCATCACCAACACCGAGACGCTCAACAGCACCTGCGCCAACTGGGAGGCTTATGCTTCCGAGGGCAACGTCCACCAGGAGGACTCTGGCGTCTAAACGCGCCGGAACGATGACCTAATCAGCACCGCACACACTCTCTATGACGATTACGTGAAGCGTTTTTTCTTTTGTCGATGTTTAGCTATTGGCTGTGACGTCTTTTTTGCTTAAGCTGGGGATAATTAGGGAGGTTGTGGAGGGGGCAACAGTACGCACCGCGGTTTTCATGTGTTGGACATGGTTGACCACTTAATCTACAAACAATAATGCAATGGGAATTGCCATCTTGAATCGCTGGTTTCACGGGGGGTTTTTTTTTGGGGGGCTAATGAGTCGTTTCACTCATGGTGAGCAGAAACCAACTCCTGGAACAAACTGGCATGCGTGAAGTTCCTGCCCCGACGTTGGCCGACATTCGGAGCCGCAGAGTCTGGGCCGAAAGCTTGGGGGCCTTGGGGCCGAAGCTTGGCTACGCCTCCCGTCTTCGGCGCATTCCATATTGTGTTCGACATAATGATGTGCCGAGACGCCGGTTGTCTTTGCGCCAAGTGCCAAGGACGCAAGTATTTCTGCTGGACATTTGCCTGAGGCGGTACATGCCTTCGGTGCCCGAGTCCGGGCTCCGCACCGGTCGCCGGTGTGGGTCCCCCTCGCAGCCGGGCCAATCAGCGATTCGACCGAGTCCAGGCCGTTTCGTCATTGTCTGGACGGGAGAGCGCGCCGTTGGGGACAGTTGGGGGATGGACGCTCGCATACCTATCCCACTGATATCTGCTCTTCCTTCGTGAGGGGAAGACGAGATGAAGTGACGGAAGGCTCCGCGGCGCGCGCGGTAGCCGTGGAGAAGCTGGGCCGGGCTGGTCCCAAGCGTGACCAACTTTCCAACCTCTCCACGCCCTACTTGTTAGGCGAGTTTAACCCTCTCACAGTCTGACTGCGTAAAATGACCCTTTTTTTCGAGTGCCAGTGGACGTTTCTCTTGGCGGAGTCGGAGTTGCTCCGCCTTACCCCAGCTTCCCACCCCCGCACACTTGCCTGTGAACGGGAACCCGACCCCGGATTTTTCTGGAGTCGGTGTGTGTGTTGTAAGGCATCCAAGCACCTAAACAGACCAACTAGGCATACGAAAGAGTGCTTTTCCGTATACGCGGAGGAGTGAAGGGATCTGGGGAAGGGTGATATCGTGACCAACGAATAATGGGCTTGGCTGTCATCCTTCGTTTGCCTCTAACCCCTGATTTGTGAAGTTTGCGCCGAAAACGAAAACGAAGTGGCCTCATTGCTTTTCATCTAGCCATTCTTTCTTTGCTTTTTTGTTGGATTATGAGAGGATTTCTGGCTGGATTGCGCTTGTTAGTATTTTGGGGCCAAGGGATTCGGCACGCAACCCAGAGCCGAGCTGCAGCTTCTCCAACAGCTCTCTCATCATTCTCTGAGCAGGGGTCGGTCAAGCTTTGCCACGCTCTTGGTGCATGAGACGATCTTAACATTGGCTACCGCTCGCGCGAGGGGGAGTTGATTGGTCAGGAGAATCAGTCAAATGAGAAATCGTTCATCCCCTCGGCTGAGGACAGAGGGAACCACGGAACAAGTATACGGAACAAGTATGGGTTGATTGGTTTATGTGGTAGCACCTAACAGTCGCACGGCATTTTGAATGGCCGGGAGACCTGGACCTCAACCCCACGGGTGGTGAGGAGGGACGGTGATTACCCCGACTTGGGAAAAAGAGAAGCTTGGGACGAAACAAGACCGAACACCTCCACCATCATCCCACCCACCCATGTTCCTCCTTTCTCTTTTCCGGTCCCCGGGTCCCCGGCCGGGTAGGTGTCTAGGATGAGGTCGAGGTGCGGAGTTAAATGGGAGCCGTGTCCGCTCCTTCTTTGTTTACCTGGGACTTCCTCGCATCTCGCGCCTGGCCTTGGAATCGCCTGCTTAATAGACGGAGCTGTGTATAAGCACGCGTCTCGACGACCAACGCTAAGGAACAAGCAGCCTTTCTCAAGCCAGACTTCCAACAAACCATACCTACTTGACGGGAAATCGGGAAAAGCGAAACCATGGCGGACGCAAAGCGGACAGAGGTGGACAACACCTCCCTTCGCCACGACCACCAGTCCGGCAGCGGCGGCGGCGGCGTCGACGTTGAGGACGCGGCGCCCAAGCTCTCGATCGAGGCCGAGGCCCAGCGCCGCGGGCTCCAGCCGCCCGCCATTGTGGCCGCCATGAGCCGCGAGTACCGCGCCGAGCTCGAGGCCAAGCTCAAGCGCAAGATCGACCTGCGCCTCCTGCCCATGACGGTGCTGTGCTACATCCTGAACTACATCGACCGCAACAACATCGCGGCGGCGCGCCTGGCCGGCCTCGAGAGGGACCTCAAGCTCGACCCGGACTCGAACCAGTTCCAGACGGCTGTTAGTATCTTGTTCGTCGGGTATCTGCTGATGCAGGTCCCGTCGAATTTGTTCTTGAACAAGATTGGGAAGCCGGCTATTTACCTCCCGACCTGCGTGAGTTTGAACTACTGCCCACGAAGGTGAGGGCTGGGTTTGCTGATTATTGATAGATGGTCATCTGGGGTGTCATTTCCGCCGCCACGGCCGCCGTTACCAACTACGCTGGCCTCCTCGTCGTGCGATTCAGTTAGTCTCACCCTACTTACCAGGAAAAAGAAGAAGCATCAACTAACTCGTCACGCAAAAAGTCCTTGGTTTCGTCGAGGCCGCCTACTTCCCCGGCTGCCTCTACTACCTCAGCTGTTGGTACACGCGCGAGGAGCTCGGCCTGCGCACCACGATCCTGTACACGGGCTCCCTCATCTCGGGCGCCTTCTCGGGCCTCATCTCGGCGGGCATCACGGGCAACATGGACGGCGCCCGCGGGCTGGGCGCGTGGCAGTGGCTCTTTCTCATCGAGGGCGTCGTCACCATCGCCGTCGCCATCGCGGCGTATTGGGTGCTGCCCAACTTCCCGCGCACGACGTCCTGGCTGAGCGAGGAGGAGACGGCGCTGGCGGTGTGGCGGCTGCAGGAGGACATCGGCGAGGACGACTGGACGAACAGCGGCGAGCAGACGTTCTGGCACGGGTTCAAGACGGCGCTCGAGGACGTCAAGACGTGGATCCTGCTGGTGCTCGTGTTCAGCAACGTTGCGTCCGCGTCCATCACCAACTTCTTTCCGACGGTCGTCAAGACGCTGGGGTACAACGATGTTATTTCGTTGCTGCTGACGTGCCCGCCGTACGTGCTGTGCGTGATCACGACGTGTATTAATGCGTGGCACGCTGATCGCACGGGGGAGAGGTATTTCCACATTGTGCTGCCGCTGTGCGTTGCGATGGCGGCTTTCATTCTTGGTGCTGCGACCAAGGCGACTGCTCCGCGATACGTGGCCATGATGCTCTTGGTTCCTGGTAAGTTTCTTGCGTTCTTCTGATCTTCCATCAGTCGAATACTAACGCGTATCTTGCAGGCGTCTACTCGGGCTACACGACGGCCCTCGCGTGGATCAGCAACACCCTCCCCCGCCCGCCGGCGAAGCGCGCCTCGGCGCTGGCCTTCATCAACGCCGTCTCCAACTGCTCCAGCATTTACGCGTCGTACCTGTACCCCAAGTCGGCGAGCCCGCAGTACACGGCGGCGTTCATCCACAACTGCATCGCCTGCTTCATCGCCATCTGCGCGGCGACGGTGCTGAGGGTCGTGCTGACGCGGCTGAACAAGAGGCTGGAGCGGGGCGAGTACGTCGAGGGCGCGATCAATGCTGCGCCGGGCGAGGCGGCGACGCATGGGTTCCGGTTCAAGGTGTAGACGAGGGTGAGAGAGGGAGGAAAGGCGGTTGATGAACGGGGGTTTGTATGTTGGTAGACGACGTCGTCTCAATTCCTGGATACCGGTAGAGAGATCTTCCAATATACCTACATATATGTGCGTCGTATCGACGGATATGGATGATATCAGCGAGAGATCTATACGACAACTCCAGGCGCGGCTGAATCGCCAAAGCCTGAGAGTTGCAATCATAAACATCCCCAGTGATATTACCCACGAACTGCATGCAACTGCATACGTACGCTCACGTTTCACATCACAAGCAGTGCTGCGCTGCTGACGGCCCAATCGCATAGCACCAAACGAATACTGATGGAACACTGCTGCCTTCTTCATCCTCTCCAAGGCAGGAGCTTCTGTTGTCGATTTCCCGTACTACAGGATTCTCAACGGGCCAGTCGCATCAAATGTGAGTTTGGCGATCGCTTCGTCTCTTTCGAGGGTAACCTGACCAAAGGGGCACGGTCTTTAACGGTGCAAAGAAGACGATAACAAAATCGCAGGCATGGGAATGCCGGCCCATTCCTTCTGACTTCCTGCCGACCATTGCAGACCATTGCAGAGCATGGGATTCTCCCGGCGCAAAAGGGGGCGCAGCACAACTTTCCCTTTCGTCGTTTTTCGTCCCATCTGCTTGAAAGCTATCCGTCGGGTTTCGAGACAAAGAGGAATGACTCACAGACCGGTGGTGTTTGGTGATGTTTAATTTGAATTGAGTTGGAGGTGCGTCTGGGAAGCTTCGCCTGCCGGAAAGCTAGGGAGCAGCCCCCCCCGGTGTTTATGGTTGTCTTCTAGAACCGCCGGATAGGGCAGAATTGGCAACATCCGTGCTCATTCATTTCTTGGATTGAATAAACGTTTCGGGATCCAATGGCAAACTCGCGGGATCGACGTTAGCTGGAGGGCGGGAGCAACCGAACACCAGATGTGGTTTGGGAACCTAGGAAAGGGCTGAATCCCGTTGAAGAAACGACCGGGTTTCCAGAGCCTATATATGCTTAATCCAGGGAAGGAAGTATAACACTAAACGCAACCTATGCGCAATTTTAGTTTAAAGTATTTCATTTTCCAGAATTCCAGTTTCATTATACTTCTGTCACCTCTTGGTTTCTCGGCTGTCGACCGAGCCTTTGAAACATGCCCCGAGTTTCGGACAATCACCAGTGGGAATGATCGGTATCAAGAACGCTGCACGGGCAGGAAAGGTTAAAGTCTACGTACACTTACAGGCGGCTCCGACTCGCGCCAATGCGTCCGTCTCCTGACCTGGTGTCAATGTTGATCTGAACAGTTGTCAAAAACTCAACAAACACCTTGGCTTTTTATTCTAAGATTTCTCTGTGATCTTTGGTGCCTATCAATCACTTACCTTGAGATACTCCGTAGGTGTTATCTCGGCATCAACCCCGGCGGAGCCCCACCTATCAAGGTACATAGCGCGGCACCTTCTCCTCTTCCTCTTATCGAGTTACCTACCATTCTGGGAAATAGCCTCCCGAGTGCCTGGGCATTACATTACGTACGGGACGGGGATAACGAGGATTTGTTTCCTTGCGGGCAATAGGCCGCCTAGGCTTCAATTGCGCCTTAGGGGAACCCGGACCAGCGGCAAACCTGGAAGGGCCCGCCATCGGTGCCATCCCGCGATCCCCTCCGAGCTCGCTGCCGTTGACGGCCTCTTGGGTGACACCATCTTTTCTCATCCAAGTTATTTCCCTACGATAACCTCACTTTGTATGGTTCGGTTATTTTCTTTTACTGTGCCTGCATCATTATCACGAAGCAGAGGAAGAAGGGCCTCCGTTCATCCCATCGTCGTCCTCTGTTCTTTTGCCCCTCCCCCGCCATCTCGTTGTCATCACCATCCCGCGATAACCCCGCACTGCATCACACCCGCCCACCATGCCCCTCACCAGCAGCGCCCTCCACTCGGCCAACTCGCTCGAGTTCACCAAGTTTCCCAGCCGGCGGAGCGTCGTCCACAGCACCAAGGGAATCGTCTCGTGCACCCAGCCGCTGGCCGCGAAATGCGGTCTCGAAATTCTCCAGGCCGGCGGTAATGCCGCTGTAAGTCTTTCCTCTCTCTCAGTACGGATACGAAGCTCAGTGACTGACTTCATGCGCAGGATGCCGCCGTCGCAGTGGGTTAGTCAAACACTCCCTCAAACCCGGTCATCATGACCATCGTCACATGAAATAGCCCTGTCATGAACGTAGGCTAACCTCCCCAGCCGCCGGCCTCAACATGACGGAGCCGTGCTCGACCGGCATCGGCGGCGACATGTTCATCCTCTTCTACGACGCCAAGACCGGCAAGGTCTCGGCCATGAACGGCTCCGGCCGCTCGGCCAAGAACGCCACCCTCGAGACCATCCGGAAGGACCTCGGCGTCGCCGACGGCGCCACCGGCAAGATCCCCATGAAGAGCGTCCACGCCGTCACCGTCCCCGGCGCCGCCGCCGGCTGGGTCGACACCGTCGAGCGCTTCGGCAGCGGCAACGTCTCCGTCGAGCGCGTCCTCGCCCCGGCCATCGAGCTGGGCGAGAAGGGGTTCCCGGTATCTGAGCTTACGAGCCACTACGTACGTCCTCTCCTGCAAGCCATCATATGAACCTCAAAACTGACATCCAGATAGTGGAACCAGGCAGAGTCCCAGATCAGGGAGGCCTCGCCCAACTTCTCCGAGATGCTCAAGAAGGACCCCAAGGCCGCCGACGGCGTCAGGGCGCCCAACCCGGGCGAGATCATGAAGAACCCCACCCTCGCCCAGACCTTCCGCACCCTGGCCAAGGAGGGCAAGAAAGGCTTCTACACGGGCCGCATCGCGGAGGAGCTCGTCAAGGTCGTCAAGGACCTCGGCGGCCACCTCGAGCTCGACGACCTCGCGAACCACCTGGAACTCGGCAGCGAGCCCGTCGACCCCATCTCGCTCAAGTTCAAGCCCGCGCTCAAGAGCCAGCAGGCCACCAACGGCAACAGCAACGGCGTGGCCGACGCCACCTCCGCCGCCGGCGTCGAGCTCTGGGAGCACCCGCCCAACGGCCAGGGCATCGTCGCCCTCATGGCCCTCGGCATCATCCAGGAGCTCCAGTCCTCGGGCGTCGTGCCCGCCTGGTCCGCCGAGGACCACAACACCGCGCCCTACCTGCACGCCATCATCGAGGCCCTCCGCCTCGGCTTCACCGACGCGAGCTGGTACGTCACGGACCCCAGCGTCGTCGACGTGCCCTCGGCGGGGCTCATCTCGCGCGAGTACTCCGCCCAGCGCGCGAAGCTGTTCGACCCGGCCAAGGCGACGACGAAGCTCCACGTCGGCGAGCCGCCCAAGTTCGTCTCGCCCGCGCTGAGCAGCAGCGACACGGTGTACTTTGCCGTCTCGGACGCGGAGGGCAACGCGGCCTCGTTTATCAACAGCAACTACGGCGGCTTCGGTACCTGCATCATCCCCAAGGGGTGTGGTTTCACCCTGCAGAACCGCGGTGCGAACTTCAGCCTCGACGCGGACCATCCCAACGTGCTGGCGCCCCGGAAGAGGCCTTACCACACCATCATCCCGGGCATGGTGACCAACGCCGCCGACGGATCGCTGCACAGCGCCTTCGGCGTCATGGGCGGGTTCATGCAGCCGCAGGGACACGTGCAGGTCCTCCTGGGACAGCTCGTCGCGGGCTTGACGCCGCAGCAGGCGCTGGACGCGCCGCGCGTGTGCGTCGTTGCGGGGCTGCCCGACCGGGACGCCGATTTCGACTGGACTGTGAGCGTGGAGGAGGGAATACCCGAGGAGACGGTCGAGGGGCTGCGGGCGCTGGGACACAAGGTCGAGGTCGTGACCGGCACGGAGAGGGGTCTGTTCGGCCGCGGACAGATCATCAGGTACCACGTCGACCCCGTCGAGGGCACCGGCGTGTGGTCGGCGGGAAGTGACATGCGCGGCGACGGCGCTGCGTACCCGGCGCTGTAGTGCAGTGCTGTCGTATCGTTTTGTTCGTGTGAAGCAGTCATGACCGGAGACCTTGGAAGAGACTTCTTTTTGGATATCGTAGAACGAAAACAAATACCACTCTATTTTCCCCGGGAATCTGTTCTCCTCCCCGTCGTGGTGGCACACCCTGTGTATGATACAATTGTAGATGAAACGCCCGTGTCGAGCGTTAGATCGTCCTTTTTCATGTTCTCTCACTCCTTCTTCTCGCTCTCGGCCTCGACGAGGACCTTCTTCTCCTCGAGGAGCTTGGCGAGCTCGCCGTTCTGGTGCATCGAGACGAGGATGTCGCAGCCGCCGATGAACTCCTTGTCGACGTAGAGCTGGGGGATGGTCGGCCACTCGGAGAACTCCTTGATGCCTGTTTGCATGTCGTTAGCCACTGTGGTTCCCTCATAGACTTGTTTCCCCAAAGATAGGTTCCGGTTACACACCCTGTCGCAGCTCGGGGTCGGCCAGCACGTTGAAGGCGGCAAACTTGTTCGGGTCGACGCCCTGCAGGCCGAGGATCTGGATCGAGGCGCGGGAGAAGCCGCACTGCGGGGTCTCGGGGGTTCCCTTCATGAAGAGCACGACGGGGGCGGCGCTGACGGCGTTCTCGATCGCCTGCCTCGTCTCGTCGGAGAGGAGGCGGTGCTGGGTGAGGAAGGGGATCGGGGCCCGGAAGGCGAGCGGGCGGACCGCCGGGCGGGCGGCTTGCCGGGCGAAATTCTGCAGGGTCCTTTGGTTAGCGTTTCTGCCGGTGGACGAAGAGGTCAATCTCTCGGGTAGGATGCGGATTTGACGTACTGAGCGGATGAATGTCCTCGCGAACATGGTGGCTGTGGAGTGCTGTGTTGAGCGTGCAATCGGTGAATGCGTCTGATGAGAAATGCTGAATTTGTTATCGGATGGCAGGGTGGGTGATGTAATATGGTGTAATCGTCGGTGAGGGAGCTCGGGCCAGGACTCACCGAGCTCACCGAGGAAGGCTGGACGAGGTTCGCCCAATCATCCACCTTCCGTTGTCATCTCAATCGCTCCTGCCTGAATAACATCTTGATACTATTACCCAGAATGCCTAGGGCAGCAACGTACGAATAACTCTTCAAACGAAACGACGTTCAAAGCTTCGGCTGCCCAAAGTATTCGTCTACATCTCTTTCTCCTCGTCCTTTCTTCTGGCAAGGGTCTGGCCTCAATTAACGTACGCGACGAATCAGGAGCGACACCCCAGCATAAATGCAGGCTACGCACTTAACCATGTTGCCCCGCCTCATGCGGCGAGGCAGCCTTGCAACGACCTGGGGCCTTCCATTGTCAAGCCAGAGGTCGTAGCCTTGCTCACTTTGACTGAGCGACAAACTCTGTTTAACGCAGCATACATGGATCCGATCTCAGCCTTCGGCCTGGCCGTCAATATTCTGACAGTCGTAGATCTATCAGCAAAGGTCATAGTGACAGCCTCGGAGATATGGAGCTCCGGCGAGCCGACCTCGAACCACGATCGTGACTTGGTGGCCGAACACCTTCGGTCTTGTTGCAAAAAGATCACTGGTTCCGGGCAGAAATTACACGGCAAACGTGCCGGAGGCCTCGCGTCCTCAATCTCGCCCCAGCACGATGTCAAACTGCGAGAGATTGCCTCGGAGGTGGCGGACATCGCCGACGACATACAGCGTAGCCTTATCAGGCGGAGTAAGCATGGAACGATTACGAAGACCCTTCGTGACCCCATTCTCGTCATCTGGGGGGAAAAGAAGATGAGGGAGAAGACCGAGAGGCTCCACACCTTGCGCGGAGAACTCCAGTTTGGTGTGATTGTATCACTGAAGTCGAAACTGGATGTAGTTGCACTGAGGACAAACGACCAGTTGGAGAAGCTTGACGAAATGACACGCGAGCTGGTCCGAACACTCCTCTCAGATAACGAAAATTGGCGCCTGGACCTGGAAGAGCATCTGGCGGCGATACATAAGAGCGTGGGACGCTACGTCGACCAGATGGAGGACACGGCTAGACAACGACATGGCGAACTCCTCAACGCCATTCTAGCTAGTTCTGCCCACCCTTCCAGCATCATGGCTTCCGACTTCCAAACACTGACGACGGAAAAGGTCCTCGACAAGCTATGGTTCTCCAGAATCGACGACAGATACGAGGATATAAGCCGAGCGCACAGAAAAACCTTCGAATGGATCTTTTCCGAGGACGTCGAGCTTCAGCCTGACTGCAACTTCCTCAAATGGGCCGAGAACGGTGACGGTATTTACTGGATGAGTGGCAGGGCTGGTACTGGCAAAAGCACTTTGATGAAGTTTCTGGCCGACGACGTCCGGATGCAGAAGCTCTTTCGGCTCTGGGCCGGCGACCAAGGTCTTGTTATGTCGAAATATTGGTTCTGGGACCAAAGCAAAGACGATCTTCAGAAGTCCCTCGACGGTATGTATCGGGGAATCATGTATGAGCTGATCAGGAAAGAGCCATTGTTTGCCCCGCTGCTCTTTCCAGACCAGTTCAAAGCCGGGCGAGACTGGATCAGAGACTTTCCCACTTCCAACGAGTTGAAGAGAGCATTCCGCAGGCTTGTCTCGGCCGAATCGCCACCAGTCTATGTCGCTCTCCTCATCGACGGCCTCGATGAGTACAGGGCATCCGAGCAGGCGCAGCTGGACCTGGCTCAAAGTCTCAAAATAGCCGCCCAATCGAAACACCTGAAGATAATCGCCTCCAGCAGGCCCGAGACCGTCTTTGAGAGAACATTCAAGGACAGTGCAAAATTTTATCTGCACAACCTTACTTGCCGAGATCTGGAATTGTTCATCACCGACAAGCTGCAAGATCACGAAAGGATGCCATATCTTGCAGGAATACCGGGTGGCGAAGAGGCTCGATCTCAACTCATATCAGCTGCCGTTGAGAGGTCGGAAGGCATATTCTTGTGGCTGCGACTTGTAGTCGAATCGCTTATCCAGGAGCTCGATGTTTGCGACCAAATTTCGGACCTACGATCCGTCCTTGATCGATTTCCGCGCGGTCTCGAGGCGTTGTTCCTGCACATGATCCGTCGAATGCTCGGCAACTCCGAAAACCGAGGTCTGCAGTGTCTGTGGCTCATGAGACGTTCGCTCAATGTCAAATCCCTCCAGTCGCCGTATATAACAAGCAAAGTCGGATCGGTGTCTACAAGACGCGACACATTTCAACTGACGGCCTTGTGTCTGGAAGGCGCCCAAATGCCGTTGCAGACATTAATTGATCTGGAGCCGGCCAAGTCAAGGAGGTTTGAAAATATTGATACCATACACAAGATGGGAAATCGTCTGAGAAGCTGGTGTGCTGGCTTACTAGAGATGGAAAGCGGCCAAGGTGGAGGAGATCCAGAGATATCATTCATCCACAGATCTGTGGCAGAGTTTCTGGACCTGCCGTCAACTCGTGCAGAGTTGATGGATGGCATGTCTGAAATGGCGAAGGAAGACACAGACTTCTCTTTGATGAAAGGTCTACTCGCCCTAATCAAAAAGAAGGCACGTGGCGAAATCTTTGACACCAATTCCGAAGTATGGTACTGGGTGGAGCTAATCATTCGCCTTGCTCGGTTCATTGGCGATTCGCACGAGGAAATGACCATCGTTCTCTTGCTTGAAATGGATCGAACAATGGCAGTCTATTCCAACGAGCACGGCCAGACGCGTAACGACTGGACGTCCTACTATCCATGGGCCGTAAGAAAGACAAAGGAAGGACACGGACCTAGATTCTTTCTCAAACACTTGGAGAGGAGCGCCGGCTTCTTGTCTATCGCTGTTGAGAGCGGCCTAGAGGCGCCTGTCTTGCACATGCTGGACCTACCGGGAAATCGACGGACCATGCAGGCTTCGAGAGGCCTCCCGCTGCTTGGCTCGGCGTGTATGCCACCGCCATTCTCAATCGTGATCCCGGGATCGATACGGCCGACGGTTGTTGCCAGGCTCTTGGAGCTTGGGGCGGACCCCAATCAGGAGTACGAGAATATCGCCGGTAAAAGAACGACACCGTGGCAAGACTTGCTGCGGACCGTGAGCGAGTTGCAATGCAGGACCGTAGAAAGCGCTCGGCAGCTTTCTCGCATAATCGCCATGATGGTGGAGCATGGAGCAAACCAGCATGTCGAGGTCGAACTGTACCTTCGGCGGCCGCGACGCAGGCGGAGTTTTGGCGATGACTCTGCTGGCATTAACGGGCTCAGCGGGAACGCTGATGTTGTCTCAATGGATGAGATGGCACGCCATATCCTGAGTGCGAAGGATATCATTTCCCGTGCGTTCATCGAAGTCCCAAAGTACCGCTACGTGGGCAGCGATGAAGGTCTCCTCGGGGATTTTGTGCCTTTTGAAGACGTGGATTCTCACTGGGAACTGGACGCCGAAACATGGGGGTACACGTATGGTGCTACCTATCCTCCGGATGCGGCTCCTCCGCCTCTCGCCGTGGCGGACAAGGAGCAGATAGCACAAATGGGCCGCGTCCTCCTGAAGACACTGGACCAGAAGTCTGCAACTGCTAAGCTCGGGGGGACTGGGCGGGAGGGAAACCCGCAGCAGCAGACCGCGTCTTTTGCACGATTTCGGGAGCTCAAAGCTAAAATGCATAGTCGTTTTCGGCTTAAAAAGAGCTGACGGAGCCTCAGGGGGACTCATCGGCAAGGCAAATGGGAAGGGGGCTCTTATTCCACACCCCCACGCTGAATATCCCACTTCACACAAGCAGCAACAAGGACGGACAGCAGCGACAACAAGATGTAGTACTAGCGGTAATAAATGGGCAGTGGGCTGCAGTACCCAGAGTGGATGCGAAATGCCGAACCTGGTGTGGAATAAGAGGCCCCCAATGCGAACTGGGTTGTTCGTGGCCGGGAGAGTTGAGCCCACGTCTCCTTTGTTTTCAAGGGTCGCGAGACCAAATTCGTTGCTACGTATAATACCCAAAATCATCAAGAGACCAACGCTCTCCTTTCTTTCGCTCGCCGAACGCCGCCGCACGTTTCTAATCACTTTCCGAGTCGAGTCCTAAGCGATCTTCTGTGATCCTTACAATCTCCGTCCACTCGATCATCGCGCCCCGTCCGACGTCTCCGCAGGCAAGCGCCTTCTCCCCGGGTTGGAGAACCTCGAACCATTTCCATTCTTCTTCCAGCACCTTGATCTGCTTTGCAGTGATGGGGTGGGCGTGCATCTGGAATTGCTAGTTAGCCGAGCTTTTGGTCTAAGGTCTCAGAAGGGAGGACGAACAGCTGTATTCATAGCCGGAGCCACCAAGATCTTTTTGCGTTTTCCGTCAACGGTACCGTCAAAGTCCCATGCGCGTATGACGCTCAACAAAAGGCTAGAACCGTGAGCAAAAAAATAGCTAACGGGATTCCGGGTGTAAAACCCACTTATCACTGAATCCGCTGGTCACCTTGGCTAGCGTATTCGCACTCAACGGCGCGACAACCATGACGTCCGCCCACCGCCTCAGCTCGATGTGCAGGATGCTGCTGCCGCGCCGCCAGGGGGCCTGCCACTCGTCGGCGTCGAGGTGGACGGCCTCCACGTTGGGCATGCCGCGGATGTGTTCCAGCGACGGCTGCTCCGCCGCCTGGCCCCGGAGGAACTCTGTCGCGGCCGCGGTTAGTATCACCCGAATCGACAAGTTCTTGTGGCGCGAGAGCGCGTCGATGATGTTGTGGATTTTGATGACGGCCACGGAGCCCGAGCCGCAGAGGAGGAGGTGCTTCTTGCCGTCTGAGCGGGAGGCTGCTACCTCTGCGGCGGGGTCTGGTGAGCCGATGTTTGTCATTTTTGTATGTTTCTACTGGGTTTTAGGTCAGTGGCTTTCACTCAGATGATAGAAGATATGTATCAGGAAGTGCAACGGTTCATAAGCCATTCAAGGACTCAGTGCATGGGTCCAGAGTATAGGCACGTCGAGGTCTCCCGGGCTGAAGCCCCACTTCTAAGATAACAGAACTCACTTTAGTAAATAGCAACCCTTTGCTTTCAGGTTATTCGAGCAAGATAGAAGGATCTTCAGTTGCGTGTGCTGAAATTTCGTGCGTATCTAACAGGTTGATTGCTGTTTTTGTAGGATGAATGATATGAGCTCAGGCGAAGTCGGGCCTCCTAGTGAGTAATAGGGTCGGAGATACGTACCGATTGTAGGCCGACCGGCCGGCCCCGCGCCGGAGCACCTTAGAACCCTTTCGAGCTTTCTTAGTCAACATGTCTCCCAAGTCCGAGAGTGAATCATCATGTGAGAAGATGTTAGTGCTACTCTGTGTCTTGACTTTTTTTTCTGTCATCATTTCCTATTGCAGGCTGCAGTCACTTGTTGGGCCAATGAGCGAGGACCTGCATCTGGACAACAGCTACTGCTGGTTGGATTCAAATCGCTTTGCTGTCTAGACAAACACACGAGTTTATGAGATCAAGTAGCATTACGTGAAATATATATATACATATGATTCAAGTATCCCAAAATGTTTGATGAGCTCTGAAAACGAAGGAACAGGTCAGCTAACAGCGGCAGAGGCAAGCACCTGATAGTGATTACCTAATCAAGCGACTGATCTCATTGGCCAATCATCTCTCGACCCAAGATCCCAGACACGTATTGCGGGGTCCCAAATTTTTTTGCAGCTGGGAACTGGCTCTGCCAGTGCAAGGTACAGGCCCAGAAGAGGGAAAAAAAAAAGTCGTTTGAAACTTTGCACGGCCGGCCGCAGCCTTACTCGCAAAAACTCTATCAACATCATGGCGACGGGCAGCTCAAATTCCTCCCTGACGTCGAACTCGCACTCCTCCCACACCCTCACATTCGCCCCCGGAATGGCGGCGCACCTCCCGACAAGCATGTCCGGCAACGCGGCCGACGTGCGCGCGCTCCTCGAGAGCCTGGGCCCTGCGAACAGGCACGCCTTCCTGCAGCCGCCGCCCGCGATCCCCTCGGCCTCGCTGCAGATCGTCAAGGACACGCTGGACGCTTTTGCAGGCCAGATCAGCGACGACCAGCTGCGGCTGTTCAAGGAGGAGTCCAAGAAGCGCAAGAGGGCCGACGGCGGCTCCGGCGGCAGGTCCACGGCGGACGTGCTCAAGATCCGCAAGGTGCACGTCGACGGCTTCGAGACGGGCCAGGTCTGGCAGCAGGCGCGCCGGATTATCAAGAGCGCGCTGAGCCACTCCAAGGAGACGCTCCAGGAGCTCGAGGACCGGAACGAGATCATTGCGAGCGGTGCCTCTGCCAGCGAGGCGGACTCTGATGAGGAAGGCTCTGAGATTGACGGCGAGGCGGAGTCTGATAGTGAGGAAGAGCTCTCTGGTTCCGATCTGGAGGGCCTGGAAGGAGAAGACGACGAGGAGGAGCTGGAGGAGGGCTCCGATGTTGAGGGCCTCACTGGCGACCTCGAAGAAGATGACGAGGATGAAGAGGGCGAGGAAGGAGAAGAGGAGGAAGACGACGATGACGAGTCCGAAGCAGAGAGCTACGTTGAGGACCCCAACGGCCTCAACGACGGCTTCTTCTCGATTGACGAGTTTAACAAGCAAACACAACTGTTCGAGGAGCAGGACGCCCGGGGGGACCCCAACACCGACGCCGGCAGCGACGACGAAGAAATCGACTGGAACGCCGACCCCCTATCCGCATCAAGCAAGTCGAAATCGTCAAAACACAAGGACGACGACGAAGACATGGAAGACGTTGAAGAGGAGGACGACGACGAGGATGACGGCCCTACGTTCGGCGACATGGACCTCAACGCCCCCGAGGGCGCCAGCGACGATGAGGACATGGACGATGCCGAGGGCGAGGGCGAGGAGTTCAACGCGAACGGCATCTACTTCAAGGACTTCTTCGCGCCGCCGCCCAAGAAGCGCTCCAAGGACGGCAAGTCCAAGAAGAAGTCGGTGCGCTTCGCGCCCAAGGAGATCACCGACGCGGACGTCGAGCGCGCCATGGAGGACGCGAAGCGGGACCTCTTCGACGACGTCTCGGACCAAGGCGACGACTCGGAGGACGCCCTCTCGGACGTCTCGGCAGGAGACCCGCGGTCCCGCCGGTCGGCGCACGAGCGGCGGCTGGCCAAGCTCGCCGAGGAGATCCGCGGGCTCGAGGCTGAGTCGGTGGCGAAGCGCGCGTGGGTCCTCTCCGGCGAGGCGTCGGCCGTCGAGCGCCCGCAGAACTCGCTGCTGGAGCAGGACCTGGCCTTCGAGCACGTCGGCAAGCCCATCCCCGTCATCACGGCCGAGGTCAGCGAGGGCATCGAGGACCTGATCAAGCGGCGCATCATCGCGCGCGAGTTCGACACGGTGGTCAAGCGGACGGGCGGCATCGACGACCTCCCCACGAAGGCGCGGCGCGGGCTCGTGGAGATCGACGACGCCAAGTCGGGCAAGGGCCTGGCGGAGATCTACGAGGAGGAGCACCTCAAGAACGCGGACCCGGAGGGGTACGTCAGCAAGTCGGACGAGAAGGCCCAGAAGGAAGAGAAGGAGATCGAGAAGATGTGGAAGGACCTCAGCGCGCGGCTGGACTCGCTCAGCAGCTGGCACTACAAGCCCAAGCCGGCGGCGCCGACGCTCACGGTGGTGTCGGACGCGGCGACGATCAGCATGGAGGACGCGCAGCCGGCGACGGCGGCGGGCGTCAGCGGCGGCGAGAGCATGATCGCGCCGCAGGAGGTGTACAAGGCCGGCAAGGAGACTGCGGAGCAGGGCGAGGTGGTGGCCAAGAACGGCCTGCCGGTGGCCAAGCAGGAGATGAGCCGGGAGGACAAGGTCCGGCGGCGCAGGAGGGAGAAGGAGAGGCTGCGCAAGGCGGGCGGCCTGGACGCCAAGAAGCCGCTCGGCGAGAAGGCCAAGATGCAGAAGCAGACGGTGGCGGACCTGAAGAAGGGCGGCGTCAAGGTCATCAACCGCAAGGGCGAGGTCGTCGACGTGGACGGCAACAAGGCCAAGGCGGAGGTCAAGGCGACGAGCAGCAGCTTCAAGTTGTAGGGAAGTGGAGGGGCATCAAGTCGAGGTCGAGGTTGCGGTTGCACGTCGACGGCGTTGCGGTTGGGCTGGTGGTTTACCAGGCATTGCTAGACGGGACTTGTGGTGTAGAGTCTGGCATGATTTTCTCATTGTATCACATAACAAGAAAAGCATTCATTTCGGTTCATTGACGAATAGACACTTGGGCATATCACTGCAGATGAGGAGGCCTCACGTTTGTCTACTGCTCTCTCCAACAGTCCTAGACGAACCTTGGTGTTTACAGATGCAGACAGAGCAGTCCCGTCGTCCGGCGATATGACAAACGAAAACTCGGGGAGCGAGTAGAGAAGGCTGCGGAAGCATCCGACGCCGGCAGGGTCCATCATCTCACATATCTGCCAAGGGTTCTCGAGGAAGCCCCCCATGCTACTACCTAGGCACAGCGCCGAAGGGGTCTCCGAACTCCGAATACGGGCGGTTCCTCCTGCTGCTGCCGATGCCCAGCGTGGCGGGGAGGGGAGGGGACCTTAGGCAAGGATTGCACCCACAGGGGCTGTAGAGTCACCATTAGCCAATAGCAGCGCGGCTAATGAACTCGGTCAGTGGTCAGCATTGCTATGCCCACTGAGGCCTGCCCTTTCCTTTAGCGTGCTTCTCATTCACTGCTCACACCGACAATAATTGCTCGACTCCATTGCAATTGGAAATCAAAACTTCAGAGGCCTGTGGTTGGGCAATCGCAATTGTCATGCACCCGTAATACCCGTAATGCCCCGTCAGCGGGTTTCCTCCCTCCTCTGCCTCATCGTGCAGATTGCAGATTGCCCATGTCTCCTCGCCTGCTGATTACGAACCCCTTCTGCGGGGTGGTGACGTTCCGCTTTCGGACCCCTTAAAGTTAGGTGACAGCCAACCTGGCAGGTAGGGTAATGGCGGCCCAATGAGTTTTTAGCATCCGTAAGCAAATTTGCAAGCAAAAGAATGGCAGGCCTATCCAGCAGATCTGATAAAAGATCTTGGGAAGGGGCGTCGCGCGGGTGCCACCCCCCGGAACTTGAAATGTGCATCTCCGTTGGCCGTCGGAAACTCCTTTATCAGCAGCGACGCTGTTCCCCCTCTCTCTGCTTCTCTCTTTTCTTATTACTCCTGGTTTCTCCGTTTCTCCCCCTCACTGTCGTAGTATCTCCTTCCCTCTCTAATTACCCTTCTGCGGATCATCGAGCGCCAAACTACGCAATACCGTGTAAGTACCCTGCCCGATTACGGTGCCCACCCCGCCAACCCCTCACCCATTCCACCTCCCCATTCCAACGCTTATCAAGCACCGGCGCCTTCTGGACAGTACGGCCGCCTACCACGCTACACAGTTTTCCCTCCCGGAATTTTACCCTTTGACTAATTGACCCCCCTCCTTCCCAGCTGCCAAAAGGATACCCAAATACCTACCTACTCGACATTTTCCAGCCTAGCCAAGGGAAAAAAAAATCAAAGTTGCACACTCAACCTCCCGTTGTCGTCCTCCTTCCTTCTTTTGCTTCACCCTCTGCTTTCCCTCCACCAAGCAGTAGAAAGAGACAAAAAAGAAAACAACAACAAAGACTCCCCCAGCCAGCCCGACTAAACACCGTCAAAATGGCGCCCTCCGTCGTAACCATCGACAATACCCCCGACTTCGACTTCACGCCCTCCACCACAACCACCACATCTGCACCCTCGAAGCGCACCCTCCTCCTCGCGCCTCCCTCCATAGCATCCCACCCCTCCAAGCTGGCCACCATCCTGGCCTCCCACGACCGCGCCGCCACGGACCTGCAGATGCTCGACCGCCTCTCAGCCCGCCTCGCCTCCCTCCCGTCTTCCGCCTACGACCTCGTCCTCGTCCTCACCGACGCCGACGGCTCCCGCGCCGAGTCCGCCCGCCTCCTCGCCGACCGCGCCGTCCTCTCCTCCGTCGCCGAGGCCCTCCGTCCCGCCGCCGAGCTGCGCGCCCAGGACCAGGGCAGCCTCGCCAACGACCCCGCCGTTGCACGCGAGGCCGTCCTCGCAGGTCTGGTCGCCACTCCCGCAGGCGGCTTCCAGAAGCCAGACTATGGCGATGAACAGGTCGTCACCCTCAGCTTCGGCAAGAAGAAGACCCCCGCGGCGGCAGTAAACAGCGATGGCTCCGTCTCGTTGAACAGGGGAGGAGCAGTCTCGCTCAACAGCAAGCCCCCCACTGCGCCCCCCGTCTCCGCGCCCCCTGCCGGCGTGGGCTTCGTCGACTTCAGCGACGACCTCGACATGGACGACGACGAGCTGATCGACGAGGACACCCTCCTCACCGACGCGGACCTCGCTCGCCCCATCAACATCCGTACGTCACCTCTTCCCCCCACAATAGTCACCCCATGACGAAAGCCCCTGCAAGCCAGCCAGCAACTAACTTTTCTCGTCGCACAGCCCCCGAGTGCGCCCCCAAGGCCGGCAAGCGCCGCCGCGCCTGCAAGGACTGCACCTGCGGCCTGGCCGAGCGCCTCGCCGCAGAGGACGCCAAGACCCGTGCCTCCGCCGACGCCGCCCTCGCAGCGGCCGCCAAGACCGCTGCCGCTCCCGCTCCCTCGTCCTCCTTCAAGCTGGACGCCGACGACCTGGCAGAGGTCGACTTCACCATCCAGGGCAAGGTCGGCTCCTGCGGTAACTGCGCTCTCGGCGACGCCTTCCGCTGCGATGGGTGCCCTTACATCGGCCTGCCCCCCTTCAAGCCCGGCGAGGAGGTCCGCATCCTCAACAACGATATCCAGCTGTAAAAAGGCTTCTCTCTATATTTTCTCTCTCACTTCACGCAAAACATACATTGGGACCCGAAACAAAAACTGGAGTTACGAAATCATACCATTGGGAGGGGGGTTTTGCAAGGAGCAACTGGTACATACTCACTTACCAAACTTGTGTATACATGCATTTTCTGGGGGAGTGTAATGCGGGAGTGGCGGCCCGGCAGCGGCCCTGATTCATGGACACACTGGTTTGGAACGGCAACACGCCTACAAAGGGGGGCGCTTATTATCAACTTTTGCTAGACACATAGCTTTTGGGGGTGTTCGAGGCGTCTGAAAACACTTGGCATATAGGAGGATGGAAATGAATGGATCACACCAAATTCAACGTTAAAATTGAGATGAAAGATTTCGCTAGAGTCAAATAAGCGTTTAGCTCTATACCTAAGTGATACACACAAAAACTCCGTCCCGTGCAAAATAGTATTTCCCGTGAATCTGGAGCTCCCTTGTTTTCCGCTAAAGTTCCCGATGCATTGAGGAGCGTCACTAGTTAAAACGTGTTCGACTAAATCGTCGTTCGACTAAACCAAGCACTTGTTCCAACGTTGGTGTTGGAAGCTGTCTTCTTTTACCTGGAGCTGCTGCCGTTAGCCCCCGAGGGCTTCTTCTCCTGTAGCTCGTCGTCGCTGTCCCCTCCAACCGAGTAGCGGTCCTTGTCCATCTCGGTCGTCGGCGTCCTCACGTGAAGGTCGTCGAGCTCGCTCTCGTCAAAGTCGCCCGTCTCCACATCGCGGCCGGCCCGTCTGTCACGGAAACCCTCCAAGCCGCGCGCGCCGGGCCTCTGGCTGGTCTGCGGAAGGCCGCCCATGAGGCCGGTGTAGCCCTTGCGCTTGCGACGCTCCTTCCAAATGTACCAGCCCCAGGCGCTGGCGGCGATCACGACGATGACGAGAACGATCTCGCCGGACCTGTAGTATGCCTTCCACTTGGCCTCGTCCATCTTCTTCTGCGTCTCCTCGTCCACCGAGGTGCTGTTGCTGATGTTGCCGACCGACGTGGCCGGTCCGGTTTCGCCGTCTAGACGGGAATCGGTGGGCGTTCCACCGACGGAGCTGATGTCGACCTTCATGAAGCGGTCAAGCATGTCGCGAGAGCGGCGAGCGTAGTCGAAAGGCACCATGTGGGAGGAGTTGTAGAAAAGGATGTAGGTCAGGTTGCGGGCCTCCTGCCAGAAACCGGCAGGCTCGCCCTCAACGGTCCAGTCGCGGCGCGGCGCCCAGTTTCCGGGGGAAACCTCAAAGCCCTTGCCGCCGTTCCATTCCATGTCGCCAATCATGGCCTCAGTTCCCATGTGGTTGCAGATAAGATCCTCAGCACCAGAGAAGAGGACGACGGGAACCTCCTTCAGCAGGTCGGGCAAAAAGTCTCTTGAGGGCGCCGAGTTCTGGGCTCTGAATGCGGCTCCGACGGCACCGTTGCACTCCTTCCAGCCCGTGTTCTTCTGGGGGTTGATGTGAAGAGCTCTGACGACGTCGTCTCTCCTCAGGTAGGGAGTAACGTGCACCAGGTCGGGGGGCCAGTTCATGCCGCACGACGGGTAGCTGTCCTTGAGACGGATGTCGTACATGTTGATGCAGTCGCGTCCGCCCTGGCTGTTCACCTTGGCAGTCTCAGCCAGCAGGTTCTGCAGAACGGTCTCGCACTCGGAAAAGTCGACAGTGTGCTCGACAGCCAGCGAAGTGCGGCAGATGCGCCACTGCTGCTCGAGCTTGAGGGCGATGGGCGATTCCCGCTCGATGAGCTTCTTCTCGTAGGCATACTTGAGGTACGCATCATACTGCTCCTTGGGGGAGATCCAGGCGTTTCCGAGCAGCAGACCCTTCACGTTCCAGATGTTCTTGGTTCCGGGCTTCTTGTTCCGCTCGAGCATCTGCTTCGCAATGTAGGGGATGTGCTGGCCGGCGTAGGATTCGCCTGCGATGTAGATCTGTCATTTGTTAGCCCATGGAGCTCCGGCTGTCCGGATTTGCGAAGACCCACGTCATCGTGCTCGTACTCGGGGAACATGGCAAACCACTTCTCGAGGAACTGGACGAACTGTTCGGCCATCTCGGGAAGCTCGTGCAGGTATGCGTTGGTATCGACATAGCTGAAGCCAGTGCCGACGGGGTTATCGACAAACAGCAGGTTGGCAAACTCGTTCCAGGAGCCATTGTTGTAGACGAGGTGGTCCTTGTCCTGGACGCGGTAGGGGCCGATTTCCATCAGGGCGCCATCTTCGGAACTGCAGCCGGGGCCGCCGTTGAGCCAGATGACGGTTCGCTGCTTGTTGGCGATGTGCTGGTTCTGGAAATGCCAGAAGAAGAGGTTTCCGTTGTGTTCGGGAGTGACTTCGACGTGGCTGCGATGGGACGCGCGTCAGCGGGATAGCTTCACGGATTGCGATGCGATGCCATCTCTTCTCCACCGGGGTCCAGCGAAGGGCGGCAGCATCGGAGGGACAGGACGGTACTCACCCAGCGTGCATCTTGATGAAGGGCTCCTTGGGTGCGCCGGGCAGGTCGTGGACGAAGTAGTCGGCGGCGCTCTGGGCGGCGACGGGCGCAGTCCACGATGCCAGCGCAAGCAGCAGCGCCGGCATCAGCGGAAGGACAGCCATGATGGGGGAAAGTGTCCTCTCCCCGAGGCTGGCGGGAATTAGAAGCAGGAAGTTGAAGGGCGTTATCCGAGCCGCGATTGCATAGAGACTGCCCCGTTGGAGAAACCCGTTGAACAAAAGAAGGACGAAAAGAAGGAAAAGAAATGGCCTTCTTTTTCGGGATGCAGGTCAGGGAGATGGGGGTCCAAGGGAGGGCGAGGAAAGCTGATGGGGGAAGGGGGAAAAGAAGATGCGGATGCGATGCAGAGAAGATCCCTCGAATGAATTGTTACTGCCGCTGGCCGCTGGCCGCTGTTGCTGTCTGTCCACCCAAAACAAAGGTCCAATGTCCAGTGTCCAATGTCGCTGCCTCAGCAGCGAATCTGAAAGGTGTACTGTACTTTTGTTCTATCGGTGGTTGCGTACCTCCCACCCGGCCAGACCCCTGCGCGGACCAGGTTCCTTACCAAAATTGGCTGGCGCGGCGTGGCACTGACTGGCAGGTACTTATTTGTGGTGGCCTTGGTGCTGGTGCCGCCCGGCGGATGGTAGCGCAGCCGAAAGCTGCCGCAGGGGCGGGGAGGCCACTGTGGCACACTATCTAAACAGGGGTTTCTGGGGCGGAAGCGGAGGGCAGCTCGCAGTGGATGCGCTGGAAGGTGGGAGGTGCTCTGTGGCGTTGGGCGTTCCATCCCATTGTCATGCCTTTCGTCTTGTATTTAGGCCTTGCTATGTATCTACCCACCTAGGGATTGTGTCCGAATACTTGCCCAAGCAGGTACTTGAGGTAGGTACCCGACAGAGGCAACAATGACAGCAATCCACGTACCGAAGGATCGGGACAACGTACAACACAAGTCACACAACGTCCGGAGACACGTTGTTGACACTCGTCGAATAAACCCCCCTATCCGCTGATTACCGACTATCTGACCGGGAGGAGGCCGGAATGAAATACTAAGGAGCATCGAGTGTCATGTAAACGAGACAAGCAGAATATGCGGATTCTCATACGGGTCGCCGGAGGCGGGACCTGGTTCCCGACGGGACTCTCAAGGGCTCAAGGGTCCGGCATCGGCTTACCTAATACACGGTTAAGTCCGCGGTCCACAAGGGACACAAGGGAAAAAGAGACTCTGAGAGAAAAAGTGTGAGATCCCCATCTTTCAGACGTGCAACCTGAGACATCAGCAACACCGTCCCGTCCCCCCTGGAGAATCCAATTCATGAGAGCCAAGACGGGCTCCGGTCGTGGGCTTGGGGCCGAAGCGTCGTCCACGCGTCGCTCAGCTGGGGCTATCTGAGGCCGGATCGATGACGAAGCTTGTTGCTTCTTATCTCCTTCGAACGCAGTATTATTGTGAGATAGTTGCGAACTAGGTAGCTAGCGTAGATCCCGTGTGTCGGAACAGCCGTTGCCAAGTGAAAGGTCAATTCCAGGAGGCGTTTTTTTTTGCCCGTAGAGTAAGTAGGTCATTGCTGGATTAGTTAATTGCTTGCCTAGGTACCTAGTGTACAAAGTAATTAGTGTACCTAGACGGTAGTTAGTGTAGGTTGAAGCAAGCCCCGGTGGAGAGATTCTACCTACCGATCTCACAAGGCAAGCGCCGCCAGCCCGGGCTACTTCCCTAGGTACCGAAATGGAGTAGGCAGGTAGGTCTGTCTGTCTGCCTGGGCCTGCGAATGACTCCAAACAAGCGTTTGACCAGCTTTTCAGCCCGATACAATACACAAACACCGTCAAGCATCCCCTCCGCGTCTTATTAAGCGGCCGCCTCAAACGCATCACGCATCAAAGAGGCAAAAAATAAAGAATAATGGCCTCCGGTAAGACGTACATCGTCGAGCACCTCGACCCCGAGCTGGGCCCGTGGTCCGAACTCGAGTACATCGCCATCGCCAAAGAAACCCACGCCGCCGGGGGCACCTTTCTGCTCTCCTCCCTGCCGCCCGCCTTCGTCGCCCCGGAGAAGCTGAAGGAGGTCCCGGCCCTTAAGACGGAGAATCGGGGCGTCGAGGAGCTCTACGCTCAGGACAAGTCCCGTGTGTGCCTGCTCGACCCCTCCGCCGCCAGCGACCTGAGCCCGGAGGACGGTGAAAAATTTGACGCCTTTCTGTTCGGCGGCATTCTGGGTGCGTCGTGCCCCTCATTCTTGATTTTCAGTTGCAAACAATGGTTGCTAATGCTCTTTGCGTAGGCGATGACCCCCCGAGAGGTATTTTATCATGATTGCTGGTGAACGTTCGTTCCTCTGACCCTTGCAGACCGGACCTCCGAGTTGAGGAAGAAGGGCTTCGAGGGCAGGAGACTGGGTCCCACTCAGATGACCACCGACACCGCGGTCCGCGTCACGAGAATCGTTGTTGAGGAGAAGAGTGTGTCAACCCATCTCCCATCCCGCAACTCTGTACTAACGGACAAAAGTCCCCCTGGACAAGATCCCTTACGCCGAGTACCCCGAGTTCAGGTTCAACGAGCACGAGAGCGCCCAGATGCCCTTCAAGTACGTCAAGGACAAGAACGGCGAGCCCATCCTGCCCGAGGTAAGAATCATTCCACCAATGCACGTCCAACACGGCAGATGCTAACGTTAAGCCAGGGCATGCTTGAGCTCCTTCGCAAGGACACGGAGAAGAGCATCGACGATCTCTTCTAATTGATGCCAAACCGTTCCAATTGAATCACGAGTGACGAGAGACATCCGAGTTGTGCGCACCGAGACGTTCTATGTGATTCCAATCTCGAAAGGCTACCTTGCCTCCCTCAAACTACCTAGACGCGGCGGCCAACCATGCGCGCCTAGGATCGCTTATCATGAGCCCCGGGTGCTACGGCAAGTCACGCCGCTAAGCCACCCACTCACCGGGCACCTTCCCGGGCTCAACTGAGCTGGACCCTGAATTATCGGAGACAGTTGCCGGTCCCCGGCCGTCGCTAACCCCGCACCGGAGATCGGCTGTCACTTGACTTCAACCGTAACCTCTGTTCGTGTCATGGTTGGCTGTGGTTATCCGTTGCCAACTTCTCTTTGCTCCTTATCGAACTCGAGGATGCTTGATAAGTCCCAGCCATCCTGCCCGTCGTGAACAGTTCTTCCACTTCTTCATTCTCGGTGAACTGCGCAACTAGCATCGTATTTAAAAGAAGTGTCTTGCACCAGATCTCCCTCATCGCTGGGTTTCCTTCTCGGCCTACATTTCCTCTGAAGCTTGAAGCCTCATCCTTGCTAACCGTGAGCTATTGAAGCCACCTCGACTAATACTTGACGTCTTCTCCTATTTTCCCCCTCCTCAACATCATCACCAACTCCATTTCCCATGAAAGTGCACGTTTGAAATGTCCAACCCTCAGTTCACATTTCGCCAGACAACCTTCACGGCCCCCTCCCTCTTGCTCACCCGCCGCCACACCATCTCCCGCACGACGCTCCACACCCAGCTTGACCAGCTCCGCGTCAATGGCCAGTACGACGCCTTCAAGCTCGGGTGGCACCCCATCTTCGACGACAAGTCGCGCTGGCCCGCGCCCCTGCACCTGTTCTGGGACAGCGATGTCGGCAAATGGATCGAGGGTGCCTGCTACTTCCTCATCGAGGAGTACGACGTCAAGATCGACGCCGCTGTCCGCGAGCTCGTTGACATGATCCGCTCCGCCCAGCACGACGACGGCTACCTCAACATCCACTTCTCCGTCGTCGAGCCCGGGAAGCGTTGGACCAACGTCCGCGACATGCACGAGATGTGAGTGCCCCTTCTGCAGTCATTGCACGTGCAAGTCTCACTCCTCTCAGGTACAACGCCGGCCACCTCATCGAAGCCGCCCTCGCGCACAGGCAGTACTACAAAAACGACCTCCTGATGGAGCCCCTGGAAAAGTACATCGCCCACATCCGCAGGCGCTTCGGCCCCGGGAAAGACCAGACACGCGCCTACCCAGGCCACCCGGAGATCGAGCTCGCCCTCCTCCGATTCTACTCCGCCACAGGAAGCCGCGACGCCTACGACCTAGCGCGCTTCTTCCTCGAGGAGCGCGGCAACCCCACCGGCCAGGACGGGAAGCACTTCTACGATTGGGAGGCCGAGCAGCGCGACGAGCCGCGCTGGCGGCGACCCAACTCTTGGCCCATGGACCGCTCCTTCTGGTACTGCCAGGCCCACGTCCCCATCCTCGAGCAGCCGTCTGTCGAGGGCCACGCCGTCCGCGCCATGTACCTCCTCACTGCGGCGGCGGACCTGCTGCGCCTCTCACAAGATGCAGGTTCCGTTCCCATCCAGCCGCTCGCAGAAGCAGACCAGTGGCTCACCGCCCTGCGCAGGCTATGGAACAACATGGTCCACAAGAAGATGTATCTAACGGGCGGCGTCGGTGCCGTCGCGCAGTGGGAGGGCTTCGGCATCGACTACTTCCTCCCGCAGGGCCCCGACGAAGGCGGCTGCTACGCCGAGACGTGCGCATCCGTGGGCGTGATGATGCTCGCCGAGCGCCTGCTGCACGCCGACCCTGAGCTGAAGGGGGAGTACGGGGATGTGATGGAGCTGTGTCTGTACAACAACGTCATGACGGCCATGAGCGCCGACGGCCGCGCGTTTACGTACGAGAACCCGCTCGCCAGCTGTGACGCCGCCCCGAACGGGCGGGAGGACTGGTTCGTGTGCGCTTGCTGCCCGCCCAACGTCACGCGACTGTTTGGGAGTTTGGGAGGATATCTGTGGGACTATGGTGGTGAGGGTGAGGGGGTATTTGTGAATGTGCATTTGTACACGAGCGCTGAGGTCAAGTTCCCCGTCAGCGGGAAGGAGGTTTCCCTCTTGCAAAAGACCAACTGGCCGTGGGAGGGCAACATCCTCTTGCAGCTCAAGGGGGCCGAGGACCTCCCCACAACCATACGCCTCCGGATTCCGGCCTGGTCCAAGGGCAAATTCGTACTGACGCCTACCCCGCGGCCGGGAGAAGCGAAGCTGGAGAACGGGTACCTTCACCTCAGCCCAGCATATTTATCCGCCAACACCGCCTTCTCGCTAGATATCCACGGCTTCAAGCCGCGATACATCAGGCCGCATCCTTACACCCGGCAGGCGACGCTGAGTCTTGCGCGGGGTCCGGTCGTGTACTGCGTCGAGGACGCGGATAACAGCTGGGAGGGGAACCACTTCAGGGACGTCGGGATCCGGGAGGGCGGGGAGAAGATCGAGGAGGAGTGGAAGGTGGATGCAAGGACCGGGGAGGGGTATTTCGCGCTCCGGACTGGGTGCGAGGTGCGCACGCCCGAGGTGCTGGAGGCGGGAGGGGAGGGGAAGAGGAGGGGGCTTGTGTTTGTGCCGTTTTATTATCGGGCGAATAGGGGCGGGAGGGGGCAGATGAGGGTTGGGCTGAGGGACGATGGGAGGTAGGCAGGGGGGAAGTATTGTCTGCTGTTGTTTCGTGGTTCGCATTAAGCGCTCGTCATCTCGTAAGTTTGCTTCGTTGGCAGATTCAAAATGTTAGGTACCTATCAGTGGGATATTGCTCAAAGGCCCCATGCTCTTCGCCTTCCTCGGCTTCTTGAGCGTCTCTCATGCTGCCTCGGGATCTAAGCCTATATATATTGCGATTACTTGGCCAGAATTCGCAAACACCAGCGATTGGGTATTTGTCATGAGGTGGCATGGGATCCTGTCTTGTTTTGTTTCAATCCGGCCGGGCGTCTCCGCCGAGAATCTAGGTGGTATTTTTGTCAGAAACTATGGTCGTCGTTGTACCATCGTCCATCATCCTTGACGTCCATCACTGTTATGCGTCTCCCTGGCGATACCCCGAAGGTTATGAGACAAAACAAACCAAGTCGAGTAGACATTTAAAAGCATGTAACAATCATGACAATGAAAGTCAGATAACATGTTACAAAAGAACTCTCGGGTAACGAGTATTACAATCTTCCTGTTCGGTTTTTGGTTTTTCTGAAAGTATTTCTTTCTAATTTAAATACATAGTTATCATTTCGGGCTACTCTCTTGCTAACTCGAGAGTATTCCAATCTATCACCGACTATGCTTCTGTCCGCGTCATGCATGTATAAATTGAGGATGCATCGGTCGGTATTTTGAGATCCGAACGTTAGGCTTGGGGGATGCCCCCGTAGAACAGCGATGTTGGTCACTGTTCGCGAGGACGACTGTCTTCTGGGCGTCTAGAGTCTCGCTGGTGAAATACAAGGGTTCGTGTAGACAGAACACCAACAGCCCATATCTTCATTGCTTGGCTCGTATCGCGGAAGAATAAGTCGGGAGAGACGGACGGCGGGGACGGAGAGTATCCCTGAGTAAGACCCCAAGTTGCACGACATCTGAGGCACTCGAGCCGACAAAAGCCACCAGCCATTCGAAATAACTTATAGCATCAGGAAAAGGACAACCCGTGCATTGGTTGCCCTTCGAAGTCAACTTTGGGCAGTCAACCGTTGCCTCTGCTCCTGAGACGATGATACCTCTTAGAGCTACTTATATACACTCTTCACTAGAACAAGACAGAGCGGAAGAGAAAACTTGGGTCTCCGCAAGGCGTTAAAACCGTTGTCCGGGGCCCTTTGGATTCAACCTTCAACGGCACGGCTGAAGGCGGTCCCGCCGAAGGTGCGGTAGTCCGGTTGAAGCGCTGGGATTCGTTTGCCTGGTAACCACATCGGCGTCCAACTTCAGCACCGCTGGCAATAAAGACGCTGAACAACTGTCCTGCTGCTGGACGAATACGCGCCCAGCACCCCAGGAGAAATGAATTACACTACCCATGATGGGCTGGGGAGACGCAGTTGAATCTTTTCTTGCAAAGGTCAAACGGCAAGCGCGTTTTTGAAGTGACAGTGATGGCTCAAATGCCCAATACTCTATTACGCTCCCCACGCAGAGGTTACAACTGGACAGAATGCTTGAAGAAAGGATTCTCATGAGGGATCGAAATAAGTCCCATTTAAATACTATCGAGGGCCGCGGTGACGGCAGAAAGTATCCAAAAGCGAAACAGATCCAGGGACAACATATACTCTCCAGCATCCGTTAGCGTGTCTCGTGAAGGACAACTATCTTGGAATTCTCTGGGTAGAAATTGAACCTGCATGACTCTCTAGTACCTACACAGGTTTGCAAGCAAACTCGACCAAAAACCGAGGTCCGTATCTTCTTGATCTCGCTTGATACAATCCGGTGGTCTATTCGGACTTGGGCCTGCTGACAACCAGGTTTGCATCATAAGAACCGACTTCCTCGCCTACACCACGCGGCGGGCCCAAGGAGAGAAGCCATCTTACAGTCTCCTCACGGCTCAGGTATCGCGAATCCATTAGCCGGAAAGATGTGTACGTTTAACGTTGCTTCGCAGTATAACCGATGTAGACATGCACACCGAATCTAGATCCGGGCTCATTCACCTAGACAGAACACTTCAATGATTGGCCATGGCACATATTGTCATTTCCTGGACAACGGATACCTAGTGTACATTGTGGACCAGACTCATAGCTGGCCGGCCTTGCGGGCTGCATCGTCCCCTGATGCGTGGAAAAGACAAAACCTCATTGTATGCATTTCGCTGCCACTCCCCCATTCCTGTCGCATGTTGTGCTCCTCCATCCCTACCGATGCAAATGCTGACACCAGAACCGATAATGCTATGCCGAAAGATGAAAGAAGACTGGTCCAAAACTGTCGAGTATGCCAGGCAGCCGACCCAAACCGCTGCCATAGCAGATTCGCGTATAAAAACCTTGAGTGGCCGCTTCGTCTCGAGATCTGGACGGGTTTTGGACAAATGAAAAAAAGAAAGGGCTCCCGTGAAAGCCAGAATCCAGTTTGGAACTTGGATATGTGCAGATGAGCACCAGATTAGGCGGCTTAGTTGTCGTGCCTGAATGTGCACTTGTCTCCCCGTGCACACTTGCCTTGCTGCCAGAAGCTGCAGGGCTTGGTTCCGATGAGGGCGCGGTTGACGGGCCGATGGGGAGGGAGCGTGGCTCCGCCGGGAGCGTTGCCTTTGCGGTTCTTACCCTGCTTGCCCTTGTGGCTCCCATCGCGCTCGCGGTCTCGCTCGCGGTCCCTGTCACGGTCGCGCCCGCGGTGATGGTCGAAGTCATCTCTGCTGTCCCTATCACTGTAGTCGACGAGCTTACGACCGTGCGCGGGCTTGTTGTACATTGACTCCGCCTGTTGGTCGTCGACAGATTGATCGACGGCTGGTGTTGGCTGTTGCTGCTGCGTCGGTTGCTGCTGCTGAAGTTGGGCCAGCATCATCAACTGCTGATAGCCTGTATCCTGAGGGTTGAGGCCCAACGCTCCGCCTTGGGGCGCCGCTTGAGCGGGCTGCTGTTGGCCCATCTGAGCCAAGAGCGCTTGTAGTTGAGCTTCGCCCGCCGGACCGGTGGCGGGTTGAGCAGGCTGTCCGCCTTGCATCTGTTGCATCAGAGTCATGTACTGGGCGTATTGCTGTTGCTGATAGTAAGCGGCCCAAGCCTCCTGATTTTCTTGAGGTTGAGTTGCCGTCTGCTGAGCACTCGCCTCCGCCTCAGCCCGAGGTCGGTCCTCTGCCTCTTTCTTGGCCCTGGCAACCGAATCTTTCTGGAACCCAGCCCACCATTCTCTGACTCTCTCCGGGTCGTGGGCCAGCCATTCGGGCGGGTTGGTTGCCGGGTACGGCAGTCCACGCAATTTTGCGACAACGTCCTCGATGTGATTCGCAGCCGCTTGCAAAAGGGGGTCGGGGTAGTCGTAGCGCCGCTGGGTCTGAGGCGCCGCCGGGTTGAAAGGATTCGAGGGTCTCCAGTTCTTAACCTTGTCGGAGATGAGAATGCTGTGGACTTTGTCGTCGAACGGAATCGCTGGAACAGGTTGCATCTCTGAGGCAGCAGGGACGATGGGCTGAGCATTCTCTCCAGGCGGTGTCATGTTGTATGGCTCTGGCGTGACCGCTGGCGCGACAGGCTTCAGGTTACCCAAGATGGAGTTCACCTTGGCTGCAGGATCGTCCTTCGCATCGAGCCTCTTGCGAGCATAATAGGTTGCCGCCTCCCAGCCGAACTGCTGCATCTCCTTCCACCGCTGATGGATCTCGTCGTACTTGCGTTCACCTTGGGGCAGCTGGCCGATCTTGGCATCGGCTTTGGGCACCGCTGGCTCGAGCGGCGGCGACTTGGGCGTGGGAGGGATGTCGGAAACGTCGGTGTAGACAACCATCAACTCCTTCTTCTCGCGCTCCTCAATGGACTTTTGCTCGTCGGTGCGGAAGGTAACGTCGCCGCCACGGGTGACAAAAGACTTGGCGCGGTATTCTTGGGGAATGCGTGATAGATCGGCGAGGCCTGGCTGAACCCAGGGTTGGTACGGCAGATCCTCGTCTTCGTCGTCGTCTTCGTTGAAGTTGGCTCGCTGCTTGAGCATCATTCCCTCGGATCGGTCGTCTGCTGCGTCCTTCGTCATGTTATCCTCGTCCTCCGCCGCCTCTTTGTGGAAAATGCGGACTTGGACGAGTTCCGAATCAGGCTTCCAGGCGACTCTGAGCTTCCGGCGGGCCTCCTTGCGCAGTCGCTTTGTCCTCTCCTCTGGTGTCTCAGACGTGTCTTTCTTACCAGAGTCCTTGGCTTGCGTGGTCTGGCTATCTGTCTTGGGTGTGTTGATAGAATCGAGCAAAGAGGCGATGCTTGAGAGGGAAGAACCTGAGGATGCAGCAGGCTTCGCTGCAGGTGCCTTCACCTCGGGCTTGGGTGCAGCCGCGGGAGGCTTCTTGTCAACATCCATTGGCGTTGACGAAGGCAGGCCAGCAGCCTTGGTGGTGTCCGGTTTGGCGGCCTGGGTGGTCATTGGTCTGGGGGGGCGGATTTTACCGGCGAGAGTAGTCGACGGCGTGGGACGGGGTTTTGAGGCACCAAACTTGGATTGAAGGGAAGGAGCTGCCGGCTTCGCGCCGGCCTTGCTGCCGGATGCGCTTGCCGATTCAACTGCGACCTTCTTGACAGTACGGGAGTCGGTATCGTCATCCCGAGCTCTTTTGGCGGGAGAACCGTCGCTAGCCTTCACTGTTGACTTGGCTGCCTTGCTAGCTGCCGTTGTTGACGATGTCTTCTTCGTCTCAATGCCGTTGCTCGAATCCGCTTTCCTGATCCTAGACGCAATTGTACGAACCAGTTCTTTGACCTCCTCGTCGCCCTTGTCTGCTAGGCGCTTTCGGACGTTCTCGAAGTTGACACTATCCGCCACCTTCTTGGACATGCTGGTGTTGGAAAGGAGGCGCAAAATGGCCTTAGGCAGAGGTCCATTGAAATCGCCGGATTTGATACATCCGATCGTCGTGTTGACCAAACTCAAAATACCTTTCGAATGATCACCCAGGTTCTCGAGTACGGCCTCGTCACCATGCTTGGCCGCTGCTTCGCAAACCTTCCTTAACGTCTCCCTCTTCAGATCCATCTTCTGCGTCAATGCGGCGACTACGTCGGCCGCCTTACCTTCCTTGACTGCCTGGTCGGCTTCTTGCCTCGCTCGGTTCGTCTCCGATCTGATTTTAATGAAGAATTCACCGAGGGCCTGCACAGCACTGGCAATGAGAGCGTTTGTTCTGGTGGCCGAGGGGTCCACGTAGGCGATCCCGAGGACGTCCCATACAGCCCCCTCCACAGGGTCAGACGGTCGAGTTTCGGGGCGTATAGGCTTCTTGCGCTCTTCTTCTTCCTCCTTTCGAGCCTTTCTCTGCGCTTTGGATTTCGCGGCTTCGTCGGCCTTCAGTTGCTCCTGGAGAGTGAACGGGTAGTCGGTGTACTTAGGCCGACGATTACCGAGAAGTTTCATCTCGCGCTGGTACTGATCGATCAGAGGCTTGGCTTCCAGCTCTCGGTCTTCTGGCTTCCCAGAGAAGTTCGGGGAAGGCCTGTACTTGTCCGTGAACCTGCCCTGAATCTCACAAGGAAGGTCATGACTCTGTTCTGGAATGATCCGCCTTCCGCTAGTCGACGGGAGGGCAACGAGAGGAGCGAGTCTATCATAGCTTTTGGGCGTAGGCATCTTAACGGTGCCGGAACAGGTGAGAAATGGAGCACCAGGAACAGGCGGGAATTGTTTCTTCGCCGCAGCACTGCGCTTCTTGAATTGAGCCATGGCCGCCGCCTCCTCCTCTGTCGTCGAGGGGAAAACCAAGCTCTCTCCATCTTCTGCCCTCTTGACCACGGAGTCGCTGGGGGAATCGGCCTGCTCTAGCTCTGTCTCCTTCTTCGTGGGACGTTTTCGCTTCTTCGCGGGTGCCTGCTCTGCCTGAGCAACACCGTCGACAGGAGGCGTTCCGGGCTGGGATACAGGGCCCGCTACGGCAAATGACTGGTGCTGGAGGTGTTGCTGCTGTTGAATATGCGGCAGCTGTTGCTGCTGCTGCAGTTGAGGCTGGGGCTGAGGCTGTGGCTTGATGGCTCGTGCCGCAGAAGCAATGGCCTTTGCCTGCGACACAGGTTGCGGTGTATGCTGAGATGCGCGTGCCTGCTCGGCCAACTGCTTGGGCGCAACGGGTTGATATGTAGGCACAGCATTCGGCTGGGAGTAGGACATTTGCTGAGGCACGAGCTTATGCTGTTGGAAGGAAGGGGCCTGATTCTGCTGGTAGGGCGGTGGGGTCGGATTCGAGAACGGCTGGCCGTTTTGCTGGTGCGCATGCTGAGGCGGATACGAGTGCGGTGACTGAGTGAAGCCTCTCTCTGGCTGAGCAGAATGCTGTTGGGGCGACTGAACGTAGCCTTGAGGGGCGGGAGAGTATGACTGAGGGATCGACTCGAACCGTTGCGGCAGCTGTGCCGGGTTTTGGTGGCCTTGCTGGGGTATCAACTGGGAATCGTTGAACTGAGAGACATTGCCGTTGAACATCTGGTTGGCCTGGCCGTTATACTGGAACGGTTGATTGGAGAAATCTGGCGCGTGGGTGTGGCTCATGTTGTTAATGTTTTCTGCAAACTCGCTCTTTCCTTGGTGGCCGTACATCTCCTGCGGGAAGTCGGTCAAACCAGCCAACGGATCATCTTGGCCAGGATCGGTATATGAGGGATCCAGTGAAAAATGACCATGTCCGCCGTTGTGGAAGTTTCCCTGATTCAGAGGGATGGTGTTATGATCATTTGCTACGGCAGCGTGACCTTGGTGAGGAGACGATCCAAAGTGGCTATTCTCAGCACCGCTGCCTTGGGGAGCGAGATGAGAGAAAGCATTTTGGTTATGCATCTGCTGTGTCCAGTCCTGAGCAGCGCCATACTGATTTGATCCGTTGGTGAACCCGAAGGAACCAGACCACATGTTATTATTATGGCCCTGAGCAGAGCCTCCCTGGCCATTATTCTGCCAGTTCTGCATCGTGTCTCCGACAGCGACTAACACTGGAGGATGCACCTGATGGGTTCTTGAAGAAGTAAGAGTCGCAAGAGCCTCACACGATCATTGGGCAAGGTTGAGAGTCACTGCACTGCTGCAGCCAATTAGCATTTGTTCCTTCGAGGCGGACCGTCATTGGCATGCAGCGCGGCTTTGGCCGTGCATCAGGTTATCGGACGACGAGGGCAGAGGGCTTCGCTGATTGGCTTAAAACAGGGATGGGGGCGCTGGTTGTGGGGTTTTAGAGAAGAAAATTGGAAGGTGGTGTGGAGGTATAGTGATTAAGAGGTGTTAAGGTTGCTTCGGGCAAGCCAGTACCTTCCTTCTTAGAATGGCTGGCAAAGCACCTGACTTGTGGGGCCGTGCATCTCTTCGGCTAAATGCCGGCGGTAGGATTGCGGCTTACCTGGAGGTGGGAGCAAGCGATCAGAGAGAACGGCTAAGCCGCATGCGGCGATCGAGCAAGGATTGCGGTGCGGTGCTGCACCGGACAAGACTGAAATCTGATGGGGTGGGAATGACGAGGGCGATCGTAGTGCGTCTCTTCGGCCGGATTGACGAACTGTGAAACAGGTCAGCGCTCAGGAACCGGTGTGCAAAACGCCTTGCAGTGTACGGATATGGCGATGATGAAGCCGCGAAAGAATTGGAAGTGAACCACTTGGCTCGTTGCGTATGATGAAGTTTTCCTGCGACCCTGGGCGTCCGATGCGAGTGCTGTGCAAGTCCAGTTTTTGCACATTTAGAGGTGTGCTCGCCTCCCTGTGACGGGGACGGAGAGCGTTGAGACGAGGACCCAATGCGATGCGGAGCGTGTTGGCGGCGAGAGATGGACGGACGGACGGCTTGACAACGGCTTGTCGTGGTGGACGATGTAGCGACTTGAGTAAGATGGGCCAGGCGGCGGTTCATTGATGACTTGACGTCGCAGACGAAGCCTTCTTGAATCCCTTCTCCTTCTTTTGCAGCTTCGTCGTCTCCAGTCGACAATTGGCGGGGTGAGGTAGGTGGTCTCCTGTGTTGGGTGGTCCCTTGTTCATAGCGGGCTTTCCTGCTGCAGACTCGCTGTGTTGGTGGAGGTCCAGGCCAACACAGCGCTGAGCGAGCCAGAGAGGCCCTTGGGAAGGCCCCGCCCTAGCACCTAATCCAGCAGGCTGGCAGAAGACCACCCCCCCAAATCCAAGTCCCAAGCCCGAGGTGCAAGAAAAAAATTGAGTGAAGTCGAATCCAGTCTTCCCAGGGCCTGATTGACGCGTGAAGACGAAGAGCGATTGGCGCTGTAGCATCGACAGTTGTCCGAAGGAACTGCGTCGCTTGGATTGCCCGTTTGGCCAGCCTTGCCTCCTCTCTCTCAGTTTGCGTGCGGTGGTTGTCAGCTGCCATCCCTCGCGTCCGCGAAACAAGGCGTCCTGCATTTCGCAGGACATTTTTAAACAGGAGCGTTACTCGTGTATCCTTGACCGCATTTCCACGCGTGAGGCGTTGAGTCCTCGTCGCCACCTGCTGCAATCCGACTTTGCAAAATTCATCGCTGCAGAGCCCCGCTGAGGGTTGAGTTGGAACGCCATGGGTTTATCATGATTTCACTCATACAAACATTGCCATGTCTGCGCGTCCGGGACAACATGGCGATGGTGATGATGGAAATGCGCTGGCGGCGGTGGCAGTGCTTGTCGTGGTGGTTGTGGTGATGGGTGCTGCGGGAGAGCGTGTTTGGGGAGGTAGGGGGCGAGGGAGCGTGAGTTTGTCTGGCTCGGGGGGAAAGTTTATCATACCCTGTGGTTCGCAGCGTGCTCTCCTTCGCGATTATCTTGCTTGCCTTATGCCTTTGCCTGCGGGGAGAGATGGCCTCGCGACCTTAACGTGGTTCGCGGTTTGATTCTCTTTTTTCTGATGATGATCGCGAAGATTACAACATGATGGTCGGATGCCCGAGAAAAGGGCGAGAGGACAGTCTATCAAAAGAAGGTGACAAAATGGAACGATCGCTGACTCCGCAGACGGCGACGATTAACCAGACAAGTTAAATGCCCAGAGTCGCGTTTTAATGTTGCGGGAGACGAAAAGTTCAGGTCGTCAAAGTCGCTGATGGCCTTCCGACGCGTTTTTCTGTCGCTCCAGACTGCGAAATGGTGGTGTTTTTCTGATGGTGAAGGAGGAGAATGGGAATGAGTTGTCGTTGCGTTGGGGGAAGGGGGAAAAGTTGGTCATTCTTTCGCCCCGACCAGTCCAGGGAGGTAGGTAGGTACTGCTCACTTGCGGCCATACTTTTTAGGCAAAAGTGGGTCCATGCTGAAGGGCCACGGCACCACCTGTGTTGACTTGTCTGGGCTGTGACTGGGCAGGTCCCGTGAGTACTTACCTAGGTCGTGCCTTCCCGCTTACGGCGCTGTACTGAACCGCAGGGGAAACCGTGGCACCTCGGCGCAAAGTGCGGCAGGCGCAGGTCACTGAGACTTGCCCAAATTTAGCCAGGTCCCGTCGGGCGGTAGGCAAGAAAAAGCCTTGGAAGCACGGAGTACCTCCGTATCGCTAGGTTTATTTCACTTGCTTCTCAGAACGCGAACGCGCAAGCTGTTGGGCAACCTTCGGAAATGCCAGGTAGTCCGAATATGACATTTCGTAATATGGCTTTTCAACAGGTCGTCATATCCAAGGTAGGCAGGTACAGCAGCATGGCTCAAGACACGCCCAGGCAGCGCCGAAATACTCAGCGCTTAGTGTAGGTACCACTCCAGTGCTCATTGAGAGTGGCCGTTCCGCGGCAGCAGACGGGAGTCCATACCTTTAGGTACCTAAGATACATGGCTGCCCAGGTACCTCCATGTGTGTCTAGGCCGTCGGAAGACGGAAACTCAGTAATGCCGACACATGACATCGTGTGCATCCACCCAACTCCAGCACGAGCACTGGCCAGCGGAATCGTCCAGGAAATGTGGCTCGACGGCGCTTTGAGGACACCGATGCTGGAGCCGTGTACGTACCTGTCCCTGTCGCAAGCAAGCCGTCAACTTCAGTTTCTCAGCGCGACAACGGAGATAGGTCCATTGATGCTGTAGTTCAACGTTTACAAAAACCACCGCTGGTCTTTGCATCGGTTTCATGCGACCTGTCCATACGGATACACCGCCGACCTCTAAACCCAAGCTCCCCCAAGCAAGCTAGCTACCTAGAGCTGTGAAGCTCCCCCCACCATCACCATCGCCATGGCCGCGAAGGGCCATTCGTTGCGCGATCGCCAGATCTGTACGTCGCGGCTTCCCCTTTGCGCTCTACTCATTTCTGTGGTAACAGAACTAACGAACATTTCGCTGCAGCGGCGCTCAAGAAGCTTCTCAGCTTGAACGACAACATCAACGAGGATGACGCCGAAACCGCCCAAACCAACGGCGGCGCACTTGGGCCTGCTGGATCTATCATAACTTCTGACGGTGACCCTCTATGGAAGGTTCTTGTTTTTGACGACCTCGGCCGAGATGTCATCAGCAGTGTTCTTCGGGTCAGCGACCTTCGGGCGCTGGGAATCACCATGCACATGTACGGCAAGCAACCTGCTTATACACTGCGACGTTCTAACACAACCATAGGCACATCGGAAGCTCTCGACATGCCATTCCAGACGTACCGGTTATCTACCTTGTCGAGCCCACGGCGCAGAATCTGCAAAACATCACCAACGACCTCCAAAAGGGCCTCTACAGCCCCGCATACCTCAACTTCCTCTCCTCCATCCCCCGACCGCTGCTCGAGGACTTCGCCGAGCAAACCATAGCCGCTGGGACATCGGAAAGCATTGCGAAGCTGATGGACCAGTACCTCAACTTTATCGTCGCCGAACCGGACCTGTTTAACCTGGGCATGCAACGAGACCACACGTACTGGGCGCTCAACAGCGCGGCGACGAAGGACGAGGAGCTGGACAGGGTGGTGGACAGGATCGTCAGCGGTCTCTTCAGTGTCATCGTCACGATGGGCGTGATCCCTATCATTCGATGCCCGAAGGGCGCCGCGGCCGAGATGATTTCCGCGAAGCTCGACCGGAAACTGCGCGACCATATCCTCAACTCGAAAGAGAACCTCTTCTCCTCAAGCGCCCGTCCAGCATCAGCCACGGGCACTCCGACATCCCGACCTGTGCTCATCATCCTCGACCGAAACGTCGACTTAATACCCATGCTTTCTCATTCGTGGACCTACCAGTCACTAGTCCACGATGTTTTGAATATGAAATTGAACCGAATCACGATAGAGACGCCCATAGACGAGAACAACCCTGCCAAGGGAACCACCAAGAAGGCTTACGACCTGACTGCGAGCGATTTTTTCTGGTCCAAGAACGCGGCCGTGCCGTTCCCGCAGGTTGCCGAGGACATCGACGCAGAATTGACGAGATACAAGGAGGATGCGGCGGCCGTGACGAAGAAGACGGGAGTGACGGACCTCGAGGACTTGCAGAATGATACCAGCGCTAGCGCGCAACACTTGAAGGCGGCCATCACCCTCCTGCCCGAGCTGCGGGAGCGCAAGGCGGTGCTCGACATGCACATGAACATCCTGGCTGCGCTGTTGACGGGCATCAAGAACCGCCAACTCGACAACTTCTTCCAAATAGAGGAGGGCGTCATGAAGCAGACCAAGCCTCAGATCATGGAGCTCATCAAGGACAGCACAAAGGGAGACGAGTCTGTGGACAAGCTGAGATTATTCGTCATCTGGTACCTCAGCACCGAGCAGGAAGTCAGTCGGACTGAGTGGGAGGGCTTTGAGAAGGCCCTCGCCGAGGCCGGAGCTGACACAACATCACTCCCGTACATCCGACAGTAAGTGCATTCTTAAGTTGCTAGTACAGGGTATCCCAAACTAACCTCGCCGTCACAGAGTCCGCGCCACAACGAAGATGACGCAGCTCACCACCATCTCAAATCCCGCGACGAACCAAGCCGCGTCTTCCGACCTCTTCGGCCGCTTCTCCTCCATCTCCAACCGCCTCACTGACCGCCTCAAGGAGACGGGCGTCCCCACCGGCCTGTCCTCCAACTTCGAGTCCCTCATCGGCGGCATCAAGAACTTCCTCCCCGCCAACCGCGACCTGACCATCACCAAAATCGTCGAGTCCATCATGGACCCCTCCACCGCCGCGAGCTCCGCTATCGCCAAGACGGAGAACTACCTCTACTTCGACCCCCGCTCCGCCAACGCCCGCGGCACCATGCCCCCGCCGAGCTCCATCCGCTCCGGCGCCGGCGGCTCGGGCGCGCCGGGCGGCCTTCCCGGCCAGAACATGGGCCAGACGCCCGGCACGGGGGCCAGCTTCGGCCAGCGCCGCCAGGGCTTCTCCGAGGCGGTGGTCTTCACCGTCGGCGGCGGCAGCATGGACGAGTACGGTAACCTGCAGGAGTGGGTCGCGCGCACGGGAGGCGACCGCGCGAGAAGGCGGGTGGTGTACGGTAGCACGGAGATGCTCAACGCGGACGAGTTCATCAAGCAGGAGCTGGACAGGCTGGGCAAGGAGGTGGCGTCGTAAGGGTTTGCCGGGCCGTGTACAACGGTTGACAAGGTGGTAATCTTGAAGTTGAGCGACCTCTTTTTTACATATATCTACCCACGTAACATTAGTGCTTGCGGGTTGTTTAAAAGACACAAAAAAAAGAAGCAAACATGACCCCCAGTTTTGGTACTTGGCGAACCGCGTGCTCAAAGATCGAGACCGCACCATACCATACCACCAACATCATACACAGGCCTATAGCCCCTTTTCATGGGAGATATCTTTTCCATATGCTCTTGAATATCGATCTGATAAGGAAGCAACAGGTCAGATAACCACAGGTCCGGGGGTCGTGACAACAGCCAAGCATGGTTTCCGTGGCGTCTTGATTTTCAACCCACGTATCTTTTCTCGTGACATGATAAGAGCGTTTACAAGACTCCCCAGGCTGACGCCTAAAGATTTTAGGCGGCTAAAATGAAGCTTTTCTCCATCTACATTATCCTTCCACCGCCAGCCTCACCCCGTCAGCCACAACATGTCCCTACATCCTAACGATAGATCCAGTACAACAAGCGACCGGCCGTGAGGCTTCATCAGACGGGGTCCACCGACGCCTGATGAGGTACTGCCCCTCAAGCTGGAGCAATGTTCTCATGTACACCGAGGACGGTGGCGTTGGCGTTAGTGTCTGCAATCCTTATCTCCTGGCGTTTCTCACCCACGAGACCATTACTGATCCACGCGGGCGCTCTCCATGCGGCCTTTTCAGAGGCAGAAAGTGAAGCGCTCATTGGGCCCCTCGCGACCGCTGACGTGCGAAGGAGGCGTTCTACAGAGTTTTACCACAGGCTCTCGTGTACCTAGGTACCGTATCGCTTATCACCTCCTGTCTGATACAGGAGACATCACTACTCAAATCACATCATGCAATAGCGGAAAATAGTCATATCAAATAGGGTCTCTTTATTGTCTCATTTCATCGTTTTAGAGTCGCCCATCTAAGAAACCACCTTTACCCCCTCGTGCTTTCCGCCTCCTCGTCCCGTTCTATAAAACACTCGCCTAGCCTCCCTCGCCTCGCCGGCCCATCCAGGGCGAACAAACAAGACGAGGGGACCGAGATGAGCATATGCAGAAAGAAGAGAAAAGAAACGCCGCTTGGTTCCATGTTGATATCAGAAGAGCAGGAATGCGTCAACAAGAAAAAAACGGGAGAGGAGCGGGAAAGGGATACACGAACAGGGTGTGGGATGGAGAACCAATTGCCATCCAAATGCGTACAAGAAAAAAGACAAACAAAGGTCATTATAGTTACATGCCTTCCGTGTCCTACTCCAAACATGATTGAGAGTGCAACTCTCACAAGTCGTGTTCGCCGTCCACCTTGCCCTCATTCTTCCTGTGGGGAAAGGGGCGGGTATAATGCTCACAAACTCAATGCTATCATAAAACATGCAAAATAGGGATGCGGGGAATCGCATACCGAGAAGAAACCCAACCTCTCGGGAAGGCCATCAGACACCTCTGAACATGCGAACAACCAGGAACCACATGGCGCCGATGAACTTGAAGGCCGAGAGACCGGCGACGGACCACAGGACAACCGACATGTAGATGTTGGCACGGCCGTTGGGGTCCTCGGTGCTGTCTGCAGAGGGAGCTATGCGCTGCAAGCCAGCAGCGCTGAGGACGACTGCCGCGAGACCGAAGTTGGTAATCATCCAGGCAAGAACGACAACGGAACGAACACCACGGTAGTAGTCCATTTGGGCTTCGGCCTTCTGCGCCTCCGTAGGGGCCTTGACCTCAGCCACAAACTTCGTGCTGAAGACACCAAGCTCGCGCTCGTACTGAGCGTTGAGATCGGCCTCATCTGGAAGATCAGTCTTGCCAGAGCCGTCCTTGGTGCTGACCGTCGGCAGCTTCTCGGCCTTGTCGTCACCCTTGGTACCCCAAGAAATGTCGTGCGTGTTGCAGAAGGCGTACACGTTCAGGATGTTGGTGTAGGTAGGCGTCAGAAGCATATACTGCGCGAACGAAGTGACCATGTGCCAGGGGTCGAACATGAGCAGGGACGCGATCAGCCAGATTCCGTAAGTCGACATGACCGAGATGATCAGAGTGTAGAACACCGGGTTTTGGAAGAGGTCGTTCACGCTGAAGCCGTTCGCGTCGTTGACATCCTTCAGAATAGCTTTGACGGCGATGAAGACGGCTGCAAAGAGCAAGTAGCTACCAAAGTTTAGCATGCTGTCTCGACAACGAGACTGCTGGGTTACTCACATCATAATAAATGCCCAGAAGTAAACCATCGTGATGTAGTACGGACCGGAACCGGCTGGACGGTTGCCCATGGAAAGCACGAAACAGGTGATGAGGGAGATACCGTAGAGCCAAGTGAAAACGACGCCGAGAATTTCGCCCGTCCTACCGAGCAATTCTGCATCGCCCAAACTCGTCGTAAGAATCTTGAAAACCAGAAAGAAGTTACCGATGGCGAACCAGGCGAAAATCATGTTGATCGTGTTGAAGACAAACTCGATGAAGAACATGAGCTTGCGCAACATGGAGTGATCGGACCGGAAGAATTCGTAAAAGTGAGCAATGGCGTAGATGGCGGCGAAGAAGGAACCGTTCAGCCAACGACGACGCTGCAGAACCAACTCCGTAACGGTATCAGGCACGTCAGTCTCGCCAGTAGCGGACTTGACGTACTGCAGGATCCAGTGGCAGTTGCGCTTGGTGACGAGCTCGAAGCAAAGAATACGATCCTCGGCAAGGTACATGTTGGAGGTAAAAATACCGGCGCCGGCACCCTCGAGCTTCTCACCGGCGAAATACTTCTCCAGAGGTCCCTGACCGTTCTTGTCGTTCTGCAAGGCGACGTAACGATAGGCGGAGAAAGCACCGGGCAAGACGGAAATGAAGCCGAAGGCGGATTCGAGGGGCTTGTCGAGGATGTTGCTCATCTTGTACTCGAAGTTCTGTGTCGCGACAAGGGGGTTCAGGAGGTGCTTGCCACCGGTACCTTTTGACAATTAGAAATGTATTCTTTGTAGTGAGGGAGGACATCAAACATACCCAACATGGCTTTGATTTCACCGCAAGCGCCGGCGCACATTGGCTCAAGATCGAAGGCCTTCCACAGGTGGTAAATGGAGTTACCTCCGGGCTTGGTACCGGCATCGATGAGGACGCAAATGTTGGGGTCCAGAACACGACCGAATGCCTGGAAGAACCATCTGTGCGAGTTGATCTTCTTCTGGTTCTTCTCCTTCAAGCAGAACAGCATCTGGACGGGCTGCTGCTTGGGGACCAAGGTGACGACGTCGTTCTTGATCTGCATTCCGACCTGAGACGTATACTCGTAAATGTGTGCGGTGACGTCCTTGCCGTTGACCTGCTGCTTGGCAATTCCCTCCTGGTACACACCCATGCCGGCCAGGAGTGCCCTCGTTCTCGGGTTGATCTTGGCGCGACCATCGCTCACGACGCAAACAACGATCTTCTTCCAGGCGTCCTTGCCCCACGTCTTGCTCTCCTTGCGGTTGCACATGTACTCAACGTTCTTGAGAACACCAATCATGGTTCGCGCGAAGAGGATTTCGTCCTCGTTATACATTGTGACCACGATGAAGAGCTCGGTGTGTCTCGGCTTGGAAAAGAGCTTTTGTCTCAACGTGAAGTTGTCGTCGTAGAAGTAGTTCGGGTCGCAGGTGGCGGCAGAGTAGCGCATGTGGGTGAACTCGTCACGTTCGCCGTGCGGGAGTTGGTTCAACAGTCTCGGGGGAACAGGACAGTCGAGAACCAAGTTACCGCGGTACAAGAGCACCTGCTTGACAGTCTTCCACCTCTTGATACCTCCGGCTGGCGGGGGCGTAGGCGTGTCCTGGTAGGGGTCGTTGGGGGAGCTGTCCTGGTGAGGAAGCATGGGCCGATTGTCGTCAAATTCACTATAGCCAGTGGGCTGGTCGTAGGGCATGTTCGGGTCGTGGGGCGAGGGCTCGTACGGCTGGTTGTAGTAAGCATCGTGGTGCGCTTCGGGGTTCACGCCATAGTCGGGTCGTTGATCGTATCCGCTCAGGTTGTCAACCGAGTGCTGGATTGAGAGTGATTAGCCACTGACGCCCGCTAGAGAAATTCTTTTGACAAAACTCACTGCCGAGTTTAGCTGGAGGTGGTCACTGGGTGTGCCGAAGCGGCCGGGAGCCACGGGAATATCGAGGTTCTGGCGCGCATACGGGTCGTCCAGGTGAGACTGCTGAGACTGCTGGTATTGAGCATTGTTGAAGGGGTTGTCCTCCAACTGGTAGCCATGCTGAGCAGGCTGGCCCGGCGAAGGGGTGCGATGGTAACGAGGGTCCATGCGATCGTTATTGTAGTAATCGTCGTCTATGGTAAAGACAGGTTAGATTGGACGTCTGGAGAGCAATAGGCAGAGTCCCGAACGAGCTTCGAGAGGTATCGAGAGAGGCAAAAGCGGGAACTTGAAGAAGGATATGGAAAACAGCTTGCGCCACGCGAGTTGCGTACTCGGACAAGGGACTGCAGCTGACAAAGAAGCTCTCTGAGCGGGAAGGAGGCAATGCGATCAGGAATAGACGACTCAACGGACCAGTCCGGGAGCAAGAGATAGACTATGTACGGTTCCCACAGGCAAGGAAGGTCGGGATCTTTGTGGAAGAAGGGAGGGCAGACGTGGGATGAATGACGCCAAGCGGCAACGGCAGAAGGAGAGGAGGTAACTTGCCTAAACGATTATACGACATGGTTGCGAAGGTATTGGGGGGGTCAACCAAAGAAACCAGTGTCTGATGTTTGTGGCCAGGAGAGTCCGTGGGTGGGTATCGATATGGATCAGGGAGACAGACAGTTCGTGGTCCCCTCGGGGAGGGTGCTGGCTGCGTTGTGCTATGCTTGCGCGGATGTGCCGTGCTGTGCAGGACAGTAGAGGCGGTTGGCTCGGCCAGTCAGAGGAGAGGGGGCAAAGCGCTGTCGTAGGAGAGGGTACAGGTAGAGACGATTGTCGAAGAGATGTTGAGGTGGAAGTGGATGTGGTGGATGTGAACGGGACCCGGTGCGCGGAGGGAGTTGAGGCGAGGCGAGGCACGGGCAGAGGTGGACTGCTCAGGTAGGTAGGGTTCGGGGAGGGAGGGGGACGGGACTTGTCGCGCTCAGTCGCAGAGTCGTCGTCGTCGGATCGGTCTTTCGGCGGATCAACTTCAGCTGAGCCCCTATTTTGTTTTGGCTTTTTCCCCCTTCTGCTTTCTTTTTTAGCTTGTGGTTGTTCCCCCTCTTCGTGAAGAGGAGGCGCAGGTAGCAGGTACGGCTTACTCTCTCGTCTCTCTCAGCGAAGGCAGACCAAAGCTCAGGTACCGGGGAAGGTAGACAGGGAGGTCGTGGTGACCTCAGGACACTCTTGGAGGGGAGAGCGCTGTAACTTCCAGTGTGCGCGCGCGGTATGTCCGCGGGTCGGTGCTCAACTCAACTCAACTCAATGCGCCTGACGGGTTTCGGGGGTTGGCGGGAAGGGGGATGCGCGCGACGGCCACGGCGGAAGGATGTGTTCGGTCGAGGGAAGGGATCAGGGAGGTCTCTCGCAACCAGAAGCTGGGTAGGGGCGGTTTTTTTGGGTTTCAAGCTGATTGAGCCGTATGAGACCGTCTGCGACCGAGTGGATGGCGGGACTGCGACGACCAGGGTCGGCAAGGATAGACAGGGGGGAGCTGGTTGTTGTGGACGACGGACGGGGGGACCACCAAAAAGCATCATCATGGGATAGATACTTCTGACTATAGGTAAGCGCACCTAACAGAACGGTATCTGAATCCGTACACTACGTAGATAGTAGCCTTATTCTTGCCCATGGAGTAGGATATGTACCCAAGGCAGGTAGCCAACTTCCTCAGCTTGTCCTTCGCCGTGCTTGCCTTACACCAAAGATAGGTACCAAAGTGTCAGCCCCAGTTGGAGGAGCGATGGCGTTGCGCAGCGCCGCCAAGGGGAACTTCCGAGGGGAAAGTACTAAGGGAAAGCGCAGCTCAGCCGTCAGCAACTGCCAACGGAAGGAGCGACTTCTGCCACGTCTACACTACCACAGCTTCAGCCCTGGAGGTACTTGTCGACATTGCATATGTATTTGCTGCTTAAGTAAGGTTGTCTGTAAATGAAGTCCATTTTACTCGCGCGTTTCAGGCCCTCGAATGTGGCGCGGCACGAAGCCTTCTGGATGCCAAACCATGCCAATCTGGGAATCGATAACGATTCCCAGCGTTGAGGTCCCCTGGAGAAAACTTTGAACGGCGTGTGGCCAATAAAGCTTGGTAAATTACCTGCCGCCTATCGCTACCTCTTCTGTCGGACCAACCACAATCACCCTCGCAGGCAAAGTGAATACTGGTATGTACGACGAGGGGAGAGAAAAAAAAGTTGTTAATCAACACTGACTTTTGTCCGGGCAATGGGAGGGGCGGGTGACGTCGCTGGGGGCCTCTTGTGATGGGCATGTCAGGGTCCTACAAGACGGCGGATGCCAGTGCAACGACAGCGCCGGGGTGCGGTGCGTGTGACGGGCTTAGCGGGGATTGGGGCGCAATCGCAGCAGAGAACGGGCCGCCACTGGGTCCTTGCCTCGCTGTACAGAAGGGCAAGCAAAACTGCATTTCCACCCTCTGTCTCACTATCTCTGGCCGTCAGTTTGCCAGCAGTCGCAATGTCGGAGCCAAGATAAGCGACCGTCGTCTTCGCCGCCGTCAATGCCATCACCGTCCGACCAATGTGACACCTAAGCGAGGTGCGGATGACGAAATGACGTCTCCTCGGGTGCCCGTCGGCCTCGTCCGATATCCACGATGACGGCCAACTTCCAGCAACAGGAAAAAAAAAAATCTTGTTGGAGTCCTCCTCAACCGGCAACCGCCACAACGAGTAGCAAGGTACCCGCGGCGATCGGAGAACAGTTCCAAGCAATCACAAGTGCCGTAACAGCCGCCCGTTGCCCATTCGATTGTTCGCGTTCCCGTGGTTGCATGCTGCTGCTGGGATCCCCGTTGTCTAATTGCCCCATGGGAGGGGATGCTATTGACAGGGTAACCGGCGTCTTACAGCGAAAGCAAGCAGGGGTCATCGTCGGTACGTACTGTGGTACAGTACCTGCCTGCTTGGCTGCTGTGTGTCCCCAAAAATAAATTAGGTAGGTGCTATTCAGAGAAAAAGCGAAAACACTGGCCATGGGAAGTTGCCCGTCGAATTGCTGTGCTCACGTGGTGTACATCTTCGTCAGGTTGCTCTTGCCTTGGGCTTGGAACACCTTCAACGCCACAGTTGGTTCGTGGTGACGACGCCTCTAGGCCTCCAAGCCGCATCTCCACCTTTTCCATCTCTCCATTCCATCGATCAGGTCCCCACATCTCGCACTCTTCGCACTTGCTCAGCCTCAGTTCTCGTTTTCAGATCTCACTTACATCGCATTGGATACGCGGACTTCCTACCCAAACCTCACCTCACGTCAGTTCCATGCACACCGAGCTCTCCGGGCAATGGCCACCACACTGAGAACGGGCCACCACCTCACTGCCCCTCGCTTGGGGCTGAATCGCCTCAGGACCCCTCACTCCCAAACCTGCTGCGGCCGGTTTGCTTGCGGCAGGGGCATAGATGGGCATTGTTTCTCGCTGCCTTCGCCTCCCCGCGTTTGGTCGAAGCTTCCATCCCTCGGCCAATCTGATCCCCCGGTTCGGACTCGCCCCCTCCGAGATCACGAGCCGGTCGGGACCGCTTGATTTCTCTGAAAAAAGAAGCAGCAAAACGCTTTTTGCTCCTCTTTCTCGCTTTTATCCGATCATCCCATATGCTTGTTGTCGAGCTTCGAGATTCCCGAGGCACTGCGTACGCGTATGATCGTCACATGATAAGACTTGCCAAGAACTCGCCCTACAGTGGCGGCTTTATCGGAGGTGTAACCTAACTTCCCGTCATCGATAATAGTCCGATGTCTTGTCACTCCCCCCCCTCTCTCCTTCGTGTTGCTCAAACTCAAAATAATCCGAACTTTGCAGCGCGGCACAGCACACCACCACTGCTGAACACCCCCCCCCCCCCCCGTCATCCACTTCAGCAATTCTAGAACGACCGCTGCGGGCATCACTCTGGTCCCCTTCACCCGGCAAACCTTCCTGCAGAGCCAGGTCGGCCTTGGACCTCAGCTTGTTTTAGAGTTCACCGGGCCAGCCCGAGGTCATGAGCCGCGGCATCTGCAGACATGGCATTTTGTGACGGCCGTCGTCGCCATGCCAAGGGCGTCGTTCAGAAATATTCAGATGGCCAAGTTCCGTCTATAGTCGTGAGAGACTTGGCTTCCGTGAGGCTGGGCTTCTAGAAAGGAAGCATGACGATTGAAGCGTCCTAGTTAAGATGTCGTCTTTGCTAACCTGGAGGCTGAGTCAGGCTTGCATTTGACATGCGTGAAACGTAGAGTTGTTGGGTGCGCCACGTAGTGAAAGACGGCTCATGTTGGCTCCGATGTCAACAAAATAAGCATAACTACAACTTACTTGGCCTTTGCTAGGCATGGCTTTCCGACAGGCAATGAAGAAGGGTTGTCGAGTCTAAACAAGTCTCCACTGGCCATGAGACGTCGTCGAGCTACCTAGCTATCTTCTATCTCAGTTGAAGGAACTCAGTGGATGCATTGTCATCAACTCTAAGGGTTTCCCTACAGCTTGTAGACCCCTCGTAAATATCCGGTATGGCATTGGAGAGCGGTGCTTCTGATAGCAAGGTCTACAACCAAAGGGTCTGACTTGGGCCTAACTCTAGAGGATCCAAGATCAAAAATAGAGTTAAAAATAGACCACAGAAGATCTAAACTCCTGAGCCGAGCAGGCGGGCAGATCAAATCGGCATGTAAACATGTTTCAACATCGGCAGTAGTATCCAAGCCGGCTTTCACGTAGCGGACATCCGGCGAGGCAGTGCAGCGCGACGTGGACGTCGTCGTCACCCACGGCCATCTCCAGGCCCGAGGATGGTCGGACCGGACGCCCCGGGCTCCTTGGCGCCGTCTAGGCGGGCCAAGCCGCGCCCCGTCACTTGCTGTCGGACGCGTCCACGGCTGGCGCAGTAGATGGATCGGCGTGGGGGCCGCGTGGCCGGTCGGGCTCGGCGCTGGAGGTACGCAATCTTTGCAGCTGGCGAGGACCGAGGGCGTCGGAAGATTGGCGGGGAAGCTGCTGTGCAGCTACTGAAGCACATCATTCCATCTGACGGAGCAGGAGTTCTTTGTAAATGACACTATTGAGACAGGCGGAATTCGATAGAGATGTGGCTTGCGCGGATAGATCGCCATATGCTATCTAGCAGTAGCACATAGTACTATGTACATACAACCTTTCCCCTCCATTTTCCATCGAGCTAGTGACGCGAGGCAGGGATGGCATTGATGCAGGGGCGTTTTGCAAACTGCAAGGGACTAGGAGAGAAAGACGATTTGATTTGGCGAGATGAACAAGGACGATTTCTCCGCGGTTTGATACCCACCGCAATTCCAACGCCGGGGGGCGGCCGGGGATTAAACCGCCGGCGGACATCCCTCCCCGGGTTTGGTGTTCGGGCAAATTATCACGATCATCAAAACTTGACACAACGGCACAGCAGGCTACAATGAGAGGGAAAGACATGGTCGGGCAATTTCTTTAACGTGATGTGCGGATGGTTAATTTCCTCGTCTGCGAAGCAAGAGCGTGCTAGCATCCACTTGCATGTTGGGGACGGTACGGAGTAGTACTCCGTGCCTACCTACTCCGGGCCTACCTTCAAAACGCATTTCCTTCGCAATCGCGCGCGGACCACACGGGGTCTTGTCTGTTTGTCAAGGGGTTGTCGACCCTCTTACCTTATCTGCCCCCGGACGTCTCGAGATCGTGTCCACTGCATGATCTCCGTCCGGGGTCGCTTGCTGCCGTTCCACACCGGTTCGACTTGCACGATGTTGTGTCGGCAAGCTCTGCTCTCCGCCTCGCCCGTGAAGATATTGGCACGAGAGCGTATTTAGAATGTGAATATGGCAATTGGTGAAGTCTGAGCCGTGGTATTATGGGAACGTTTAATGGGTAGATGGATGCAATTGATGCTTACACCATACATGGTCACCTTCTCCTCCGAACCATTCCATGCGCCGGCCTTTGGCTGTGATTAGGTGGTGAGGAGTAAGCTACGCCAAGTTCAACGCTCTTTTCCCCTCGACAGCAAGAGAAGCCTTGGGTTTCTACAGGTGTAGCACAATCTGGCCAAACACGATATTATCTAAAGTCCATGGCTCTTATTCCACAGACCTATCTCACATGCCCTCAAGCGTTCCCACCAACCTGCTGCTGTCCCTCGGCATCACTGTCCACCCTCATTGCTGCTGTCCATCATTGTTACTTCTGTCCGTTATTACTTCTGTCCGTTATTACTTCTGTCCGTTATTACTTCTGTCCGTTATTACTTCTGTCCGTTATTACTTCTGTCTATTGTTACTTCTGTCTATTGTTACTTCTGTCTATTGTTACTTCTGTCTATTGTTACTTCTGTCTATTGCTACTTCTGTCCGCCGTCCTCCTGTCCGTCGCTGCTTCCAACATACGCGCCACTGCCATAGCGACCAAAACATCCACGGATCCAGGAGGTTTATCTGCCTCCCCTGCCAACCCATCCCCGTTCGTCGTCATCCCCGCCCGTCATCTTGTTCTCCTGGAAATTACACAATCATCAACAGCCTGTACTCTCTCCATAGCAACCGATAGCATCAACAAGAAAAGACCTATTCACGGCGAAAACAACGATAGCGAAAATAAGATGCAAACAGTCACATCACCCGCGCCCAAGCCTCCGCCTGAAGCGCTTGAAAGCCGAGAGTCTTATGTCCCTCGCGCTCCTGCTGTGATTTGGACTGCTTTCCGGAATATCTTGAACATCGAAAATCCTACTCCCTCCGGTGCCCAAGAGACTTTAGAGAAAGTTCTCGCGAAATTGATGTAGGAGACGTTTAATAACTACCTTACTATCCAACGGCCGCAGGAAGAGATGGGTGAGTATTCCCCGTGCCTACAGGGCCCTCTATATTAAAAATGATAAAAAAAAGGAACACAGTGAAGAGCTGAGAAAGATACAGTGTTTAGACTCGATGAAAATGGACAAATAGTCCATATCCCACCTCGTGACCGCTCTACACCTGCACCGCTCGACCGGCAGATAATCAAATTGAGCGAGCATCCGGACATGGCCCAGATACTTGAGGATAGCCGGTGGCAGCACAAACCCGATGAACCGGACGCAACGCTGGCCGAAATGAGGCGCCAGGGCTTTTTGCCCGGCGTACCTCTTGACACCTGGAGCAGATTGACTAGTGGCGGCCTTGAGAATGATTTCCAACTCCTGCCATTCGACATAACCTTTCCACTGGGTCAGAATGTCTCAAACCACCTGCATCACAGCGCGTTTACCTGGGAGGTTCATGACGAATTCATCGATAAGGCGCTGCAGGTGACACTTTGTATTGGTATCCCAATCTTTAAGCAAGTACTCAGGGTACAACTTTCCCCCGGGAGGCTACCGACGGTACGGAACATGCAGGCTTAGACCGTACTGTGGAGACGCCTCGTTGAGTGGAGAGATTCGATAGTCGCAGAGACGACGACCAAAACAATGACGCAATGGTTGCAGGAAGAAATCGAAAAAGACAGAGGCGTAATTGCTGGAGACGTTCATAGACCCAAGCCTTTTGTAAGACCAATAAAAGTTAACTTCTTGAAGGCCTCTATTATTTCACGCGTCCAAGCTGAATATCCCACCTCCCACAAGCAGCAATAATGGAGACAGCGATGATGACGGACGACAGCGATAATGATGGACGAAAGCGATAACGACGGACGACAGCAACAGTAACGGACAGCAGCGACAACATTAAATGGTATGCGCTGGAATAGCTGGAGGAGATGTAGGATACTCCACCTAGGGGTATGGAATGAAACCCCTTCCTGATAGATTTGAGGGGGGCTAGGCGTGATGATGCGCCAAAAGTGTCCCGGGTAGACTCAGAGAAGCCAACGGGACTGTATCACGGTTGCAATAAACCATACTACACGTAAGAACCTCATAAATCGTGATCAAACGAAAAACAAAACAGTAAATATCACACCGAACTACCTTGAGCTAACGACCGCAGCCTTTTGACAAACGCGGATTGGGTATCACATCCCCAGTCCTCCCGAAAAAGAAACGTCCTGTTTGTCAGAACCAGGAGCGAGGAACAGAAAATGTACATGGTGGGGGCAGCGGGGGGCAGCTTTTCATCATCCTAGACGCTGGCCTACTCGGACTCCTCGTCACTCGTGGCCTCGATGTTGGACCTCTTTGCCTTGGACTTCGCGTCCCTGGCGGCGGCCGGCTTCGGGGCGGCCTCGACGGCAGTGCCGGCGTCGTCACCGCTGGCGTCCGCTACGTTGTGGCCCAGGGCGCGCAGCTTGGCGTTGATGGCGGGCATGGCCTTGACGAGAGCCTCGTACTGGGCTACCGAGAGGGAGATTCCCTGGCGTTGGGAAGAGATGGTCAGCGCTTACGGGACTCATAATGACGATGGCTCCGAGGGAGGGGATGATACCTTCTTGCCGGGGAGCAGCTCTCCGTCCTTTTCATAGAATTCTCGGATGTTGACCAAGGTCGCCTTGTTGAACTGGGAGATGTTTACGCGGCGCTTGTTGGAGAGCTGGAGGGGGACCTTGAGTTAGCGGCGCTCCGGAGGAAGGGGTGGGGGGGGATAGGTCACAGTAGGCATGGACTTACATCCCAGAATGGGTTTCCTGACGAGTCGACTCCGGACGTCTCTGCGTCGGCGGACTTGGAGGAGGTCTTGGTCTTCTTGGTGGGCTTGGAGGTGAGGATCTCGTCCTCGTCGCCGGAGTCGTTGCGCGGCTCGCGCGGGGCGCTGCGCTTGGTGCCTTTGGTGAACGGCATCTCGTCGCGTGTGTAAGCCGGCAGGTCCTGAAGCAATTGGACCTTTCTTTCTGGTTTTCTGCGAAGACTTGCGACGGGAAAGTTTTGGAGATGCGATTGGCGCGAAGCCTGGCGGAATTGGGACGCTGGAGGACCGTAAAGAAGAGCAATCGCACGTTAGGAGCTGGGCAAGACGCGTTGAGGTCCGTCGAGTTAAAGTGGTTCGGCGCGTCTTTCGTTGCATGACGTTGGAGGCCCCACATGCGCCAGAGCACGTGTCACCGCACGTGATCTGTCAATGGTGGATGCCAATGCCCAGGCATGTTGCAGACGGGAGGACGGGGATGGCAGATTAGCAGCACCAACAACTGCACGGGAAATGATTCGATGCGACCCTACGTGCGCAAGAGCGTGGGAAGCTGCAGCTCGAATTTCCTTCCGTCCCGTCTATCTCTCTTGTGCTGCAAGGGACTTCCGTCTGCTGGTCTATCTACATGCGGCCCCTGACGTTCCTCGAGTGCTTGAGATTTGTTTCGACTCCCAAATTCCAGCGCAGCCTTCAACGCCCCTCGCTTGTGAGGCGTATTAGACCACGTCGATCTCTCTCCGTATTTTTCGCTTTTTCTCCCCTTGAATTGCTGGTTGTCCAATTTTCAGCGGGCAGTCATATCCAAGAACCGGAATTAATTTAGAGAGTGGGATTATAGTGGAAAGACACTGCCCGGCAACGACTCTACGGGGATTTTTTCTCTTCGCTCCCGCAGGGGTGTTGTCGCTAAAATTAGGAGGTTTCCGCCTCTGTAAGTGGCTGCCACACGAGCCAAGTTACCGCTTCCAGGCTCTGGCCGCTGGCTCTAGGCCAATCTGCTGCTGGCTGTGGAGCTCAGCTCAGTGCCGCTGGGTCAAGACGTCAGGGCAGCAGATTTCCCCAATCCCCCGGGGCCATTTTCGCGCTCAGGCCCCCTAAAACGAGATCTGATTGATGTGATGAGCTCAAGTCAACCGGTCACGCCTCGCTTCTTTTCTGCCCTTCTGCTAATCTTTCGAAACACTGCCACGGAACCCCCGTCTACACCGGGTGGCTGACCATTCCCACCAGGGTCAGAGACACAAGGAAGAGAGTGAGAAAAAGACACACGACCTACCTGTCCTCTTTGTATCCTGAGCTTGCACCTGCAGCAGCTTACCGCACGACAAATTTGGAATTTTGTTTTGCTCTTGCCCTTGCAACAAACTGCTAGCTTCCCGCCTGCTCTGCTCAAACCGTTAATGCACGCTTTGCCTTTTGACTCGGGCACATCAGGGATGTGAGAGGACAAGGCATACGACGAAAATCCAATAGATCCACGAACCACCTGAAGCAACATGGACTCGACTCCGGCTGCCGAAGTCCACCCACCCGGCGCATCTCCCATCGTTGAGAACGGAGTCGCATCCGCCGAGACATCAAAACCCGCTCCCCCTGCGATCGAAACAACTACAACTACAGAGAAAGTCGCGTCTGGCGAAAAGCCCGATGTTTCGAACGGCCCGGCCCCGGCACCGGAAGATGCGATAGCTGCGGCTGCTGCGGCGTCCCAACCGCCGTCGAAGCCGGAAGACGAGGACGACCTGGTGACGAAGGTACTTAAGTTTCTCTCGACCGCGACGCCAGAGACCCTCGGCGCCATTGCTGTCGGCCTTGCAGCTTCGACGTACTTTATTCTCGGCAAGGTCGGCCTCGTGCTTATCGGCGCATTTGGTGGCGTCGTGACCTTCATCACCTACGAGGCGCGCCATCCAGAGGTCTCCCGGGCCGTCCGGGGCGAGAAGGGCATCGATGTGCTCGAGCGCCTGTCCATCACGAGAATCGCAGAACCCCCCAAGGACGATGACGCAGAAGAGGACCGCCTGATCCACGGCTTCGACGACTTCCAGCCCGAGACGCGCGAGGCGCTGACTGGTCTGGTGGACGCCGTCGTCAGGGACTACGTCAAGTGGTGGTACTCGCCGATCCTGCCCACCGACCGCTCGTTCCCGCTGTCCTGCCGGAAGCTCCTCAACTCCTTCCTCCTATCCGTCTCGAACCACCTCTACCGCAAGCGACCCGCCGACTCGTTCCTCGATTTCATGACGAACTCGTCGTCCATGTTCATCGTCTTCCTATCCGAGCTGTCCGCCGCCTTCACCGAGCAGCACAACAGTCCCAACGAGACCGCCCCCGAGATCATATCCAAGTACCTCGAGGAGAACCCGAACTCGAACCTCGCGAACCTCCTGAACCACCCGCAACAAGCCGCCAAGTTTCGTAATGTCGCGGACGATCTCCTCGGATACCTCGACCGCTCTGCGTACAACTGCGACCCCGCACGGGTCTTTCTGCGCGAGATCCTGGCGGGCGTGATACTTGAGATGACGCTGCAGTCGTGCTCGAAGCCCGAGTGGATCAACGGCTGGATCGTCTACCTCCTGGAGGCCGGCGAGCCAGACTTCAGCCAGGCCATCGACGTCGGGATGCAGACGGGCCCGGAAGCCGCTGCGAACAACGCGAACACCGCCGCCTTTGCCGACATTGACGGCAATCTCGGTAACATTGCTCTGACCAAGGGCAACCGGAACTCCCTGGACATGGAGAAAGCGCGCCGCAAGGAGTCGTCGGCGCACAAGAAGCAGCTTAGCAAGGCCGACGAGGAGATGGAGGAGGCCATGGAGGAGATGAAGCGCATGAATGCCATGATCGCGGAGGAAGAGGCTAAGAGGAAATCCCGCCAGAGCCTCGTCGCGTCAACCGAGTCGATCGCGGAGATTCCCGAGGGCAAGATCGTGTCCTCCCCGGGAGAGATGTCGCCCAAGTCGCGGTCTTCGGCCGAGAAGGTATTGAACGGTTCGAACGGATCTATCCAGGGAGACAGCCTCCACTCGCCCATCACACCGAAATCCCCCACAGAATCAACAAACAAGAACCCGTCGCCGAAGCACGTTGCCAACGGGAGCACCTCCTCCCAGTTCACCAGCTTCGACCAGATCGTGCCTCCCGCCAGAGACGAGCCGGATTCGTCCGACGAAGCCCCCCGCAAGCCCCCCTTGACGCTGCACAACGCCAACATAATCCTGCATGATGACGCTCCCAACGATAACAACCGGATTCGAAGCAAGCCTGCGTGGGACTATCTGGTTCAGATCGAGCCCCCATCCCACCACTACTCGGGCTGGATGATTGTGAGGAAGTATTCGGATTTCGAGACGCTGCACGAGATTTTGAGGCGCATCGCCACCATCTCCGGCGCGACGGCCTTCACAGAACAGCATGCGGCGCTCCCTAACTGGAAGAACCACACGAGATCGTCGCTGCGCGGAGAGCTGGAGCGATACGTGAAGGATGCCTGCTGGTACCAGTCGCTGGCCGAGAGCGAGGGCATGAAGCGCTTCTTGGAGAAGGACACCGGAAACGGGCACAGCCCCGCGAAGTCCGGGCTGGCATGGGACACCGTCAGCAAGAACATGCTGGACGTTCTGACTATGGGTCCGAAGGGCGCCGTCGAGGGCGGAAAGGCCGTGTTTGGAGGAGTGACGGGCGTTTTCAGCAACATTGGCTTGGGCGCGAGAAAGAACACCGCGTCTTCTCTGTCGGAAATCCAGACCCAGAACAACCGCTGGTCGATAGGAACTCCGCCAAGAATGGACAGCACGACGAGCTTGAACGCGGCCCTTACGTCGCCAATTGGCAGCGGGCCCAAGAAGCCGCGTGACAGTCTCGACAGTCAAAGATCCTCAGTCATCTCGACCCAGCCCGGAAAGGTTGCTCCTATGGAACGGAGACCAAGCTTCGACCCTCGGGCGGACGCCGAGGCCGACAACCTGAAGCCCCGCTCCGATCGGTGGGAGAGAAACACGCCGAGCGCCACGGGGAGCCGCGAGCACAGCAGGGCTTCTAGTCTGGCTCCGCTGCAATCGCCTCCCCTGCGGTCGCCGTCGGCAACAAGCCTCGATATCATGCACATCCAACACCTCCCCCCGCCTCCCGACGAGATGCCCGAGGACTACGAGTCGCCCACCCACGGTGGCGACATGCAAACCCAGCTGAACGAGGCCGCAGGCCGTCGCAGCAGCACCGGAAACGCTTCCCCAAGCCTGCCACAGGCCAGCAAGAAGGAGGCGAAGCCCGCGAGACAGCACTCTCCCCTCTCGGAGCAGGAAACAAACGTGGCTGTTGAGCTGGTCTTCGCCATTATTAATGAGATGTACACGCTCTCCTCCGCGTGGAACATCCGCAGGACGCTGCTGGCCGCCGCCAAGTCGTTCCTCCTCCGGCCCGGCAACCCGTCCCTGATCTCCATCCAGAAGATGATGCAGGAGTCGGTCATCGAGGCCAACACGAGCGACGCGGGGCTCGGCTACCACCTGCGCAAGCTGCGCGAGAACACGATGCCCACGGACGGGGAGCGCGCGGCTTGGCCCGCCGAGATGACGGACGAGGAGAAGGAGAAGCTGCGCGTCAAGGCGCGCAACCTGCTCATCAAGCGCGGCGTCCCGGCCGCGCTGACGGGCGTCATGGGGCAGGCGGCCACGACGGACGCCCTGGGGCGCATCTTCGACAGCCTCCAGATCGAGGAGGTGGCGCGCGGGTTCATGTTTGGAATGATGCTTCAGGCGGTCCGGGTCGTGACGCATTGAAAAGAACTTGACTGGCCGGCGCTCAATACGACTTTATATTTTCTGTACTACCAACAACACGATACACGCAACGAGGAAGCGAGCGAGAACTTCACAGACGGACGCGTTGTAACATTAGATGACATTCGAAAAGATCATGGGAAACGAGCCGATGCTGGACGAAACCCGGCAGGACAGGGGACGAGAACAAGACTATATACACATACACTTAATAATTCACGCATTTACACCAAATAACTACTTGATATGTTATTTGATGGGCAAGGTGAAACTACCTAAGATGCGACTGGGCAGGACATGACCAGGTGCCTTGGCTCATCGGTACTTCCTTCGTAATCTGCAGACCGTAGCATACCGTTGTACTCCTCGGTACGATGCCTTCAGGCCCTACAGGCCGGAGTAGAGACGATCCATACCGAATCTTTGACACACCGGGCCCGAAGTCCGGTGGAGCTCCGCCGGAGATGCCACCAAATCGTGCCACTGTCAGTGGATGAGGTCCCCCACGAGCACCACGACCTCAATTACGTAGGGCGCGGGGTAGGTAGCCACGCTAAATGGCGGGGTGCGGAGCTCAAGCTCCCCTCCCTCCTCCCTCCTCCCGGTATCTTATCTTATCGCCCGGCAACGTCCCCGGAGGGGTGCAAGTCGATCGAACCATTTGTCATCGACTCCTCGACTTCGATTGAGGGCCTTGAATTGCAATTGCGATTTGTTTTTTGATGTGTTATTCCTTGTGATAGTCTCGTCTTTGAAGCAATATACTGATTGACATATCTAGCATCCTCAGCGACCACTGACTGCACCCCTCCTCCACCAAACCGCCGCATCACGAACATCATGGCCACAGACTCGCGCGGCGACCGCGGCATCCGCATCGCCATCGACCGAGGCGGCACCTTCACCGACTGCGTCGGCGAGCTGAACGGCGAGGAGACCATCATCAAGCTCCTCTCCGAGGACCCGGCCAACTACGAGGACGCACCCCTCGAGGGGATCAGGCGCATCATGTCGCACTTCCTGGGCCGCGAGGTCCCGCGCGGCGAGGCGCTGGACACGAGCAAGATCGACTCGATCCGCATGGGCACGACCGTCGCCACGAACGCACTGCTCGAGCGCAAGGGCGAGAAGATCGCCATGGTCGTCACGCGCGGGTTCCGGGACTGCCTGGCCATCGGCAACCAGAGCCGGCCCAAGATCTTTGATCTGGCGATCAGGAAGCCGGATGTGCTGTACGAGAAGGTCGTCGAGGTCGACGAGAGGGTTACGCTGGAGGACTATGCGGAGGACCCGGCGCGGCTGGTGACCAAGGTCGACGTCAAGGCCGGATCGCCCGAGGCGGCGGGGGCGGAGCTCGTGCAGGGCACCTCGGGGGAGGCCGTGAGGATACTGCGGCGCCCCGAGGGGGCGGAGATCAAGAAGCAGCTACAGGAGGTGTACAACTCGGGGATACGGAGCATCGCCGTGTGCCTGATGCACGGTTACACGTTCCCCGACCACGAGGCCCTGGTGGGCAGGATCGCCAAGGAGATTGGGTTCAAGCACATCTCGCTCAGCCACGAGCTGATGCCCATGATCAAGCTCGTGTCGAGAGCGACCTCCGTCTGCGCCGATGCGTATCTTACCCCCGCGATCAAGAAGTACATCACGGGCTTCCAGGCTGGATTCGCGGGTGGCCTGGGCACGAGGAGCGTCCAGCAGGAAGAAGGAGCCAAGGGCGCGCGGTGCGAGTTTATGCAGAGCGACGGCGGCTTGGTGGATGTGGAGAACTTCACCGGGCTGAAGGCCATTCTGTCCGGCCCGGCGGGCGGTGTTGTCGGATATGCGATCACATCGTACGACGAGCAGACCAAGATCCCCGTGATTGGGTTCGACATGGGCGGCACCAGCACTGACGTCTCTCGTTTCGGTGAGGGACGGTACGAGCACGTGTTTGAAACGACCACGGCCGGCGTGACCATCCAGTCGCCGCAGCTGGATATCAACACCGTCGCTGCCGGAGGCGGGTCGATGCTGTTCTGGAAGAATGGACTGTTTGTCGTGGGCCCCGAGTCGGCCGGAGCGCACCCGGGCCCAGCTTGCTACCGGAAAGGAGGGCCGGCGACGGTGACGGATGCAAACTTGTACCTGGGGCGGCTACTGCCCGAGTTCTTCCCCAAAATATTTGGTGAGAACGAGGATCAGGGGCTCGACCCCGAGGCGAGCAAGAAGGTGCTGCAGGAGCTCGCCGACCAGGTGAACAAGGAGACTGGAAAGAACATGAGCGTCGACGAGGTGGCATATGGATTCCTCACCGTGGCTAACGAGACCATGACCAGACCCATCAGGTCCATCACCGAGGCCAAGGGCCACGACTCGTCCAAGCACCGCCTGGCAACCTTCGGCGGCGCCGGCGGCCAGCACGCGGTCGCCATCGCCGAGGCTCTCGGCATCAAGCAGATCCTGATCCACAGGTACTCCTCCGTGCTGTCCGCCTACGGCATGGCCCTGGCCGACGTCGTCGACGAGCGCCAGGAGCCCGACTCCAAGGTGTGGGAGTTCCCCGGCAGGGCGGTCGACGACCTCAAAACCAAAATGGAGAAGCTCAAGGACAGGTCCCGGAGCGCCCTGCGCGCCCAGGGCTTCGAGGAGAAGGAGATCGTGTTCGAGGAGTACCTCAACATGCGGTACCGCGGGACTGAGTCCGCGCTAATGATCGTCAAGCCGAGCGAGGCAGGCGCCGAGGAGTGGGACTTTGGCACGGCGTTCGTCAAGCAGCACCGCTACGAGTTCGGCTTCACGCTCGACGACCGCGATATTATTGTTGATGACGTGCGCGTGAGAGGAATCGGCAAGAGCTTCAGGCACGCGGAGAAGACTGTCGATCAGCAGCTGAAAGAGCTGAAGACCAAGGACGTTGACGAGAGCAAGGCGCACAATCGACAGCAGGTGTACTTTGAAGAGGGACGTCTGGATACGCCGGTGTACAAGCTGGAAAAGTTGAGCACGGGCGAGACTATCAAGGGCCCTGCGATGCTTGCGGACGGTACGCAGACGATTGTGGTGACGCCCAAGGCGACTGCGTTGATTCTTGATACCCATGTCGTTATCGATATTCAGAAAGAGGGATCCAAGGACGAGGGGCACAAGACGGAGGGAGACCGCGAGGTCGACCCCATCATGTTGAGCATCTTCGGCCACCGATTTATGGCCATCGCAGAGCAGATGGGACGAGCCCTGCAAAAGACCAGCGTCAGCACCAACGTCAAGGAACGACTCGACTTCTCGTGCGCCATCTTCGACGCCGGGGGAGGTCTCGTGGCCAACGCGCCGCATCTGCCCGTCCACCTGGGCTCCATGTCCACGTGCGTCAAGCGGCAGGCGGAGATTTGGAAGGGCGACCTGAAGAAGGGAGATGTCATCATTTCCAACCACCCTTCGTACGGTGGCACGCACTTGCCGGATATTACGCTGGTGATGCCTGCCTTCAACGAGAAGGGCGACAAGATCCTCTTTTATGCTGCGTCCAGGGCTCACCATGCGGACATTGGTGGTATCACCGCCGGCAGCATGCCGCCTCACTCGAGGGAGCTGTACCAAGAAGGCGCGGCGATTAAGAGCGAGAAGCTCGTTAGCGAGGGTCGCTTTGACGAGAAGAGAGTGACTGAGCTCTTGTATAACGAGCCTGCGAAGTACCCGGGATGCAGTGGCACGCGTTGCCTCGCAGACAACATCAACGACCTACGGGCTCAGGTCTCTGCCAACCAAAAGGGCATTGCGTTGATCGAAGGCCTTATTGAAGAATACGGCGAGGAAACGGTGCAGTTTTACATGGTCAACATCCAGAACAACGCAGAGCTCTGCGTGCGCACCCTGCTCAAGCAGGTCAGCAAGCGCTTCGAGGGCAGGGACCTGCAGGCGGTTGATTTCATGGACGACGGCAGCCCGATCCGTCTAAAGGTCACTATCGACGCCGACAAGGGCGAAGCCATTTTCGATTTCGAGGGGACCGGCCCAGAGGTCTACGGCAACGTCAACGCGCCCGAGGCGGTTACCTACAGCGCCATAATCTACTGCCTCCGGTGCCTCATCTCCGAGGACATACCCCTGAACCAGGGCTGTCTCAAGCCCATAAACGTCAAGATCCCGCCTAAGTCGCTGCTGTCCCCGTCCGACGGCGCGGCCGTGGTGGGAGGGAACGTGCTCACGAGCCAGCGCGTGACGGACGTCATCTTCAAGGCCTTCCAGGCGTGCGCCGCGAGCCAGGGGGATTGCAATAACCTCACCTTTGGTTTTGGTGGTAACGTGACTGGAGAGAAGGAGGTTAAGGGGTTCGGGTACTATGAGACGATTGCCGGAGGTAGTGGCGCGGGCCCGACGTGGGAGGGCACGAGCGGGGTGCACACGCACATGACCAACACGCGCATCACAGATTCTGAAGTTTTCGAGAGGCGGTACCCTGTTGTTCTGCGTGAGTTCTCGCTGAGGAAGGGCTCTGGCGGCGGCGGTCAGCACCGCGGGGGCGATGGTGTTGTGAGGGACATTGAGTTTCGGATTCCCGTGCAGGTGTCTATTCTCAGCGAGAGGCGTGTGTATAGGCCGTATGGTCTTGCTGGCGGGGAGGACGGCGAGTGTGGGTTGAATGTCTGGGTGCGCCGGGTTGAGAAGGGGAGCTGGGAGAAGTCGCTCAAGAGGTTGAAGTCTGGTGGGAAGGATGTGCCAGAAGAAGAGGAGATTGAGTACGAAGAGAGGAGGTTCAACCTTGGTGCCAAGAATAGCGCGCCGATGAAGCCTGGCGAGAGGATCATTATCAACACGCCTGGCGGCGGCGGCTGGGGGCAGGTTGGGAAGGATAAAGATGTGGGCAGTAAGAGGGACCCCACGGAGGGTTGGAGGAAGGGGAGTCATGCTAATCGGGAGGATACGGCGCTGCAGGTTTAGGTATGTTGGAGAGATGAGAGGTGAGATGGCTGGTATCTAGAGATCAGTCTAGAAGCAAAAGCGACTTTGATCGAGATAGAAAGACCGGCCTGTACATAGCGTCTACCTACCGATATCAATGCCCCTGAAGACGTAACTTGAGGCCATCGATCACACATCAAATCTGTGGCGAGGCACTGTTGAGCCTCTTGCGGCTGGGACGCCTTTGTTAGGACCCTCGGCCACGTTCAGATGCATCTTTCGCATCTAGAACTCTCCGCGAGGGTCTCTTGTGACTACAGTAGGATGCTCAAAATGTGCGCCTAACCTTAAGCGTTTCACTTCTCAATATCGGTACCATTATATCATAGCTGCCTCACATGAGATCTGAATATTGTGGTTGATATCAGCCATCGTAATGTACGACTTGTATACTCTCTGGCGCTCAATTATCGGTGGAACTTTTACTGTCTCCCTCAGAGATAACGCCAATAGTGAACTCAAACCAAGAAAAACATTCGATCACAGGACTACGGATTAGTGGTCCGCGATACGCGGCTGCCCAGATCACCGTCCAGACCTCCCTCGGCCGGGCTTCGCCGGCCCCACTCCACAGCTTCCGGGTCCCCGGTCCTTCGCGAGTCTCCCCCAACACTACGCAAGCTGATGTACTCATCGCTCACGAGACTCCTCTTATCACTCTGTTTGCTGTCTGTCTCCGGAAAGCTCCTGTCGCGCACGATCTTGTAGTGGTGGTCTATCCGGTTGCCGACGCCGCTCTCAATTCCGTCTTAACAATTGCGTCAGCAAGTAGTCTAACGAAAGAACGAAAAAACTCACAAATGTTGTAGTATATGTACTTGGCCACCACCGGGGCCCAGGGCAGAACCGCGACGACCTGCCCGAACGTCCACTTTTCCATCTTGTTCAGCGTCTCGCCCACCTCCTTGAAGATGAAGGACGCGTTGAACAGCAGACTGTAGAAGAGAAAGAAAGTGAGGGCGAGCCAGCCCAGATTCCAAAAGACGGAAAGAGAATTGTAGAAAATTATCGGCGCTCTGCTCTTCTTCCCTTCTCTCAGGCGCTCCAGCTTCGAAACCACCCAGGGCAGCTGCCGCAGCTGGTCCACGACGAGGACGAACATGGTCACGGCGTAGAGCACCACGTGGTCAAAGACGGCTTCCTGGCTGAAGCGCATGCGATCGCCGCCGCCGCCGCTGGGACACAGTTCGAGAATGCTCGCCTGCGACTTCCCGCAGCCGCTCGTGGACGGCAGCGACTGCAGCTGCACTTTCGACTGGATCCTGACCCGGATCATGATCGCCATGCCGCCGACGATGAGGGTGAGGATGACGGTGTACCACCAGTGAAGCCCCCGCCGCTGCATGATGATCTGGGTCAACAGGGCCATGAATGTCTGTCCCGAGGTGATCGCCCTGGCCGCCCTCAGATCGACCGCCGACGAAAGGTCTTCGTTGACGGCCACCATGAACATGGTCGCCAGCTGCAGTGCGAGGGTGAGAAACAGCTGGGTCTCTTGGAACTCGATGATGGTGGAGAAAAGCGCGGTGGAAAACCGCGAGGAGCGCAGTCGGGCGAGGGTGGACCGCAGCCGGGTCTCGTCTGGCTGTTTTCGCTTGCGCATCCGATTGCACAGCCAACGTTTTGCTCGTACCAACGAGAGAAACACGGAGTGGCTGGGCTCGCGAGGGATAATGGTGCCGAAGATGAAGAACCAAAGGCAGATCGTGATTTGCAGAATGTAGGACACTACAATCTTAAGAGTCCTGTCAGAGGATGTACAGACGGGCGTGAGGAAGATTTACCTTACCCCTGGGCCTGCTATATCAGCTTCTACTTCCGTTATTGCATTAGAGCAGAGCGACCTCAAAGGGTCCAGAATCACTTTTAGATCCTCGCTGTCGACGCTGCTTGGAGACAGGTTTCCGATGCCGTGACTGCACTTCCCGTACTCTTTTTCTAGCAGCTTCGTCTGCTCCGGTGTCATGCCAGAACCCCCGCAGGAGTTGCTAGCGCAGCCGACGATCTGTTCAAGGGTTCCGGTCGCGTTGAATGACATCAGATCCCCGAAGCCCAAAGCTTCGTCTGCTTTGCGAACACTGGAATCGTCCAAACTAAATTTGTGGTTTTGTGCCAAGGTTGCTGCTATCGATAGCGCGGCGCAGTTGTATGTGTCTGGCGCGGAGTTGAGCATCGAAGGGCCTCCACATTTCGATTCAAAGTCCGTAAGCCCCTTACCCTTAACAAGAGGCACTGTGACGGTCTGGGGGGCTGAAAAGTCTTGAGGACATATGTTGTAAAGTATTTCGGGCCACATGAAGTCTTTTGAACTGTTGTATACGCTGGGGATGTCCCCGAGGGTGAAAAGGATGGACGCAATGTTTGTGGACATGATGAGGAGCTTCTCGATTGCACCAACTCGGGATCAAGAGTTGGAGGATGTGTCTCCAGAAACGACGAGGAGGAACACATAGATCTTAAGATCAAAGACTTAGGCTCTCATTCGCCTTGGTTAATAATTACACCGTTCACTGCAATTGTGCGACTGTTTCGCAGCTGAATCCCCAGCCTTGTGCTGACCACCACGGGTACTGCCGTGTGACCTCAGACAGATGTCGTTCGCAGCGTGCGCTGCCAAATTTGTCGACTCGGCTGGGCGGTTGGATGCATATCCGGGGCACTCACACAGATATGAACCAATGATATCTTCCAGAAACGTAGGCAGCATTTTGCAGCATTTCCCTATCTGCTCCTCGCCCCCCACCGCTTGCGTCCCTTGGGGGCGCCGTGAGCTCAGCTTGCGCCTTGCATGTACCGCCCATTGTCTCTCCCGCACCGCTCGAAGAATCTAATCGGCGTTGTGTACCATCGCTCGCGTGCGACACGCGACGTCGACGTGATCGTCAATCGGGCTGGTTGTCTTGCGCAGCCCGAACACCGCCACATGCACACGTAGCCACTCTTGCCTTCTATCAGCCTGGCAGTCCGACTTGTGAGATGTTTGACAAAAAGGATGGCTTCCCCTCGGGCGCCTGCAGAATCGCATCTCCCGAGGTCTGCCATGCGCTGCAAACAGGAAAGATAAAAGAAGGAAGAAGAGGGAGCCCAGCATGGATCAAATTGTAGTCCATGATGCCCTCAGCGTTGACGGGAATTGTTCACCCAAGAACACGACGATTGTTAACGTGCTACCCTTCGGCCATGTAGCTAGGGTGTTGCTGCTTACAAGTCTTCAACGGTCAACCCGACAACCCCAGAGGCAGGCGATTGAAGCGGAACATAACCTCGAAAAAGCCTAGAGGTGACGGGAGAGCGACCCCGCGAGCTGGTCCGACGTGGGACAGGCTACACGCGATGCCCAGGCGTGCCGGCGTTGAAGTTCCAGGCCTCGTTGCCGCTACTCGTGTGCAACGGCGGCAATGGACGGCACGATTTCCTAACGGCTACGTTTTTGGCCACCATGCTCTTTGAGCTGGAGATCGTGCTGGCCGTGGTCATGCTGTGTTGCTCCAAGAAAAGGCCTTGGGCAGATCAAGCGGATCGACCACAGCGAGTGAAGAGACTTGCTGGGACTTGACGAAGCCAGGCGCCGAGCGACCCAGTATCTGGAGAATGTCGAGAATTAGGTACAGTGGGAGAGGGGGTTTCGAAGTTGAGTGGTCTGGCTGATAAACGAATAAATGATGTGGTCTGATGAAATGACGTACGGCCGTTATCTTCGTTCGTTACGCTGTGATTTACAATTATCCATACACGGGACTTCCCAATGCCGGTCATGAAGCCAACAGACCGCTTGCCGCAGCTGCGACGGCCAAAGTCCATCCCGCCGATACCATCCTCCACGAACGAGCAGAACTCGTGCTACCCGCCGTGCCGGTGCACTTCCCCTTGAGAACTCCTTCGTCAAAAAGCGGCTTGAACGGCCGGCAGTCGAGTTCCTGCTTGTTTTGCGGTTCGAGCACGAAGTTTTTCACTTTCGTCTGCTCAGCCGTGTGTGCCGTCGCATTCTCGTGTTCTAAGAAGGAGGTGCTGCGAGCGTGTTAGAACGAGGTCACTCGAGAGAATGCGGGTCACTCACAAAAAACCCTCCTTGACATTGGTCCCGTCCTTGACCATGACTTCCACCATGTCCTTCTTCGGCCAGTGCCACGTCTGGACCGTCACGCCCCTGTTGTTGACCGTGTACTCGGACGAGAGGTTCAGGTTCGGGATGTTGGCCAGCACGAGACTGAAGTCGGTCCACTGCTCCGCGCGGGCCGTGTTGGAGATCCACTTAAGCACCTTATCGTCCCTGACCACTGCTTTTCGGAGCTGGTCGAAAGGCAGGTGCAGGTGCGTGCCGTTGTTCGCCCTGGCGGTGAAGGTCTCGGCGACGAGGCTCTGGAGGCGGGAATCGCGCCGCACGGAGGCGACGCCGCCGCTCAGGTTGATCTCGCGCATCTTCTGCGATCTCGTGTTCTTGCCGCCAAAGATGACGTCGAAGGATGGCCCCTCCTTGAAGGCGGTGTTGTCGATCGCGAGCACGTCCGTCTCGTTGAAGCCGACGACGACGCGCTTCAGCTTTGGGGACTTCTCGAGGATGGCGCGGTTGACCTTGATGTTGTTGTCGAATACGCTGTTGACGGACTCGAGGCTGCTGGCGCCGATGAAGATGCCCTCGTCGGGCCCGGTGCCCTTGATCTCGCGGATCTCGGTGTGCTCCAAGACAGAAAGCTTCGGGGCGATGATCTGAAAGCTCTGGGCGGTGTGGAGGCTCGTGATGTCGAGGTATTCGAGGTTGTTGCAGTAGTACAAGCTGAACCAGCGTCCCACGATCTCGAGCTTGGGAAGAGAGAGCCGCCGGAGGGCGTGGACCTCGAACAGCGACAACGCCCCGCCGACCGTCGTCAGGGTGCTCGACGATATGGTGATTCGTATGTTGTACGGGATGCTGACGGCGGCGATCCCACCGGTAACGACCTCGACGCCACTCAGGTCAATGTCCTGAGATTCCTCTACCGCGATGAGGATGTCGCCGTCGACCACGCGACACTTCCTCACTGCCTCGGCGTCCTCCTGCGTGAGGATCCCTATCGTCCCTTGGCAGTCTCGGCTGTGCGCTCCTGTGTGTCGCAGTCAGTTTAAACTGCGCGCGATGATATCATTCATCGGCGGTTTCTTCGTCTTCGAAAACTCACCAGGCACAAGCAGCAAGGCTGCCAATAAGAGCACCACTTGCCACCATCGCGATAAACCATCCATAACCGCAGGAATGAGGAAGAGGAGTGCCTGCAGATTTGACTATGCGACGGCATGGATCATGGGCCGGGGGGTTCCAGTTTTGTAGTCTCGCCCAGGCCCAATTCAAGCAGAGTCCACACGCGCGGCGAAGCTGGAGAAATTTGGCGTCGTTGGTGCATCTCAGCGGCACAGTATCGAGCCATTGGACGGAATGGCCCGCTTAGCTCTGGGCGACAGGCCTAAGAGAAATTGGCGTTTGCTTTTTTACGGGCCTCAAGGACTAGGCGCTTGCACGGGTTGCCGGGTTCCGACGTTAGGGAGAGCGGGTGGGTGTTTTGAACAGTGTTTGCGATGGCTCCTTGAAGGGGAGAAGAAAAAAACATCACCACACTGCCCCTACGCATGGCGGTGAGACAAACAGAACAGAACAGCCGACAGCTGGAAGTTGTGTTGGTTAGGAAGGCACGTTGGTAGGTAGGGGAGATTCCTTGAGGCAAGAGCCAATGGATAGAGAAAGGGGTGGGGCAGTCCTTTTAAAACCCAACACACCGCACCAACACCTGTTGCATGCCCAGTGAATCAAATCATTTGATGGCCGGCAAACGGGCCCAAGGCGGAGTCGATTGGCAGAGGACACCGCCCCGAGTCACTGCCGGAAGTAGGAGGATACGGAACGCCACGACCGGAGCCGAAGACCAGAGCACCTTCCAGTTCTCGTCCGGCCGGACCGGCGAGAGCCGGAGCGGGTCCTATGGGTGGATACGCGCACAGACCATGGTCCCCTATCAGGGACCTGCCAACACTGCGAATTGTACCCCGCGTCGACCCCTCGCCGCCGCTGACCGCCTAATTCCATCGCAGACCGCCGGCGACATCCATCTTCCATAATCGCAACTCCGGACCTGACGGACTTGAGGAAACATCACGGATCCCTGCCAATCTCTATCGGAACGTCGAAGATCCACATTTACGGCCAGTTTGAGATATCTCAAAAGACGGCCCTTCCGCTGCCTCAATCCACGATATCGTCCATTCAACCTCTTCTTCATCTCATTTTTCCATACGCACAAGTTTCAAGATGTCTCTCTCCAATGAAGAATGGGACGAGATCCGCCAGGAGATCCCCTCCGTGTCGGACCCCTTCGTGGCCCAGTACATAGGCGGCCGCGACGCCCTCATCGCCCAGGAGCACAAGTCCCGTGCGGACGCCTCCTTCCGCGCCAACGCCTCGCCCATCGTCCGCCGCGCGGCGGCCATCGTCGCCCGCATCCGCGAGGAGGAGAAGAAGACCACCTGGACCGCCCAGGCCGAGGAGGACCTCGCCACCAGCCAGGGCATGGCGCCCTTCCCCGGAATGATGTTCACCCTCGCCAAGCCGCGCCTCGAGACGACCCGCCTCTGGCGCATCGTGCAGAAGATGCCCAAGGGCTCGCTGCTGCACGCCCACCTGGACGCCATGGTCGACTTTGACTACCTCTTTGACGTCCTGCTGAAGACGCCCGGGATGCACTTCGCCGCCGACGAGCCCCTGTCCAACCCCGCGGCGCTGGAGACCTCGCCCGTCTCTTTCAGGTTCCGTAACGCTGAGTCGAGCTCGAAGTCCGTCTGGGAGGACGGCTACGTCCCCGGGGAGTTCAGGCTGCTGACAAAGGCGGCGGACGAGTACCCCGACGGCGGGAGGGAGGGTTTCCTCAGGTGGCTCAAGTCGCGGGTCACCATCTCGCTGACCGACAGCGTGGAGCAGCACCACGGTATCGACGCGGTGTGGCGCAAGTTTGAGAGGTGCTTCGGGGTCACCAACACCCTCATCCACTACGAGACCATCTTCCGCGCCTTCATGAGGAGGTTGATGGAGAAGCTGCTGGCTGACGGCATCTACTGGGTTGAGCTTAGGTAAGACATTTCCTTCCCCCTTTTTGCAATCTCGAGTGAACAGACTCGCTGAATCTCCGCACAGGTTTACGTGGCCTCTCAACTACTGCCGCGACGGCCAAGAAGAGCCCGAAAAGGACTACAACCACATGTTCCAGGTCATCGAGGAGGAAGTCGCCCGCTTCAAGTCCGACCCGGCCAACGCCGCCTTCTGGGGCGTCCGCACCATCTGGACCACCATCCGCCACCTCCCCACGCGCGACATCATCGAGAGCATGGACAACTGCATCGCCACCAAGATGGCCTGGCCCCACCTCATCGCGGGCTACGACCTCGTGGGCCAGGAGGACAGGGGACGACCTCTCCGCGACCTCCTCCCGGAGCTCTTCTGGTTCCGCAAGCAGTGCGCCCAGGAGGGCGTCAACCTGCCCTTCTTCTTCCACGCCGGCGAGACCCTCGGCGACGGCTGCGCCACGGACCAGAACCTCTACGACGCCGTACTCCTCGGCACGCGCCGCATCGGCCACGGCTTCTCGCTCTACAAGCACCCGCTCCTCATCGACATGGTCAAGGAGAAGCGCATCCTCGTCGAGAGCTGCCCGATCAGCAACGAGGTCCTCCGCCTCTGCGGGTCCATCATGTCGCACCCGCTGCCCGCCCTGCTGGCCCGCGGCGTGCCCTGCGCCCTCTGCAACGACGACCCGGCCATGCTGGGCCAGGACACGGCGGGCATGTCGCACGACTACTGGCAGGCGCTGCAGGGGTGGGAGAACGTCGGCCTCGAGGGGCTTGGTTCCATGGCCGAGAACAGCGTCCGATGGTCCGCCTTCGAGGACGAGACGGCCGAGCAGTGGACCGCGGGCATCAAGGAGGCGAGCCTCGGCTCGACCGTCAAGGCGGAAAGGCTCAAGCAGTGGGCCGCCGAGTGGGAGAAGTTTTGCCTGTGGATCGTCGAGGAGTTTGGCGAGGAGGAGGATAAGGCTTGATTCGAAAGAGGAAGGTCCCTCGAGGGATGAGGACGGGAAGAGATTGGCGCGCTCGTCATTCGAACGAAGGTGTCACGTCATAAAACGAGCGGTTTATTTTCAACAAAGGGTAGGCGCATATGAGGGCACGAACAGGGAAAGGGAACATAAGCATCAGGCTGGGAAGCATACATGGGGGGGAGGAGAGGACACACGAACAACGGAGTTTCAACAGCATCAAGGTCACAGCGAGTGGGCTTATCACGGGAGGGCGGGTTTAGTGATTTGGGTTGATTCAACAAGGCTAGAAAAGGGCGTTCAACGCGACTCTGGGAGCTATGGGAAACGAAACGGGAGGTTCCAAAGAAGGGAAACAAAAGGAAAATACATAGAAACGGTGTTCAACAACGATCAGGCTGTGCCAAGCCCATTGAATACATGTCAGGCGTCCGGTTTGCCTTGTATCATGATCTTCAACGTCAACCAGGTGATAAAAAACGAGGTGCTCGAAGTGATTCGGCGATGCCAGGTTTTCCAACACCCCGCTAGACAACCCGTCTAGCGGAGCGACACTCCGCAATCGAGAAGGCTGCCCCGCCGGAGACCCCGAACAAAGAGTCCCGGGGTTGCATGCAGGAGGCGACCGCCCTCCCTGAAACAATCGGCCTACACGGCAGCTTGATTTTCCCCATTTGGGACACCCGTAAACGCGTAACGGGACAGAGAGTGTGTAGCAACAAGAAGCTGTAGAGGGCCGAGGTTGGGAATTGGCGAATGGTCGGTCGTTACCACTCCGTCGGGCGCAAGGGGTGAAGGGTGTCAGCATCTGCAGACCCCGGGCCTGATTGGGGCGCAGACGAGGGGAGGGTGGGTTTTCCTGGCAGCTGGGACCGGCTAATCTGCAAACTTGCGCTAAATCATGTAATGGAAGGCTTCCACGGCACCGATCGTGGCCCTCCGGGCGTTTTCCCCTCGCAAGGCTGGCGACTAAGGTCCGTAATTACGCCGGGCTGGGCCGCAAGGATGCAGGCGCTCGCAGGAGCTTGCAGGAACGCCGCTGAAGGATTGTCAACCCACGTCTGCCGAGGCTTTCTTCGAGGCTTCAGATGAGCTCGAAGTGGGCATGTTGATGTAGAAAATACGATGGTTCAGTTGCCTCTGTACTAAGTTCAGGTCCTTGCGAGAGAGAGTATGAGAAGAAGCGCAAGTTGGCTTGAAACGATAATATCAGATCACTTGTGTTGCATTCAGGAGAGCTTGCGGAAAGATATCCGAAAATGACAGGCAATGCGCCCAGATGTGATTCCAAGGTTTACATGCATCATGCATGTGACTGAGTTCCCTTGACAATGGACCCTCCATCCAAGCAAGTCAAAAAGTAGAAACTACATGGAGATATTGAAATGATTGTACCTGTACGAGTGCAGAACGTGTGGGAGGGGACAGGAAAGAAAGCTGTCGTGTTAGTCGAACGCGACGCCCGGCTCCGGCCGCACGCAGGTTCATCCGGGGCCCCAGTGAGACTCGAGCCAATGTCTGAAGCTGGAAGGCTGGATATCGACGGCCTCGTTGAGGTTGGCTTGACGAAAGTCGTAGCGGCCGTCGGCCGTGGCGATCAAGCGCTGCATATTCCACCATTGAACCTGGTTATTCCTTCGTTCGTAGTGAGTCAACTCGCTCTGAAGTTTGGAATACTTGCGAATTCGAAGGTCGAAAGGAGCTGGCTACATGTTAGTTGCCAACCACACAAAATTACAAGCACAAGATCACCAAGTACTCACCTCCTCGGACATTGCTACACTTAGCAAAAATGTCTCGAACCGACATCCTGTCGCCGCGCATCTTGAACTCTCGAGGCCAAGTTCCCGGGCCCAGTTCAATTGCAGCCGCCACAAATCGAGCAACGTCGCCGACGGAGGTCATGCAGACTTGGACCGGACGACCGAGGGCGTTTGTCTCGACAATATCAGCCGTGCCGTTTCCTATGTCAACGAGGTAGGTTCCTGGCTGGTCCAGCCCGTCCCGCACGCCCATGCCGTAGTCAGCTAGGCCCCCGGGGGCGAAGCGTTCGTAGAGAATGCCGCATGAGAATACCGTGTAATCCATTTTTCGTGAATTGGAGTTTGCATAGTGCTTCAGAAGCTCGATGGCTTCGCTCGAGCCAAAGTCTAGAGGGTGGCTGGACGATGACGGTCTGTGTGAAAGGGGTCCTTCGAACTCAGCGGGGACGAAGAGACGAACGCGAGCATTACGCGCAGCCTTGATGAGCTCGATCTGCTCCGGGCCTCTGATTGTCGAGATGACAAGGTCGATACCTTGGAGAGCAAAACTCAGGCTCTCCTCATCTTCGTAGTCAACAACGGCGACCTGGCACTCGTACTGTTGCTCGAAGTCCGGGTTTGGCTAGGAAGAAAACGTCAGTGACTTTCGGCGAGCCAAGAACTAGGACTCACCTCTCTCGAAAGAATAATGACGGGGTTCGCTGTTTGAGAAATATGATGGGTGAGGATAGCGGCGAAGCCCCCGGCACCCGCGATGGCGATTCTCATCATTGTTATGGGGTTCTGCGGCCGTAGTGCTTTGTTGCTGTTAAGTGTTAGAACTTGAGAATAACGAGAGAACCGTTTTATATGTTTTCTGGCAGTGGCACTCGAACAGTATATTGGAATGCAGCTACCTTGATTGTCCCATCTCGGTCATGTCGTCGGGGAGCAGTCGACGGCAAGAGCCAACGCGCAGTCCACACCACCAGAACCAAAATAGAGTGACTCAGGCTTCAGTGATTGAACGCGACTGGTCGTCTTGATTAAGGCAACAAAGCGATCAAGACCACTTGGACAAGCCGGGAGCCAATCCGCAGTCGGTTCGAGGGCTCGCGGAGAGAACCTGAAATCGCTCACAAGACCGAATGCCTGGAAAGGCTCGGTGAGAAGATTTCAGTGCTCGTGCTGTGATCCAAGGGCGTATAGAGACGCCTCGCGATGGCTTCCAAAGAGGTGGTGGGGTCTGAAATCTCCCCATGCGGACCATCAAAGCATGGTATGGCGGAGTCGCTCCTGACGAGGGCAAGGCAAGGAGAAACGGATATGTCGCGGTGAAGACGGGAGCGTTTCGGCAAATATTGAAGTATATTTCCCTAGAAAGACACTCGTAAGTCGTATCCGATACCTGAACGGCTGGTTTTGAAGACCCAGCCGGTTTGCGATCCTGGTAACATTCGCAGGGATGCCTTGCTAGGTGCAGCGGCCCTCACACTCTTGCATACTGGGCATTCCCAGATTACTGGGTCGCGGTACGGTTCATCTCACACTGCAGCGGGAGCGTGGTACGGTAAAAGAGCCCTGTCTGGTAGTCACGAGAAATGCCGTCCGTAACGTTCCCTTGAGATTGCCGTCCATTCGTCGTCATCCGCGCGGAGGTCGCCGCGTCGAGTCAACCTCCTGTGAGAAAATGCGGCCTGGATTCGGTGAAACTAGGGGACGATGATTGTACCCCAAGTACAAATAGAAAAGAGATATACACAGGAGAACTCCTGTCCAGTGGCGTCATGGAAGCGTGTGATCGGAACTTGGGAGAGCACCAGAGCTGCCTGCCCTAGCGGTTTGTGGCCGAGCATGTGAGCCAGAAGTACCGATCATCTTTGGTTTCGAGTTGTATACACTGCAGACAACTGAGGTTCTCCGCATGGCCGGCGCAGCGTATGAATGGACATGCAGCAAGCAGACAGAAGGTGGTGTGGTACACGACCGAGTCCCGAGGTCGAATGAAGCTGGCTCCGCCAGTACCCCACGGTAACAACCCCCCACCCACAGAGGCTTGTCCGGGAGAGTTTCGTAACCCATTGCTGTCAGAAGCTTCGATTATCCGGGAGTGCAACGGCATCCAAGAGCATCACTGCCCGTCGATTGGAAGCGGTCGATGTTCAACGGGTGGTGATTCGTGTTGAAGTGGAAAACGCGTCGTCTGGAGCTGCCATTGGCGAGGGCTTCGGGGTGGGACACTGGAGAGCAGGCTTCCCTGGGTAGAAATCAGCCACGGGACTGGATGCCTAATCTTACTCCAATTGGAAAGCACTAAAATATGGAAAGAACAGGCGCTTCTCTTGCTGTCCGGACGGCTTAAGGGGTACTGTTGCTGCTGCTACCATGACGATTGTTTGCAGAGAGTCGAGGGGGCCGTTTCGGTACGTACCTCTCCGGAACCCTCCAGTGTCCCTGGACAGCAATTCAGCCCTATGCATCCTTGCCTCAGGCAGAAACTTTGTTCCCCTTCCAACCGACCCTCTCCACGATGCACTCCGTTCAGAACTGCAGACTCAGAGTTCAAGCCTATCGCTCGTGATGTGAAGCCACATCGATCTGCACCACCGCCAACAGAACAGAGGTTTATAGATGATTTATCTCTATAGTATCTTACCCATGAAACCTAAAGGGGTTGTGGCCTAGTGGTATGGCGTTCTCTTCCTGTTCTTCTCTCCGCAAACCTCAATTCCTTCAACTCATCACACTACTTGGGAAGAGAGAGGTGCGTGTTCGATTCCCGCCTGCTCCAAACTTTTTTCATTTTTTTTTTTTTCATATCACAATCCATTTTTTTTTATTGAGAGGAGCCTCAAGGAATTTGATCCCACCTCTCACCAAGACCATCCATCCCGCTAGCCAGAAAAAGCCTCCGACTAGGCCCGAAGCCGAGATCAACTTCACCTCGATGACTGCCAACAATCTACTGGACCACGGCTCCTTGCTTTCGGTCGCCGAATGCACCATCCGGCATGATGTTGAAGAGAGAGAGGCGACAGCCATAACCACTGTCGAGTCCGGAAATGCGGTCACTTGTCCGACGCAAATGCGCATTATCTCGAGGTCCATACCCCATGACTCTCGCGACAACCTAGTGTCTCTGCATTTGACCAAGAGCGAACATGACATGTGCGCCCAATTCTTGAATACGACAGGATATTTCGAGAAATGGAAAACTGAGTATGCTCAAATTCGATTGGTCGCGATCCTAGAACCCTTTTTTTGACAACTTTGTCAGTAAAAGGCGTCGGGATGTTGTTAAGGCGCACGCAACCCACCTCTTCGAAGCTGCCGCCAGAGGCGACCAGAGAACTGACAATCGAGAAGATATCAAGAGTTGAATGGGTTTTCGCAAGCCAAGATTTGACGAGCGCGAATCATGGCACAAAGTCTCGGGTCCTGCCTGTCCCTAGGACATGGAGGCGCAGTCCAAAAGGCGTGCTTTTGGAGTCTTGGGAGGTAGACACCCCGCTGGGCTAGATGAAGTGTCAGCTCTCACGGGGCAGTGGCCTCACAGCTATTATTGGCACTGGATAACACATGGAATAACCCGGTAAAGCCAGCGGTCAACAGAATCTGACTGGCTGGTGATCGCGCATTTATACGATTGGACCAGACGGTGCTGCAGACGGCACCTGCCAATCAGAGGCACATCGTCCTGTGTTGCTCGTGGGATTACTCCGGCGATACACGCTCTATGCACGGTATTTTTTTCGACGTTGGATCGCTCAGGCAGATACGCAGTTGCGGGTCAGCAAATTGAACGATGTGGTATGTGTATCGAGGTCAACCGAAATGCATGCGATGCCACCGACGAAGTTCACATGGGAAAGTGCCATGCAAGGTGCAAGGGTGGGAGCTCATGAGCAGACCCACTCGAATCTAGGTTGGGGCAAGCGGCCGTCTATCTCACCTGGGGCTCACCTTGGCCGCTCCGGTCGCTCACCGATCTCGGTGAAGACCGGGAAAATGATAATCCAGTTGCCCTAATTTTTTCGGTCGGCTCCTCCCCCAAACCCACAACGAAAATCCACTTTGCGCGAAAAAAGTTCGTGATAGAAAGCCAAGCTCATCGATCTCAATCTGCCAATCCCCCCCTTCCCTCACCACACAACACCACACAGACGCAGGATAACTACCTCTTTGCGTTAACTCAACCGTCCAAAATGGCTCCTCAAGCAGTATGTACATGACGGCACAGCTTTGCTGTTGGCCCGGCCTCGAAAGAGGCGGCGGCGTGAAACAGTAGGCTAAGGTCATTCTTCCACAGGCGATCAAGCGCACCGGCAAGGGCAAGAACCAGAAGGTTACCAAGAAGGTATGGCGATAAAATTCCCCCTCGTCTATGATGCTCGACACGGGCGCTGACCGATCCTTCCCAACAGTTCATCATCAACGCTTCTCAGCCCGCCTCCGACAAGATCTTCGACGTCGCTGCCTTCGAGAAGTTCCTCCAGGACAAGATCAAGGTTGAGGGTCGCGTCGGCAACCTCGGCGACCAGGTCCAGATCTCCCAGCAGGGTGAGGGCAAGATTGAGATCATCGCCCACAACGAGCTCTCCGGCCGCTACCTCAAGTACCTGTAAGTTGCTGCCCGCCCGCGCGTCGTCACGAAACCCGTAACGCAACGCATTTGCTAACGCATCATTCTCCCACGCAGTACCAAGAAGTTCCTCAAGAAGCAGCAGCTCCGTGACTGGCTCCGTGTCGTCTCCACCTCCAAGGGTGTCTACGAGCTCAAGTTCTTCAACGTCGTCAACGACGAGGCTGACGAGGACGACGAGTAAACGGTTTTCATGTGTGGAACAGGTCAATGTTACTTGGGTCGGCATGGCATCGGTTTTTTTTTTGGCAAGGTTAAAAGGGAATACCAAAAGTTAGCACCTTCGTGTGCTTGTTGATCTGCCACACTTTGATTATGTCCTCGAAATGCATCTTGTGAGAAGTGATTCTTGGGTATCCGTTATAGTCTACATGGTGCCTCTACTCATGCCCGTCCATATGCTGTACAATGCCCGACGATCAAGGCAATGCGCGCATCACACCCTCAAATGCCACCAGCGCCATCGCGTTAGCAGGGAACGCCCTCAGGAAGCACGGCAGGAAGCCGCGCCAGTACCCCTTCCATCCGCTCTCCCTATAGACCGCGGCCACGGCGTCCTTCCACCGCCTGAACCTGGGCGTGCCGTCGTTGAGTCCGCCGCCGAGCGGATCCGTCATGATCCGCTGCTTGACCACGTCGGATGGGTAGCTCGTGAGCCAAAACACCTGCGCGCTGAGCCCACCCGCCCAGAAGTTGATCGCCGGCGCGCTGAGCTCCGTGTTCGCCCTCATCCACCGCGAGAACACGTCGTAGCTGCCCCACCAGCAGAAGAAAAACCCTCGGAAGAGCAGCGTCGCTCCCAGGCCGTGGTACACGCCCCGCACGCCGTGGTTCGAGTAGATCTTGCGCAGGCAGTCGACGGGCCCGCTGTACAGGCGCTCGGCCTTGTTGGCGGCGTACTGGATCTGCAGGCGCGCCTTGACGTGCTCGACGGGCGCGGCGATGAAGCTGACGGTGCTCCCCGCCATGATGCCCGCGATGCCGTGGCCCCAGGACGGCAGGTTCTCGGGGCCGGGCAGGTGGAAGAGGCGCTCGGCGACGAGGCGGCGGTAGACGGTCAGCGAGCCCAGCATGACCGAGTCCATGAACATCCAGCCCACGAGGGGCGGCGTGGCGCCCTTGTAGAGGCCTGCGACGCCCTCATTGCGCAACGTCTGGGCGACGCATTGGAGCGGGCCGCTGAAGCGCGACGAGTCTGTGGTCTGGAGGCGGACTTTGATCGTGTCGAATGGGTGGCCGACTTCGCACCGTTAGCATGTGAGAGTTAATTGATCGTGACGATCATGAACGACGGTAAACACACCTGAGAGCTTGGCTATGCCGGAAAATACTCCAGCAACGAAACCCTTGTAGTTCTTGACCACCGCTTTGGACTCTTCCCTCACGTCTGCAGCCATTGTGTGACTAAAGAGAGGGAGAGAGAGGAGAGAAAGGCACGAGGATCCGGGGAAAGAAATAGTCAGCGGCGGACAGTAATACCGACTTGATTTGTCAATTTCAATTCAGTCGAGCCGACGGGGGATTCCGAGGGCAATTACAGAAGAGAATCCCTCCCGTTATCAGTGATGACTCTCACACAATGTCCATCGCATGTGGCTAAGAGGGAACGTGGTTTCGGTCGTCGACTTGTCATGAATCATGAAGCTCTGCGATTCTCGCTAAGCAAAAAGGAGCCGGCTCCGGGGTCGGGCACGCCTGTATCGGAGCGATAACATGGATAAAGGGATACGGATGGTGTAATTGCATATTAATTCAATCTGATTGGACCGATAAGAAGCACCCTATTACACCCATGTTCCGTCTTCAGGCTTAATTACATTCACCGGATTCCCGTTCTGTACATCAATTGAAGGCCAACTTCATCCATCCTTCAAGGCCAGTGAACCAAGTCCTCCTCCTTCGTCTTCCACCCAGGCACGTCTAAGCCACGATTGGCTCTCTTAGACGGGTCTGGCCGGTACAGCCTGCCATGCTCGTACTTAGGATGAACCGATGAGGTGAGCATCATCTCAACTCTGACGCGGGCGTGAGCGACAAGCGGGTTGAGTTCCTGCACGATCTGAGCGTGTGCATTGCCTGCAGTGGAGCTCTTTTGAAAGAGAGGCATCTCGACTCGAACTTGGAGCTGTTTCATGTTCTCCAGAGCCGCGAGTTTCTTGCACCCGGCCGCCCAGCTGGCAAGAATCTTCTTCCTGGACGACGGCTTGAAGAGACTCTCGTTGCTGAACTTCAGGTCGACCGAAACTTTCGCCAGACGGTCTAAGAGACCGTTTGCTAGCCCGCCAATCGAGACTTTGTTGAAGAATGTCTCGAGAGCAAGAAAGTCTTGGAATGCGAGTGACTGATCACATAGAGACGCCAAGTCCTCATACATCCGGCGACATGTGAGCTGGAGCGGGAGCGGCGAGACAAGCTCTTCGTGGGGACGGGAGTGTTTGGCCTGTCCTTGCTGAACATATGATGTTGGAGTTCTCTGATTCCGCTCAACTAGGCGTTTGGCCCTGATCTCGGCACCATCGTCGTCGAACACTCCATTGCAAACCACCCGGCATAGGCGGTGGTCTGTAGATGACGCATCGCCGACGTTGTGGAAAGGCATGGCGCCATTGACATCTAAGTATACGAGTTGCGAGGAAGTGATTCTAGGGTATGCAATCTTGTAGATGTCAACCCGAATTTCCCAGGGAAGGCCAAACAAAAGCGATTGCTCTTGCAGGTTGGGCGGTTGCGTGAGTCGGACGGGCGCAGTGCGCTCCACGGTTGCAGTCTGTTGACGTCTCATTGTGTAGGGACTTATAAGAGCTTCAAGAAGAATCTTAGGGAAGAGAACAATGTTGAAGGGTGAGATGGCGATGAACATCAAGTCAGAATCCAACACAACCTCCGCGGAAAGGCAGCGTATTTAACCACATATTGCGCCTCAATGGAACAGGCAGCCCTACATTTGTCGACGCCATTATAGGAAGTCATTTCGTTGGAGTCAACCAAGCTGGGCCGATGATGGATGGATGCGACCAGGATGTGTTGAACCGCGGCGTGACTGGGAGAATGAATGGGAATTGGCCTCATTGCAAGAGCGGGTAGGACTCCTGATGTTTTAAGAAATATTCATTTAAACAACTCAAGTGCACTTAAGTGAAAAGTATCGAGACGCAGGGACTCGGCGTGAAACGTGTTTTCGGCGCCGACAGGGGGGTTAGGAGCTTGCGCCCCTCCACCTTTCGAGCTCAAGAACCACGCGTGAACTGACGTCACGTGGAGTGCCGATCAACTACCTTCAATCACCCGAAGGCACCTGTTCATCCCGCCTGATAGGATTGGACCTTCTGTCCGTCACTCAACCTCGAGGGCACAAACACCAAACGAGGGCAGTCGCGATTGTCCAGCAGTTACCAAGATGAAAGCCATTTACGCCTTCCCGGCGACCCTCGCTCTCGTCTACAGAGCTTGGTCTCACCAATCCCTGACCCCCGCAGGCATAGCCGCTGCCGTCATCACGGCCATCGCACACGCATACCACCCGTGGAACCTGCCTTTCGCGCTGCTTTGCGTCTTCTTCCTCGCGGGTACAAGAGCCACAAAGGTACAGGAGCCGCATCTCGTACCCAGCGACCGTGCTGACAGCTGTTAGGTCAAGAAGGACGTCAAGGCGACCTTGACTGTCGCTTCCCAGGGCACTCCCGGAGGCGAAGGCCCTCGCACCCATGTACAAGGTTGGCCATTCCCCAGATTCTCCACCCGTGGCTGATGCTAAATCCGACTTCTCCTGTGATGCAGTCTTTGCGAACTCCTTGATGGCTTCCTGCCTGTCCCTTCTCCACGCCTACCAACTGAACAAGAGAAAGGATGCCATCGTCGACACGACGACGCCGAACCCTTCCGGTACACTGTGCTTCTCATGGGGAGGAGACCTTCTCGTCATTGGAATCATCGCCAACTATGCTGCCGTCGCCGCCGACACGTTTAGCTCGGAGCTGGGCATTCTCTCCAAGAGTGAACCTCGCCTGATCACCTCCCCCACCCTGCGCAAGGTTCCTCGCGGCACGAACGGAGGCGTCACCCCGCTGGGAATCGCTGCTGGAGCTCTCGGATCGATGATCATTGTCACGGCTTCCATGGTATTCCTGCCCCTCTGTGGTGAGGCCACGGTCGGCAAGGTCGGCGGCGGCATCAGCGCGTGGACGACCCAGCAGCGATCGACTTTCATGCTGGCGATGACGCTCTGGGGCGTTCTCGGCAGTCTTCTTGACAGTGTCCTGGGCGCCGTCTTCCAGCGCTCCGTCAAGGATGTCCGCTCCGGCAAGATTGTCGAGGGCGAAGGCGGAACCAAGGTCCTCATCTCCAGCGACCCTGCCGACCACGCAGACAAGAACCAGAAGCGTGCTGCCATCAAGGCTGCCGCTCTCCACGGAGAGGGCAAGCGCGCCGTCGAGAAGACCGAGTCGAGCGCAATTGACGATGTGGATGCCCCTGAGGTTGGAAGCGAGAGGTATGACCCCAAGAACAAGCACCGCAAGTCAAGCTTCGGCGACGCCCAGCCGTCGCGTGTGGCCGAGACTGGATGGGACTTGCTGGACAACAATGACGTGAACTTTTTGATGGCCTTCACCATGAGCATTAGTGCCATGGGTATGGCTAGCTGGTACTGGGGCGTGCCGCTCGAGACGATCCTCGATGTCTAGAGAGATTACATACATAAGAAGCAATAAATGACATGTTCCCCCGTACACGCGTCTCCCTTTATGTGATTGATCCTGTGCGCTCAATGGTGTGTGCCTTACATCGTCAGTCAGCGACAGCCCGATGTGTAGATGTTCCCGACGTAAATTCTCTCCCGACATGCGTCTCTGCGCCCGCGCGCATTTGTGTATGCGTGTTGATCAATCCAGGCCGCCGCATTTCCCTCGTACACGAGCGCACACGCCCCGCCATTCTCCCCTGAGCGAGCAAAACACCAAGGCACAAACCGACAGGCATCGCAAGAAGTCGTCGACGCTCAGCACCAAAAAGAAAACAACAACGATTCTGAAAATCAATCAAAAAGGCAAAAGAGTTCGGCCACACCGCCGCCGGTATGGTGTGACCTACGTCTCTGGTGCACGTGCTGGGTGGGAAATCGTCGGAATCGGTGTTGGCGTTACCGGGAATCGAATCATCGACCTTGGCGAAAGCCAGCCACAGTTTGACCTGAACCCCCTAAGCCTAAGGGCCGCCCCTGTGTTGGTTACAACGAAACGACGAGATCGAATAGAAGAAGGGTAGGTCGGGCCTCTCTCCCGTGTGAAGGTGGAAGGAGCGACCAGCAGTGCAGGTGTGCGTGGGCAGCCGGCGAGGAAGGAGCGACTGCGACCCGGGGGACGCAACTTCCTCACCCCGACTCAGGTCGGGCCCGGGAAGGCAGCCGCGACTGACAGCCTCAGAAAGGGAAAGCCCAATTCACTTGGGCTTTCTCTCCCCTTGTGGTTCGTTTTGCGGAGCTCTTCCTCTATTGAGACCCGGCCACCTGCCCAAGGACCTTCGTGACGGCATCGAAATCCCTTTCGACATCGACCCTCCAGGTCCCCACGGCAACCCTGACTGCCTTCCGCCCCTTCCAGCTCGTGCCACTTACGTACATCTGTCGAGTGGCGTTGATCCTATCGACGAGCTCGTTGTTCAGACCGTCGTCCCTGGCGCGGAAGAGGACGATCATGTGCGTCTCGTCCAGGCTCCAGGCGCCCTCGGGAAGCAGCTCGTACGCCTCCGACTCTCGGATCCACTGCGCAATCCTGCGCGCAAGAAGAACCATCCTGCCGAGGATGGCAGCGAGACCAGGGCGCCCTTCGGAGCGGAGGACGGCATACGCAGGGAGCGCTCGGAAGCGGCGTGAGTTCTCGAGGCCGATGTTCAGGGGGCTTGGGATGGAGGAAGGACCCGATGAGAGGTACGCCGCGTTGGGGTTGGTGAACACGGACGTGAGCGTCGACAGGGAGCGGGTGAAGAACATGCCGCAGTCATATGGCTAATTGGAGATCGTCAGCATCCAGACCGCATTTGCCACCGAGGCATATTGGAAACACATACCACGTTCAGGAGCTTATGGCCATCCACCGTGATGCTGTCCGCAAGCTCCAATCCAGCCGCCGCGGCCTTGATCCCCTTGAATTCGGGGGTGTCGTCCAGAGCGCGGGCAAAGATGCCGAATGCTACCTGACATCAGCCAAAGTCCTCATCCGTCACGAGAAGAATGCCATATCTTACCTCCATCCACATGGATCCAGGCACCGTACCGGTCCGCAAGCTCTCTCAGCTTCCGCATGTCCTCGAGCCCACCCATGGCAAATCGGCCAGTGTTGACCTCGCCCGCGCTCACAGCAATGATGCTCGCCACACCCTCCCTCGCCAGCTCCCTCTCGACAGCCTGCAGGTCCAGCTTCCACGGCTCGTCGGCACTGACGCGCAGCTCCTTGACGCTCGCCCGTCCCAAGCCAACAACACTCGCAGCCTTGGAAAGCGAGCTGTGCCCCATGCTAGTCAGGACCTGAATCTCCCTGATCCCCGCCGCGACACAAGCACCAAGGAGGCCATCCTCGCCGACCTTGCCCCCCCTCTTCTCGACGACCGCCTCCCTGCCGCACGCCAGGCCGAGAATGTTGCTGGCCGTCGCGCCGGTGGTGAATGTGCGGCCCTTCCACACCTCCCCGTCCGCGCCCTTCCCGGGCTCCAGATCCAAGAGATCGGCGAGCATTCTCAGCGCGACGCTCTCGAGCTCCGTGGCCACGGTCTGGGAGGGCAGGTGCACCTGCACGTTCTGGTCGAGCGCCGTGACGATGTTGTCCGCCGCCTCGGCCACGGGGAGCGTCCCGCCCGTCACGAAGCCGTAGTACCGCCCGCTCCGCGCTTGGCCGTTGAGGCCCGGGACGATCTCGTCGAGGATGTGCGAGAGCGTCGCCTCCGTCCCGATCGGCGAGAGGTAGCCCTCCGCTTCCGGTCGGGGGAGCGAGGCCGAGGCGTTCGAGAGTGCGGCCGCGGACGGCAGGGTGTTGGCTGCGTCCCCGTCCGGGACGGCGGCGAGAAGCCGGGCATGGAAGTTGGGGGTCGCCATGACGATGAGATGAGTACTGATGTTTGAAGCAGAAAGACAGAAAGCTACCGCAGATATGAAGCCAGATCGCTTGATGTGCTAGGGAAGGGAAAAAAGCACTCTGAGCCAGACGAGAAGTGACGAGGCGGGTGCACTCGGCCTCTCACTCCAGCACGAGACCGGGCTTTGAGTCACCGCGGGATTTGAAGTCGCGGGACTCGGTGGCGGTGATCTCGGCGAATTGAGTTGGCCGCGGCCGAGGGGATTTTGCACGGCGCATCGTCGGCCAACCAGGCACCGATCCCCGATCCGGGCATAGTGCGTGCGGGGCCGGGCTAGCTGTCCAGGGATCTCCGATCTCGGGGCCGAAACGGACAAGGAGGACGCATAATACTGGACATTTGTCGTGAACAGGTAGGCAGAAGCTTAATGGAAACAGGAAGGGGGAAAATTTAAGACGACATCTTGGCGTCTCCATGCGAACACAAAGGCAAAAACTAGAGAAGGGGGAAAAGCAAAAATCTAAAGATGACAACGAAGAAAAAACAAGCTTGATTTACCGGCAGGGAGATCCCTCGCTGTCATGTATGCACCAAAATCCTATGGCATGTGAAATCTCCAGCGTCCCCGAATCGACAATATCTTACACAAAAGAAGGCATGTATGTACAAGAAGAACGCAGCTTCGTTCACTACATCCCTCGCCCGCCTACATGTGCCTGGCACTCAGACTGGCAAAGGCATCAGGGCTGTGGCGACCGTTGGTCCACTGCATGTCCGTAAACGCCATGCTCTCCCGGCTCACGCCAGCCCTGCGGGGCCCCACGTCCTTTTGGGTCATGACAGGTGACGTCGGCCCATTTGATAGGAAGGGGTTCTTATTGCCCGCCGCCAATGCAGCATCCTGACCTGGTTGCTGGGAAGTTGGTGCTTCGGCCTGCGCCGGCTCCTGCGCTTGTGTCTGGTTTGCAGTTGGCTGAGGGGCAAGTTGCGGCATGTTGTACAGCGCCAAGATTGAGGCCTTATCTGGCCGTTGGGGCTGCTGATACGCAGGCTGCGGCGCAGGTGCCTGGAATTGTTGTTGCAGAACCTCCTGCTGAGCCCATTGCTGCTGTCGGGGCTGGGGCACTCCGAACGGTTGCTGTTGTTGGAACGGGGACGGCTGCTGCGGCTGCTGCTGAAAGGGCGACGAAGAAGGCTGCTGCAACTGGAACGGCGATGCTTGTTGCAGTTGCTGTGGCTGCATGTTAGGCATCTGTTGCTGTGCCTGCGGCTGCGTGCCCATCTGCGCGAAGAACGGGTTCGTGTGCTGCGGCGACAGTGGTTGCGGCGAACTTGTATAGAAGTTGGATTGCGACTGCTCGGGAATCTGGCCAAGCGAGGGCGACTGGATCCTGGTTGGCGATCGCGCGAAGGGGTTGTTGGCAAAAGCCCCAGACATAGGGTTCGTGTTGACGGCCAGGTTTTGCTGCTGAGGCACGGGCTGGGTCTGGTTCGCAAAGAAAGGGTTGTAGCCCGTGGCCTGGGGCTGGATCGGCTGCGGCTGCGGCTGCGGATAAGTCATATTACTATTGAAGCTGATGGGGTTGTAGTTCTGCTGGGCCTGAGGTGCTGGAGGCGTCATAGGCTGCTGGTACGTCAGCGGTTGCGGCTGGGCAAACGGCTGCTGCGAGGATGGAACGCCTCCGGTGTGGTGCGGGAAGAGGGGCTGGGCAGGCGCCAGAGACATGTTGTTGAAGGCCTGGTTGAAGTCTTGCTGCGCCTGGGTTGGTGCTCCGAAGGGGTTGTTCGCATAGGGGTTCTTGTTCAGCAGCGTTCCGGTTGACTGCGAAGACTGGGGCTGCGGTGGAAGCAGGTCGAACGGGTTGTTGCTAGAGGCCGTGGAGGGAGATTGCGGCTGGTTGCCAAAAGTCTGTTGCGGTGCAGAGAGCCCGCTAGAAGTCGAGAGGTTCGCGTGTGAGCGCGTCGCGCGTAAAGAGCTTTCTCGAGGGCCCGTCAATGACGGCGACCTTCTGTCGCTATCACCCAGTCGCACCAAAGCTTCAATTGCTCGCTCCAAGTTTCCGTTCACTCCCTTAAGAACTGTGATATTTCGTTGTGTATCGGAGAAGCCCATATCCCTAAGATGGGCCAGCTTCCTCTCCGTGTCTTCCTGCTCGTACTGAACGCTGGCGCCGAACACCTTGGAGGGCTTGTTGGGCAACTCTCCTGGGGAGGGGCTTCGTGGCATATCCCTGGGGCCCGACACGTTGCGCATAGCAGCCTCCTTTCTCGAGCGAGACGAGAGCGGGAAAATCGAGGAGGCGGATCTGAAGCCAAACTTGCCTCCCGCCTTGGGGGGCAGGGGTGGTGGGACTCCCTCGTCCGAAAGGCCGGTATGGTGTTTCCTGGGAGGTGCAGGATTGTTGTTCATGTACTTGGAGCGGATAAAACGCTCCATGGCGGAATCTGCCTCGTCTGCATCGATCGGAACAGGTGGCTTCTTGTTGTCCGGGTTGTAGATCTGGTTAGACCTGACATTGCCGACCTTTTTCATGTTCTGCAGCACGACGTTAGGGGCGACACGATACGAAAGACGGCGTTGACAGGACCAACCTCGACTTGCTCGTTCGACCAGCTGTCCATGCTCAAGGATTTCACCTTTGAGATATGCGTGCCCAACTTTCGATGGATCGCGGCACATCGCATGCACAGGAACACGCCAAGCTACAGTCCATGTCAGCCATTGTCAGTTGCCAGTGTTGGTTCGTCGCGTGCCGTCCCGCGGGGGTCAATCGGTTCGGGGTCGCATCGACAGTGCGCAGAGGAGAGGGAGAGGGTTCATCGTGCTTACACTCCAAGAGGCCCATGCTGAGAACTGCTGTCAGTAAAAGGAAACGGTCTGAGCGGGCGGGCAGCGTTGCACAAACCTGGGTTCCGTGCCTGACAATCGGCGCAGAAGTTATTTCCGGCAACGGTCTGGACCAGATCATGTAGGGCTTTCTCGTTGCGCGCCTGCTGGCGCTTGCTCAATACCCCCGTCATGGTGAAAAGCGATGTGTTGTGCAACGGTCGACGTTGAGGACAGCTTTGTTGTTGGTGGTTGGCGCAATTCGGCGTGTTTCGCAGGAAACACGTTTGGGTCGGGCAGAGGCGCGGCGGCGGCGGCGGCTGCTCCTATGGGGGTAGGTTGGAGACAGATCGAGGGGTCCTCAAGGCGATGCAGGGAAGGGGTTGCGGCAAGTAATAATTGGGCAGGAAAGATGGGATTATGGAGCAGGTATTAAGACGACCAGGTGTACCATGGAAGTTATGCACCGGGGAAGAGGGAAGGCGATGTCGAAGAAGGAGAGGAAACCACGACGACACACATGGCCTCAGTCATGCGTCGGAAGGGCTGGTGCTGGTGCGGACGGTGTCGGATCGAGTCGAGTCGAGTCGAATGTGAGACTTGTTGCTGGTGCTGGGCTTGCGGCCCTGGAAGAAAGCGGGAGGTTGCGCGAATGGAGCGACAGGCAGGATGCAGGATTAGGGATGCCTCAGCGAGCAATGCAAAAAGTCGATAGAGGACGTACGAGATGGCGGTCCACTCTTGATGACCGACCCGGTGCGCGCGTGTGTTTGTTTCGGTGCCAATTGTAGGCGATGGCGGGAGGAGGTGGTGGATGATGCAGATTAACGCTTCCCACGCACCAAGGTTAGGTAACAATAAGGCACCTGTGACCTACCTAGCTCACTATCACACAGGTACACTGGGAGCAGTAGAGCAAGCAAGCGCGACTCAGGGAAAAAGGAGACGATCGATTTGCAAGTGCATCCGCCCCGGGAGCAGCAATTCGCGAAGACAACGCAGGACTGGAGAGGGGGGAACTGAAAAGTGGAGTCGGCCTTCTAACCGAAAGAGGATAGTGTCCATGGCCGTGGATCGCTGGATATATTGGGGCTTGGGGCTGGGGGGCGCAGGCTATGGGTCTCCATGGTCAAAGAGGCTCCAGTAAGAGAGGAAGTGAGAGAACGAGGGGGACAGAGCGAGATCACGGAGACCGGGACAGTGGGACGAGGGGGGGAACAGATCAATAAAACGTCGTCAAGAAATGTCATTGAGAGTAAAAATAAGAAAAGGGCCGAGGCATCAATGGTAACGAAGAGAGCACCGAGCAAGAGGCAGAGACCCCCAAGCATCCGGCTGAACGCGTGGAAGTGGATTGGAAAGCGGTTCCCCTCCCTCCCATGCTCGGCTATCCGCGAATTGGCGAAGGGACCGGCCACGGCCGTCCATGTCCGTGTCCCTTTTTTTTCGTTTCTTTTTTTCTTTTTTCCCTCATTTTCTCATCCTCGCCCGCCAAGGGGGGAGGATGGTGGATGGGACCGCACGGGCGGGACGTCGGGCGAACAGAATATCCAAAGGCCCGACATTAATCCGATGGTGCTGCGGGTGCTGCCGAGACCTTTCACTTTTGCGAGCAAGGATGTCACTGTAGCGTATCAACGTTCCATAGTCCACTCCAATTATATTTCGAGGCTCCTGAATGCCGACGCAACCACCTTTACTTCTCACAGGTCTTCCCCGTCTGACCCCGTGGTCTGCCTCCCGAGGTCATCTGCCCCTGCCACGGCGCCCTCGACCTTTAGAGCCCTGACACTTGCCGGTTTGCCTATCAGGCAGGCCGTTGAAGTAAGCAGAAGATAGAGATGCCCGGTGTTCCCGGCCACAATCTACTGGGCCGGGCGTGTTTCTGGTAGACGAAATGCGGCTCACTCGGTCTTTGTCATTCGAGAAATCAGGACATGCCCATCCGTGTTTCCCGCTGCGTTTCTCCCGTTCGTGGTCTCGGGCCCATCGAATAGCCGTTTCAACGCTCTGTCTCTGAGCGCTCCTGCTATGGCGTCGTGACGTGGCGGACATTCAACAGCCTGCCTGCTAGGTCATAAATGACTGTCGAATCGAGATCCAAGGCGACACGACCTTGGACAGCATATGACTGGTACCGTCGACAGGACAGGGCGGATGTTCCGATCCGATGGTCTGGTCTGGACGGAAGGACGGCACGCGCGATAAAGTATCTCACCTCAACTAGATACAGGTTTCCAGTCTTCAGTGGATGTACGCAAGTACGCGGATACCGCGCCCACGTCGGTTTGACAGGGCTCGACGTAGCGCAACGTCTCACAACCGCCGAGACGACCATACATGTACCGCAAATATGCCGAAAAGGCTGAGGCTCCTTTGTGAACAGATCAGCAAACAGAACTGACTGTCCGTTTCCCAGAGGCCTCAAAATGGCCAGAAGCGCCCTGCATAGGTAAGTGAAATGACTGCCTGAAGTCCGACCTGGCCAACCCAGACAGGTTCAATTGGAATGATGGATCTTGCTGCAATTAATAGCAGTCGTGGTACGGAGTACCTAAGTACCTTCTCAGGTACGATATACCCTGGAGGCACCGACCTCCAGTGCCCCGAAAGCCGCCCGGCGACCCCAGCGGCCCAGCCTCACGACACTCAGCGTGATCCGCGCCTGCCACAGCTAGCTCTCACCCTGCTCGCCCGCACCCGCGGCTTACCGCACTCGCGCGCACAGCCCGCCTGTCGTTTGTGCCAGTTCCCCCTCGTCTCCGCTTATCTCCCCCAACGGTAGCCAGTCACCGCCAGAGCAATCGAGCCGAATGACGTCCCGCCCCCAACCAACTGTCAAGGGTACACCTGCGCTGTGGCTGGGCAAGCTCGGCATGCTGAGGTACCTATGTACATAGGTAGGTTACCAAATTAGGCACCCTGGGCAGGCCTGAAGGGCTGGGTGAGGTGTCCTCCCGGCTCCAAAGGTCCTCCCACAGCGCCCAAAACCGCCTACTGGGTACCTAGCCACACCGTACCTTGATGACCTGCGTGCGTACCCTTCCGCGTACCTGACGGCGTCGTGCTGTCCGCTGCAGCAGCTCCGGACAAGGGTGTCGCATCCCGTCCCGTCTTCTCTCGCCTTTCTCCTCCTCGGACCTCAGGCCTTTTTCTCCCTCCCTTTGCAATTGATTTCATATTTACCCCCTCCGCCCTCCACGTCATGTCCCCTCAATAGTGTTGGGACCTCTTCTGCTCGACTTCGACCTGGACAACGCGCTCTGAACCCCGTAGTCCGACCCGAAGCTCAAGCTCAAGCTCGCGAAAATGGCGGGCATTGAGCAGTTGGAGATCCATAGCAAGGTACGTGAGTCGCCGTCATCCCCGGACCTCCCCTTCTGCTAGGTCTCGCCCTCGGCTCGACTGCCGACAGGATGTACGTATGGTTACTGACAGCTCGCCCGTTTGCATAGTCTTACATCGTACGTTGGGTCAAGGTCGACGAAGGCCATACCATTTCCTGGAGCGTCCAGCCGCACAAGAAGTCCATGTGCGTACCCGCCTTCCCCTCTCTCCCTCCCTCCCTGCGTCTCCAACTCGACACGTGCTTACCAGACGCCTCGGTAGCAACTTTGGCATCGTCAAGCACCCAGGCACCGGCGCCACCGGCCTCGTTTCGATCCAGAACGACGATGCTGCGACCATCACTTCCGGCGTAGCCGAGCCCAAAGGTCGTTTTGCCAAGAGAGATTCGAGCACCGCCCAAGAACAGCTGGCCACCAAGGGCTTCATACCGGTGAAATGGCACGGGAAATGCGACGCGGACAAGGTTTCGACCGGCACCTGGGATGTGCCTCCAGGCCAGGGCGGAATGTTCGGCCTGGTTTTTGATAACACTTTCTCCAAGCAGATTTCGAAGACGGCCACCTTCGTTCTCCTGACCTACCCGACCGGCGCACCCCCGCAGACCACCGCCCACGCCTTTCCGAACCTCCAAGCGGGATCGAACGCGACGGCCAGCCGAACAAGCCTGCCCCAGGTGAATCCCGTTACCTCCGCCTCTCAGGATAGTCTCCACAGTCAGATGCAGGCAGCGGGCCGACCTACGTCCGCCTCTGGTCGAAGCGACGGGAATGCGAACTACCACACGGGCATACTTCACAAGAGAAGGAGAAAGAAGGGCCAGGGATATGCGCGCAGGTTCTTCTCTCTCGACTACTCGTCTTGCACCCTCTCGTACTACTACAACCGCAATTCCTCTGCGCTCCGTGGCGCCATTCCCCTGAGTCTTGCTGCCATCGCAGCAGACGAGCGGCGCAGAGAAATTAACATCGACTCTGGCGCTGAGATCTGGCATCTTCGGGCCTCCAATGCCAAGGATTTCAGTGATTGGGCGAAAGCATTGGAGAAGGCCAGCAGGGCAGCGAGAGGCGTGGAGACGGGGCCGGTGCAGCCCAAGAACGCCTTGGCAGCCCCTCTGAGGGTCAATACGACCCATCTGAAGCCGTCCCAGTCCAGCATCGAGGATGACCGCGAATGGCAGCAGGTCGAGACCCTTGTAAGCCGAATGGTTGGCACCAGAGATGCGCTGCGTCGTCTAGTGAAGGACATGTCCAACCAGAGGCCTGTCAGTATGGCTGCGTCGCAGTTCTTGTCTCCTGGAAGTTCTGTGACCGAGGAGGGCGACAGCTACTTTCCGGCCCCTGCTGCAGCTGAGCAACCGCAGCAGCGACGGCCGTTTTGGAAACGCAAGTCGAGCAATGCCACTCCAACTGCCACCACCCCGCAGGTACAGCAACAATCTTCGGGCGCAAGTGCGCTTGCCGTTCCAGCCCCTGGTTCAACCACGACGATTATCAGCTCCAATGGCCCGCGCCATGCGAAATCAAAGTCTAAGGCGTCGATACACGAGGAGAAGAGCACTCAGGAACACTGCGCCGCGCTTCTTGCCGACCTGGACTCCGTTGTGTCCGAATTCACAACCCTCATCTCCAACAGCAAGCGCCGACGAATGCCTGCGCCCCTATCGGCCGCGCCTTCTAGGAGAAGCATGGAAACTGCGTCGACGGATGAGTTCTTCGATGCCGAGGCTGGTGAGACCAATTCGCAGATCGTCAGGATTGCGCAGAGCGAGGACGAGAGCCCAGACTCTGATGCAGACGAGCACCTCAGCGATTCGTCGTCCATCTCTTCAGTGCCGGAAGAAGACGCAGGCATTGGCCAGGACGATACTAGCTGCTATCCGGCCAAGCCGAAGAGTCTCTCGCCGTTGCCCGTGGATATCTCAGTGACGAGGCGAAGCAAGATCCCGCCGTCCGTGGTGCCTCCTCCGAGTCTGATCGCTTTTGTGCGCAAGAATGTGGGCAAGGATCTTAGCACGATCAGTATGCCTGTTTCTGCCAACGAACCGATATCCCTCCTTCAGCGCGTTGCTGAGCAACTGGAGTACGCCCAACTTCTCGACCAAGCTGCCTTGCAGAAAGAATCCAAGGACCGCCTTCTCTACGTGGCAGCATTTGCAGTTTCGCAGTTCAGCACCGGCCGAGCAAAGGAGCGCGCGATCCGCAAGCCTTTCAACCCCCTGCTCGGTGAGACGTATGAGATGCTCCGGACAGAGCAAGAGGTTCCGGGCGGATTCCGTCTCGTCGTCGAGAAGGTCTCCCATCGCCCGGTCAGGCTGGCCATGCAGGCTGACTCGGCCAGCTGGTCTTTCAGCCAGTCCCCCGCACCATCACAGAAATTCTGGGGCAAGAGCGCCGAGATCACAACGGAGGGCCGCGTCCGTGTTGCACTGCGACTCCCTGACGGAACGGATGAGTTGTACTCCTGGACCCACGCGACCATGTTCCTGCGCAATGTGGTCATGGGCGAGAAGTACGTCGAGCCCGTCGGTGTGATGCCGATCTCCAACGACTCCACTGGCGCCAAGGCCTCGGTCGAATTCCGCAGTAAGGGAATGTTTGGTGGCCGAGGTGAGGATGTGCAAGTGGAAACCTACGGACCCGATGGCGTGCACACGGGGAGCAGCCTCTCTGGAACCTGGACAGGCAGTCTTCGCGTCGTCCAGGCTGGCAAGGCCGCTGGCCAGGAGATCTGGCGCGTCGGCAAGCTCGTCGACAACGCCGCGAACACGTATGGTATGACCACGTTTGCAGCGGCGCTTAACGAGGTGACGGAAATCGAAAAGGGCAGGCTGCCGCCCACCGACAGTAGACTCAGACCCGACCAGCGGCTGGCGGAGAATGGAGACTTGGACCAGGCCGAGGAGTGGAAGGTGAAGCTGGAGGAGGCGCAGCGAGCTCGCCGCCGCGTCCTGGAAGAGAAGGGAGAGGAGTACAAGCCGAAGTGGTTCGTCAAAGTCGGGCAGGGACCGGAAGGCGAGGAGGTGTGGAAGCTGAGGACAGGCAAGGACTCATACTGGGAGGAGAGGTCCAAGGGCACGTGGAGCGGGGTGGAGGCTATTTTCGACGTCGAGGAAGACCCTGGTGCCTAGATAGAGCCAGCGCAGTGTGGATTTATCTGTTTTCTACTCATAGTCCCCTTTCTGGTATACCGCTTTGATTCGCAGTGTTACCAGCGGCGAGTTGGCGAGTTGGGACAAGATAAAAGACAGCTCAAGTGTTTTTACTTCCACCTAGACGAAAGCACGCGCGATATGTGACATTGTAGGTGACTGAGTTGGTCCATTTGCTCTCCTTTGCCTTTGCAGCCTCAACCCCCCAAGGGTCTCGGAAATATAGTCGACTGAGTAAGCGGCGATTGTGTGTTGATGACTGTCAACCGGTGCCGATGCCCCCACTACTTTCCCGGAGCGGGCTCCGAGTGTGGGGCCAAACGCACGGCCCGGCGAGATCGGTTTTCGAAGTTCCCCGATTTCTTTCGGTGTTTCCGCATCCCCCGACCAAGACAGAGAAATTGGAGGTCTCATCGGGCAACTCAAGAAGCCGGTCAAGGCAACAATCAGCGGTGTTCTCGTCTCGTGACTCACTTACGTAAACAACAGTTTTGCTCGGGATATATTAGAGGATGTCGCCGTCCATGGGAGTGAGAGTTTAATAGATTAAAGTCGCGAGTCAGTTGGGGCTCGGCTAACCTCAAATCCCCAGAAAAGGCAACTTTTGTGATTCCTGGTATAGCCGAATGGTTCGACTTATAGATAATTCAAGTAGAGTAGAACGGGAGGTCGAGAGGGGGGGGGTTGAGGGTTTTCGGTCTTGGCAAGTTGATAAAAAGGAGTTGCTTTGTCTTTTGATGTTGTGACAATTGAATTCAGTCCCTCTCTCGCTTTACCCAGACAACTAGCTACACACTGTCTTTTCAGTTGAATATCCAATTCACTCATTCAAAATGCGCTTCTTTCTCGCGTTCCTCCTCGCTGCGCTGCAGATCTCCATCGCCTCGGCCGGGCTTAACCTGAAGAAGTGCGGCACTCAGTGGCCTTCGGGAGTAAGTCACCCCCTCCCCCGACAGGTTCATTTCCTCCAGACAAATCGAACTTCAGTGTTGGAAGGAACCTGTGTAGGCAATGTTGAAAGACATTCGAAAGCTTACTGATGCTCGCGACAGTGGGTGTCGAACTGCAACCAGGCAGACAAGGACGGATGCGCGACTCTGTGCGGCCAAAAGGTAGGTTTTTTGCCAATTGCTCTTTCACCCCAGGGAATCGACCTTTCCCCTTTCCGAACCTCGACAAAAAGCCTACCCGTGATGACTTCTTGAATGCGCTGACCAATTTGGCCAGTGCCGCACGAGTAATTTGAGAGCCATGGCCAACGGAGCGGACTGCGACTGCTACTGCGTGTAAGGGGCATC
>WIGO01000069.1:0-168875 GCA_014235945.1 Colletotrichum plurivorum
CCAGGCCCCCGTACGCTATATACCCCGCGGGAGGTCCGGATGTAAATACACCCTACATAGCGTTAAATATGACAACAGACTGCCCTGTTCAATGATCTTTCCCTTGTCCAGAACCAGAATCATGTCGAAGTCAAGGATGGTATCAAGTCGGTGTGCCACGGAGATAACCGTCGCATTTCCAAATCGTGACCGAACGACCTCGATCATGTTCTTCTCCGTGTCGACATCGACGCTGGTACAAGATGTCAGCGCGAGTCGATCATCACAGCCCAGCCACTGGGCACGTCTGCAACACCGAGGGCAAAGGGTTACACATACCTGCTAGTAGCCTCATCCATGACAACAGTCTTTGACGGATACAAGATGCCCCTCGCCAGGCAGAACACCTGCTTCTGACCGTGCGAGAAGAAGTCGTCGGTAAACTCCGCGATGAGTCCGCCCTTGCCCTCAATGACCTTCCAAAGGCCAACTGTTCGAAGAGCTTCAATGATGTCCTCATCAGAGGCAGCGCCTTGGGGATCACAGTTATCGCGAATTGATCCGCTGAAGAAAGGGGGTTCCTGCGGTAGCGCATTCAACCGCTGTCGCAGCAACTCTCGAGGCATTGTCGACGTATCGATGAGGATTCTGCCTTCGCTGCAGTCGATAAGCCGAAGCAAAGTGAGAAGGAGAGAACTCTTGCAACTGCGAAGATACGTGTTAGTGACCTCCTTTCATTCAAGCCCGTCAGAGGCTAGCTAGCTTACCTTCCGCTTCGTCCGCAGATGCCGACCTTCTGGCCGGGTGAGATTGTAAAGGAAACCCCGGAAAGAACCGGTTCCAGCCCTTCAGAGTAGGAAGCAGTGACGTTCTCGAACGTGATCGCCCCGTTCTCGGGCCAGGAAGCGGGAGGGATCTGCGACTCTTGAGGTTTGTTCTCGCGGGGGGTCTGCTCGGCAAACGTCTTCACGCGTGCGACCGCGCCGATTGAGGTCTCGAGAATCGTCCAGACGGTGACGGCGGCTTTCATGGCGCTGCTGAGACCCATGATGTTGTACAAGGCAACGCCGGCGAAGCCGGCACCAACACGACCTCTCAGAGCGACGGCAACCAAGACCAAGACGATGGCAGGGGCCGCCACGGTGAGGTCGAGGACAAGGGTGAGCCATCGCTGGATGCTGTACAGGAGGTACATTGGCTTTTGAGAGGCGTCCAAGCGCTCGCGCATCAGCAGTGTCAGATCCTTTTGCCGTGCGAAAGCGCGAATCGTCGAAAGACCGCTCAGGGTTTCCAGCAACTGGGAGCTGCAAGTGGGGTCAGATGAAGTGCATGTAGGTTTTTGATATACGCGTTAGAGAGATGGGGAGGAAACGTACTACATGGGTGTTTTGGCATCAAGATCAAGGAAACGAAGCTGGCGAGAAGTCCGCAAATAGAATCTCTGGATGAGCCAAAGGACACCAAAGAGAAAGTGGAAAGCAGCAATGAGTTGGTACGATGCAGGAATGATCATCAACGCTTGAGCGATGCACATGAGCCCGTCTAAATTGAAGTGCATGTGAGTTTCCTAGCCCTCATAGGACATTGATGGCATGGCAGGCAGGGGTACTCACTGGCAGCAACATTGAGCAGAGAAATCGGAAGTTCAGCATCGATTAGCTGGATGTCCTGACTGAATCTGAGGATGAAGTCAGCCTTGAATACTTGCCACACGGACGGGGACTCACCTGTTGACAATGGAGCCGGTATCAGTCGTGCTGATAAAGTACATGGGTGCCCTGGCACTGTCTGTTAGTAGACGCACATTCGAAGCGTACTGCAGATATCCGGATTAGCTTCTCACCCAAGCGCCCTCTCAAGCAAGATCCAGTGAAGCTTGATGCCGGAGGTAACAGCCATGCCCAGAACGGTGTGCCTAAGATGACCATGTTAGTTTCGAGAGTAATAATTCACTTCGACGCTTCTCGGTGCACTCACCAGCAGGTGATAGCCAGGGCAATGAGCGAGCAGACTTGGAGGGCGGTGTAGACCCCCATGTACTTGCCCGTGTCTTGATTAGGATGCCGGTTGTTGGCCTCACCCCACCAGGAGAGCCAGATTTCTGGTGAAATGTCAGCTTTGTGCTCTTCTGGAAGATTTCTCGACATGTGTCGGTGGGGACATACCAGGAAATTTCGTCAGGAAGACCCAAATGATCTGCAGAATAACGAAAACGGCGACGCTGCGATAACCGGTTGCCTGGAAATAGTACTTGTAGACCGACCGGTCTCCCAGGCGTTGAGTGTCCTCGTCGACGCTGCTCTCCGAGGCTTTGTTCTTCTTCGCCGGCTCAAATCCGGCCTTGCCGTCATCTCCCGTCGCCTCCTGGTTAATCTCATCCTCCTTGGCGACGAGACCGAATTTGTTGACGTAGCCGCTTTGCTTGTTGAGTTCGTCAAAGGTTCCGTGGCAGGCGATCTTGCCGGTGCCCTCCAATGCGATGACGTAGTCTGCCTTTGGCAGAATGTGAACTACGAATACGCGGTTAGAACCTGATCAGAGGGAGCGAATTTCATGGCAGCAACACACCGGCGTGAGTGACGAAGAGGACTATGGTGTTTCGCTATCTCAGGAGACCAGAGGTCCCGAAAATGTTGTTGAAGACTCGGTTGTGCGTCTCAAAGTCGAGGCCGCTGAACACATCATCGAAGATGGCAATATCGCGTCTTGAGTAGACAGCTCGAGCGATTGCCTATGCGAGATCTTGTGAGCTCCTACTCGCAAGTATGGGAAATATCTCATGCGTCGACCATGCTGACTTACCACTCGTTGCTTCTGACCGCCGCTGAGTGCGACGACCTTGCTACCGATTATGACTTGATTCTCTTTGGGGAAAGTGGCAATGTCGTCCTCTAGAGCACAGGCCCGGATGACGGTGGTATACCAAGAGGCCTCGAAGTGAGAGAAGCCGGTGACGTTGCGGCGAAGGGTCTCGCTCGTCAACCAGGGACTTGGTCGCAGAAAGCAATGCTGTCGGAAGATCGGGCGATAGTCCCCTCCGCAACAGGGGTTTCGCCCAGGATTGCCTTGAGCAGAGTCGACTTTCCGGAGGCAACGGGTCCGATGATCATGGTCAGCTTGCCACGAGGAATATTCAACGACACATCCGACAGTGTTGCTTCCGCATCCGCCTTCCAACCGAACTTGGCCTGTCGGATTTCAATTGCGTGTTTTGTTGTGACCAAGTCGTCCATAACGGGCGTCACCGGCAACGAGGGTTGCTTCTCCGTGTCCGGGTGGGTCGAACAACCGCTCTGCGATCCCTCGGACTGGCCGGCACCTGCGTTGGCCGAGGTGTCCGGGGACAGAAGAAAGGCCTGGACACGCCCGAAGCAAGCAATTTCCGCCATTATGTTGGGCATGTGGGCAAACAGCTCGTTGAGGGGTTGCGTGATGAGGTTGAGCAAGGCAAGGGAAGCGAAGATGCGGTTGGAGTCGAGCGCGGTGTGGTCCCTTTGGGCAATAGCCGTGTACGCACCGAAGGTGACGACCGGGGAGATGGATCCAGGTGCGTGTGCTGTTTCGAATTAGCACCCAGGCTTGATGGCCCTGTTCAAGTCGTGGCATCAAATCGAAACAAAACTAACATAGGGTCACGATGAAAAGCAGCATGGTCCTGAACCTGGAGGCGGAGGCAATCTCTTTCAAGCGGAGGCCTTGAATGAATTGAAACATCTTATCAGACAATCCAGAGAGCTTGACGCCCTTTGTTGATCCCAACACGGAGGACGTCACAGCTGCGAACTGCTTAGCCCAGATGCATCGTTGAATGGTCAATGGGGAAAGGGCTCTAGATACTTACCGACTCTCTTTTGGATTGCAGTCATCCAAGATGCCTGGAAAGTCCCTGCTGAGCCGGACAAGTAGCCGGCACCGAACGCGCAAACTGACCAGAGACATCAGTTGGTGTACGATACAGGTGTTGGATCATAATGATGACTTACGGAGGAAAAGACCCAGAGGGGCGATGAAAACGACGCCGAGTTGTCTGTACAGCAGAGCCAAGGCCACAGCCATCTGAAGGAGTGTTGACCAGCTCTCGTGAATTTTGGACATACCGTTAACTATTCTTTCAATATCAGTGCTCATGAGAGTGACAGCTGCTGCATCCTCCGCGGCGACCACGCTGATGGACGTCGTCTTCTGGTAGATTAAAAGCACCAGGCAGCCACGCATCATGGTCACATAGCGGTACACTAGATGCTGAAAACCAGCCGTCACAGCCTGGAGCAGTGTAGATTAGTTTCTATGTCGGACGGAAATGCTGAGTTGGGGCCAACTTACTGCGATGCAGAGATAGACCAGGCCATAGGCACCGATGAGGCCGTAACTAGCCAATGTTCCTCTGGTCTTCGCTATGGTCAACAGGAGTCGCAAGATATGCCATGATGGTACTGATCAAAAATGGCTGCGCTAGCTGAAGTCCCACAATGATGAGGTAGGCGGAAATCGGTGCCAGGATGGGCCATTTCAACACCGAGAAAACTGTTCCGAGCAACGCATGCTTCCCCTCCTTGGATGCTGTATCATGAGAGACCATTTCAATTAGCCAGATCTCACTTATAATGCCAGGCAAAGCGTCTCTTACCAGTGTTCCAGCTGTGACCGATACGCTCCCACAAGGACTCGGACAGAAGCTGGCTGTCAATGATGGGCAGCTTGGCGATGGAAAGCGCAGACGAATACCCCTTAAGAAAAAGCACGTTGAGCCAGTAGAAACCAATGCGATTGGACAGCCCAGCTGTTTCTTCCGAACTCCAGGCATCTTTGTCGCCAATGATCCATCGTCTCTTGCTCTGCTCCTCCAAGACGAGAATGCCCAACTTCAGAGCAAGTGAGGCGGTGGAGAGCGACACGATTGGAACCCCAACCGACTTTAGCCAAAGGGTCCTGAGGCGCACGGCGTCGAAAATGGTTGACAAGATCAAAAATGCACTCAGCAACAGAGAGTGGCCAACGGATTTCGAGTGTTCGGTGAAGGACAAGGTGGCGGCGGCTAAACCATCGACGATTGTAAGGGCTCCAACGGCGATTTCCACTCTGCTATCCACTGACAGACTTTCTTCACGCGCCCACAGCGCGGTAAGTGCAACTGGGATTGCGGTAAGAATGCATATGAGGACCTAGATGCCAAGGTAAGTTGCCGATCCGAAAGCATACGAGCGGGACGGATCTCGAATGAGATCACAGGGGCTCAGCTAACCAGCTTGATGGGGCGGAAGACGTTCCCTGAAACATATGGCTGGACGGACCGAAGAGAGAGGATTCTCAACACCGCCATGACGATGAAGACGGCCGAGGGGACAATTGAAAGATAGTGTCCTCGAAAAGAAGGGTGAAGTGGAATGTGCGAACGCAAGAATCAACGACGGGCCCGAATTCGTAGTCGCCCTGTGAAGGACAGCTCTTGTTGGCCGTCATAGTGACCGGAGGTGAAGCGCAACTGAGAGCGGCCCGGGATGGTCTCCAGCCAAGTGAATTATTGTTGGCCTACCCACTCGTGCAGCCTAATAAGTCAAACACTTGGCTCTTAAGGATGAGAAGCGAGGGAACGACGGAGAGAGCGGGATCATATTATGAACAGTATGGGGTAGGGAAGACGTGGGCCATGAAACGGCTGCGTGTAACTGTATTGGTGGCGATCTTGCATGTACTATGTAAAGCTCCTGATACTACAGGTAAGGTATTTGCGGCTGCAGCTACAGAGAGTACATAGCTATCATGTAGCCTGCAATAACCCTGCTTTCTGCACGCCAGTTTTGATTTGGTTGTGTTGGTTGTGGTGGTTTACTGTGTCGGGCTTTTCACCCGACACTTTGCGAATCACCTCCCCAAGATGGACTTGCAGCAGGGGTCTAGACTCGTCCATCTGTCAGACTGGTCTGTTGGTCCTCTGCCTGTCTGTCTGTTGGTCCTGTCTGTTGGACGCATGTTCTGGACCTTCCGGTGAATGGGGGAGATTGGGGCTGTTGCGTATTCCTGCGCATGCAATTCGTCGCCCTGCTCGCTAGCGATGGACAAATGAGGCAAGTCGATAATCAGTCAGAGCGTTGTCACTTCCAACATCATCAGGCCAGTTGAACAACCCTTGTCAATATACGGGTCTAGACGGACCGGCTGAATTCCCAATCGTCGTGCCGCATCAAAACGAACGATCCTTCATTCCCTATTGTTTCGATGCGTACTTAAACCCCGATATGGACTTGGCGCCCCCCTGTCGTCTGTCTGTTTCTTCTCCTTCATACAGCGAAAACCTGCCCTCGAGTTCAACTTCCACATATTCATGCCACCGTCTGTTGTCCCTTTCTTTTGAGCCAGAAACCCCTGTCAGGATCAGCGCAAAGATAAGAGACCGAAAATGAGCGCCGACTACCCGGAGGACTACCCCCCACCCCCCTCCTACGACGAGACCATCTCGGCCGTCACCCGTCAACCACCTTTTCCTCGCCCAGAATCCCTACAGACACATCACATCACCGTCGGCCCTGACGCGTCGTCCCTGTCCCTTCCCTTTCCCGACCCTGCCGACTTCTGGCAGGGCCGGGACATCACCACCCAGGACTGGGCCGCCTTCGCCTCCGAGATCACGGCCGTGCTGACCGGCGGGGCCTTGGACGACAACAAGCAGGACGACAAGGACGCCAACCGCGGGAGGCGCGTGAACGAAATTTTGGCGGCGTGGAACAGTCGGTTTTTCGAGCGGCGCGGCCTCACGGTCGTCCTGAACCGCACGGAAACGGACGCCGGTGGTTCGTCCAGCGCCGGGACCACCTCGAGGTTCAACTTTGGCCCCGACAAGTTCGGCATCAAGGTCGGTGGGGGCATTATCGGCGTGGACTTTTCTTCCAAGCCGTCTGACAAGAAGTAAATATGGCCGGATGCGTTCTCTGGCTCGTCGTGGACAACGCGGTAGCCAGCATCAATTGACAGGATTTTTGCATCGAGTTGCGTTAAAAGCACGTCTACACACATTGATCATGCCTTCATTGCCTCATAAAATACCATTTTAAGCTGTTTCCGGTATTATGGATCTTACGTTAGCTGTAATCACATGCCAAAGCAGTGGGGGATGAAAGTGCTTGGGAAAGAGGAGTCTTCTTCGTCTTGACCTCTTCACTTCGGCGTTTAGGTACTACAAGAAAACCATCCATAGTTATGTAGATAACTTATGGAAAATAATAGTGAGGTTCTTGTCAGTCATGATACAGCAAAATATTACATGATGAGCCAGAGCAGAGCACATCTCGTAGAGAAGCAGGAATATGTTTGATGGAGGAATACAATATTTCATTTTTATCGAGTATGTCATGAATAAGCATGTTCAGTTCAACCAAACAATTTCCCAAAGATTGTGTCCGGGTTCCCGGGCCCATGTAAACTAGGTAAATGGAAACAATTTCCGTCATAAGTCGTAACAATCGCCGTACTGGGTGTCATTGCCCAACATCCGTGTCGTCCGTCAATCTGCAGTACACAGCCCAGTACAGAAACCAAAGAAGCAAACCATAAACAAAGAGATCCGCGTCGTACGACCCGAAGGTATAAAGTGCACCTCGCGTCGACTTAGTCAGAGTAGATGTCTTCCTCTTCCTCGTCGCCCTCGCCGCCAAGCTCGCTGTCGCCGTCATAAACGGTGCCGCTACGAAGGTAGTCCCTGAACCCGCGGCTCATCTTGACAACAGCGCGAAGGTGCTTGTCTGTGACGGTGATGCGTTCTGTCCCCTCTTCGGTGGCGTCGCTCTCAGCAAGCGCAAGAGCAGTCTGAAGCGCATTGCGGATCTCACGGCCGTTCCAGCGCAGAGACTGGACATCCCGAGACTCGTAGGCGTACTCGCGCGTGGCGACGGCAACGCGCACCCGGCCGTTGGAGTCCCGGTCGAGACGCTCAAAGTTGTTGGCCCAGATCCGCTCGCGATCGACGTCCGACAAGTTCTTGTAGTGGAGCGCAACGTGGATGCGGGACGTGAAGGCCGAATCGAAGGCCTGGACGCGGTTCGTGGTCAAGAAGAGCACGCCACGGTAGTACTCTAGCGCACGCAGGAAGACGGAAACGAGGCCGTTGCGGGCGATGTCCTTCGCTCTGCGACGCTCGAGGTAGACGTCCGCCTCGTCAAGCAGAACGAGCGCCCCAAAGCGCTGGCCGAGCTCAAGGAAGTACGACAGGTTGTACTCCACGTCGTCAGAGTGAACGCTGAGATCGCCAGAAGTCAGGGAGATCAGGGGTCGGTTGGTGAGCTCGGCGACGCACTCGGCAGTGCATGTCTTTCCCACGCCAGGCGCACCGTGGAGCAGGAAGATGCGGCCTTCGCCTTTGTTCTTGACGAAGTCGTTGCCCCATGGTGAGACGGAACCAGATTCGCCGGCGGCGAACTTGCCGATAAGGGCTTTGACTGTCATCTTGATCTCGTCGTCTAGGACAAGGTACTTGAAGGCCTCGCGGTCGGTGACAACGGGTTTCAAGCAATCGAGGTTGAGGTGGCCCCATCGGCGTTCGCCCAGCAAGAAGCCAGGGATCACCTTAGTGCATGCGATGTAGAAGAGATCGCTTGTTGGGGCTTCGGATTTGGTTGGCTGGACATTGTCGAAGACGGCGAAATGTCCCAGCTCTTCCTCCGTCACATCAGAGCACACCTCGCAGCCGCATCGGGGGAGAAAGTGAGGAAGATGGTCAACCGGAGGAGGCGGTCCTTGACCGGGTGGTATCCCTGGTGGGTGAGGCCGTACATCTCGGTTCTCAGGAGAACGTAGGTTGAAGCGTTGAAAGCCCTCGGCGTCGCAAATTACGCGCCCCGTCATCTGCCATCATGTTAGTTACCCATTGCAGGTGAGGTCCTGGGTTGACTTACATTGCCTGAAGGCTCTCGGAAGGCAGGTCCTGGGCGCATGCCGGCATTGTGCACGAGCAGGCCGTCGTATTCCATGTAGGTTGGTCGTTGAAGGAGTTCCCAGTACAACTTGCCCAACTTGACTTGCTTCTCCAGCATTTCCTTGGGGTTATCGGGAAAGAACCGAGCCGGAATGACGGGAAGCGATTGGATGACTTGCTCGCCAGACCACGACGGAACCTTGTACTGGGCCATCTTGCGCATCATGCGTCCGAAGTTCGACTCCATCATCCAGCAGACGACAGACCACTGGCGCCGGTAGCCATCTGATGCATTCTCTTGGTTCACGTTGCTGATAACAAGCGGCTGCCAGAGGTCGTTCTGGTTGACGTAGATGACCTCGCCGGGTCTCAGTGCCATCCAGTAGTTCTCAAAGGTCGCCACAGGGGTGTTGCGCGAGTAGCGCTCTTCCTCCTTGCGAATGGACTCGCCGACGGCCTACTCAATAAAGTTTAGAAGTACGTCAATATGCTCCGCTGTCACGCGGGCATACTCGGACGAGTGGGACGCGGGCTGGTGGAACTTGTACTTTGCCAGGGCGTCACGGTGATGGACAATAACATGGTACGGCGCTTCGATCGTCACTCTGTCCTCGTGTAGGTTGACGTATGGGTAGTACGCAACCGTGGCCCGCAAGGCGTTGACAAGGTGCTCGGAATGGATGACCATGTGGGTTTCTATGACCCTCGCAGACTTCCTTGCCGCCTCGGTTTCGCTGTCTGAGCTGGAGTCGTAGTCATCTTCAAGGTAGTTAGTTCCGCGACGGGGGTGACCAGGAGACCGCTTGTTCCTGAGTTTTTGGGACGTGACCTTGGTGACAATCTCAAGAACAGGTTTCATGGCTCGCTCGGTGGTATCGCCATCCTTGGAGCCAAGGTCAGGGATGTCCTTGAAGGGCACGTCGCTCTCCTGGCCTTTTTTCTTTGTAAGCGCGGTACCAGCAAGCTTAAGTCGGAGTTCGACTTACTCTCGATGATCTTGCCAGCGATACCGACATATTGCAACACGTAAAGGACGTCTGGCTTTGGCACGTCTTCAGAAGATTGCTGGAGGACGGGAGGTTTGTCGTCTGATGCCGGCACACGTCTGAAGGCGACCTCCTCGAAGCTCACCGTGGAGCCGGTCTCATCATCAATGGTCTTTTGCAGGTCAGAAGAGAAGTTTGTGCGACAGTTTCGGGTGTTATTGGAGAAGCACTTACCCTATCACCTCGGCCGGCCATGTTGGTCATTGTTGGGCAAGGCTAGCTTGGGGAGGAATGATGGAGAAGGAGGAAGACGCGGGGAGAGACAGAGGAGGAGAGAAGTAGAAGTAGAAGTAGAAGTAAAGTGACAGAGGTAGCTTGTCCGCCTTGCGGCCTGATGCGGCGGCTCTCTCGAGTAACATAGGCCTCATCAAATGGTAGCATTGCGACAACAAACAGGGCGGACGAACACTTGGATGAGTCTGCCTTAGGACGACTGATTGGCGAACGGAGGTGCAGCTGCATGGGACTTACTTGCATGATAGCGGCTTCCGGCGTGAGACGGCGAGTTGTGTTCAGGCGTCCTGCGGTTCAAGAGGGGCGGGCTCTGCTGCCTGATCTGAGCTGTCGTGAAGTCGCCAGTCGGCTTACGCCAGGGCATCCATCTCGTGGCTGACCAAATAATACCTGGCATGCAGGCAGGCAGGCAGGCAGGCAGGTAGGCAGTGAGACGCCGGCATTAGATTGATACTAGCGCCATCACGTGAGGTGATGATGGTAATCGGGACGAAGTCTCATGTTTTACCAACCTCGTTCATCATTCATGGATAGGGTCTGCTTGCCGAGGAAGAGAACCATTACCAATACACTGGCTTCTATAGTATGATGACGGTCCCAGAATGTTCCGAACGCCTGAAACCCCGTACGCTTGTTCTATCCCTGGCCAGAAATACGAAGCCCAAACTCCGTAACCATGGATGAAGTCCCTGATATCGTTGACCAAATGAAGTGATTAGTTGTTGGCAGCCCTGGCCGTCGTATTCACGTTGCTAGCGTGAGCCAGTAAAAACTTGCAGCAGGTCAGCGTCAACTTGCACGCCTTCGTCCAGCTATCGTCCTGCGCGATTCCGAGCTTGATGCTGACGTCCATGATCTTGTCGCCCTCGATCTTGTACGGAAGGCTGAGCGGATGACCATCTGCCGCGGTCTGCCTGTGAACGAATGCGCCGAGCTGCCGCACAAGCTCGAGGAAAGCAACCATGGCATTGTCGAACTTGCGATGCATGAATGTCAGTCCCAGAGGCAGATCTCCATTAGAGAACAGCTCCAGGACATGTTTCTTCGGCGCCGGGGGCGGGGCGTTTCGATGCGATCCCAGGCGGCTGGCAGCAGGAGATGGCAATTCATATCGGATGATCTTCGATGTACTTCCCATCGGCTGCGGCTCGAAGCCATCAAACTTGTAGCCAAGCTTGTCCGCTACCGTGACGAGCAGGAGAAGCGCGTGTCCCCAGGCGGCATTGATCTCCGGCCAGTCGACAGGCTTACTGGACGTCCTACCCAGTCTCAGCCCGTTGATAGTGGCAAACGTGCCATCGTGGCTGATGCAGAAGGTGTCGTTGTATACGTTGGATCTCTGGAGCTTTTCCAGCAGTTGGGCGTCATTGTCGAACTTTGAGTTGATGCTATCACGCTCGTTCTGGAAATCGGCGAGCTTGGTGGCGAAGGTATTTCGCTCGCGCCAGAAATTTTCTTCCTCTCGATCGAGTTGCTGTGCCTCCTCTTCCAGAGCGACGATTTCAGCATCTACCGCCGCCTTCTCCTTCTCCAGGCGCAGGAGCTCGGCCATTGCTTCCGCCTCGGCCTGTTTTGCCTGCTTCAATGCTTCTTCCTGGGCCTTGACGTCCTCTTCGCTCGGCTGGTCGCTCTGCACCTGCTTCAAAAACCCGACGTAAGCATCGCGCTCCTTCGCTGCCGTCTCTAGTTTCTTCTGCAGACCCTCGACCAGCATATCGGTGCACTCCACGCAGATAGGGTGGTCGATGTCAGAACGGGCGGAGATGATCTCGAACAGCTTGTTGATGCGCTCCATCTCGTGTGCCTTGCTTCGAGGTTCCTCCTGACCCTTAATTCCACTCTTTCCGCCTCTGTTCGACTTCGGAGCCGCGGGTGGAGGATCTGGTCTGGAGAGCACCGGCTGCGCGACTTGGGATTCGGTCAGGTAGATGAACGACATGGCCGAATCCCTTTGCGCCGAGCTCGAGGGACCACTACCGTGACGCTTGAAAGTGGCGGAGGCTGCATTTTGAGAGACCTTGTCGTAGAGGGCACGCCTTTGAGTGTCTTGCGGGTGCGAGAGTCGGGAGGAGTGTGTCTTTTTGGGGGACTGCTGCGACGAGGACGCTGTGCAGGTTAGCGGTGCGGCCGACACAACAGTAGGCGATCGATTGGACGAACCAACAAGAAGATCGTAGGCCGCGGGGTTCAGATCCTCAAGGGAGCCGTCAAGCTTGAGCGGCGTTCGACACTTTTGGCAATACATGATGCTGTTGCGCGCATGCTGGCGCAGCTTGTCGGCCGGAGTTGAAGGAGGAAGAAGGTCTGGTGATGTAATCGCCAGTCAATAGGTGCTGGCGGCTCAGCGGAAGACCAGCTGACAGGGTACCTATATCTAATCTAACAGCGGGTTCTAGTGGGTTCTTGGCCAGTGACTACACTAAGCTTTTCAGAGTCACAGGGAGTCCAAGGGGCTGTCGCACCCCACATGGTCCAAGCGTTTTCCACTTTACGCGAATCTTTGGCCTGTCGGTGGTGCATCGCGACGAGGCACGTCGCTGGTGTTCAATCTCGAGGGCCCACGATTTCAACGGTGGGCCAGTTCAGAGCATCTTGCCATTCATTACCACCACGTCGGCATTAAAGCGTCTTCCATCGCATCGTTCACGACATGAAGAGATTCTGGGCTTAATCAATATCTCGGATTGATATGGAGCCACCTGCGAAGCGAGCAAGGACGGGCCCTTCGCCGCTTTGTCAGCAACAAAATGATGAGGTCGACGAGCTGAATTATGAGCCCGAAGAGGTGTCTCAGATGCGGGACCCCGGCTACCAATTCGAACAGTCCCGGGCCTTTGCAGCATTCAAGCTCAAGTCGACGTTCGAGCATATCTTCCAGAAATATGAGAGGGATTTCACTGGTATCGGTGATGAGATTGATCTGAGGACCGGTCAGATTATCACGAACAATGGCCATTTGGAACGCATGCGGAACGAAAGGGACACCGGCATTCCTGACGAAGAGGATGAAGAAGACGAAGGGATGCTTTTGGAGGATGCATTCGCCACCGACGACGAGGATGAGCAATCCGACGTAGACCCAGAGGAGGTCGACGGGAATCCTGACCGATCGGGTGACGAAGAGGATGAGGAACGAATTTTGCATGAAAAGAAAAGCGACTCGTCACACGGTCTTCCGAGCGCGTCAAAGCCAGTATCTGGACAAAGCTTGTCGAGCCTCACCTCTTCTAGCAAGCCGCGGCCAGGCCTTTCAAACACACCCGCCGACGTCTGGGGCTCTGAACCGGAGCCTGTCGACCCAGCATGGAAAGCTCCCGAAATACAACAGCCGAGATCGGGAGACAGCTTTATGTCTAAGCTGCCCGGTGCGAGATACCGCTTCCCTGTGACCAATGGGGTACAATCTGTGTGGTCATCACGACCAGACAGCGAGGCGGAGAGGACGATGCCGGAACCTGCGCGGATCGACATGGCGATGCTTGCACGAGCGAAGCTTGATTCTTCAAGGGTACCGAGACCAACGTCCATGAAACTCCTGCAGGCGTTCGCTTCTGAGGATGACAACGAGGATGACATCCTCGGGGTATCACTTGCGGATCCGGTGTCATCGGCTGAGAAGAAGAAGCAACAGGTCGGAGCCAAAAAACCAGCAACCGAAACACCAGACCAGAAAGCGCCCACAGGGCAGTCTTTGTCGTCTGTGGAAAACGAGCACGGTCACGCAGAGCCTGCGAAGATTGATGGCCCTGATGAAGGACCACAACAAAACGAAACATTGCAGACACCATCAAAGAAGCCGCAACAAAGGAAGAAACGCGCCAAACCTCAACAATCGGACGAAGCGCCAAGGACAACTGACATAGAAGTTGAGCCAGAAACTGAAGATGTTTCGGTTCCAGTAGGCTCTGTCTCGGAACTGTCCGTAATCATAACGGAGAAGGAGGCGCGAGAAAGACCTAGGCACCGGCTGGTCATTGAGTTATTCTCAAAGGCCCGGCCCCGAGATGATATCAGCGAGGTCGAGGATCCTGCGGATATAGAGACATTTGCTGCGACTGAGAAATTGCAGGTACAAAAAGTTGCCGATGAGACTGCTTCGACAATAGCTTCCAATAATTCAGTATCACACGATACCCAACATGAAGTGCCTCCAAATGGGAGCTCTGTGCCAGTTCATCCGGAAAGCACTGGAGACATATCTGCTAAGAAGGTCCCGAAACCGCCCAAGGAGACGTTCAAGAGACACGAGATCGACCCATCATATGACTTTTCCGACGATGAGGAAGGCATCCCATATACGCGAGTGGGCACATCACATACGCGAGAAGCGATATCACTTCCAGAAAAAGGCAACCCGTATACGCAAGCAATGTTCCAATGCTTCGAGGAGCCAGAAACCCCAGCCCCAGAGGGCCCAGAGGAAAATCGACCTGTTCCATTGGAGCCTGCAATCTCGGGAGGGAATACCGAGGAAGCAGAGGCCGTCGGGGACCAGCAGCAGATCGAAGAGGATCTCCGCTTAGCCATATCCACAGGTATCGTTGATGATGCTTTGAAAGAGCTCGGCAACATGGCGATCGACACCAACCAAGGACTCCAGGCAGATGTGCCGATAGAGACTATCGAGAGACCGGTCAGCTCGAGCAGCACGCCCGAGGAAATCATGGAGGACCAGCCGATCGTGCAAGAAACTCTTGAAAGCGTTTCCGAGGATCAAGAGGCCGGCCCCACTCCAAGGCCAGACGTTGCTCCGGATACTTCGACGCCAAGCCCAAGGCATTCGTCTCCGATAGCTCCCCAAGTATCAATACGATCAGAAAGCCGTCAAGAAGACGAAGACCAGGGTTTTGTTGTTCCGCTGGGATCGGACGATGATGTCGAAGCAGCAAGCGCGTCGGAGTCTGAACCAGAAAACGAGCCGCGAAATGAGGAGCCGGAGGCCGAGGCCGAGGCTATGGACCTCGAACTCCCGACCCTTCCAGCACCGGCGGAAGACGCAGCGAACGAAGTCAGCTCCGCTGACGGCCCAAGACACGGCCGGCCATCGACCGGAAGATCTCGAAGAGTGCAAAGGGAAGTCATCTCCCCCATGCGCAACCTCAACCTCCAGTCCAGCAGCCCCCTGAAACGCCGCACCAACGGCTCCATTAAGCCCCGCGGATCCGTCAAATCGAGCAAGATAACCGCCCGAAAGGCCAGAAACACGGAACCCAAGCCGCCTCAACACGATACCCAAGCTGCTTCGCCTCAGAACGTCGACGACACCGAGGTTCCGCCACCCCCCTCCACCACCACAGCTCTCCCCCGCAGCCCGAAAGTCTCTTCCTCCATGCCAGCCGCCAAGACACCCTCCACACGCCGCTCCTTCGTCTCCCTCTTGCCAGGCGACGACAAGGACGAACTCACCCTCGACCTCTTCCGGTCGTGGACCAACGGCAGCGGCGGCTCTTCGGCCGGCCGCAAGAGGACCTCCTACGCGCCGGTGCTGCTCGCAGGCCCAGAGACCAAGATCAGCACACCAATGAAGCAGCGTGCCTACGACGTCGGCAATGGCTCAGGCACAGGCACCGGCAGGGGCAAGAAGCGCAGGGCAGCGTGGGCGTTTGCCGCGACGCCGACCAAGGTGCAGTTTGGCAGCCCGTCTCGCTCGCTCGTCCGTACTCCGGGAGGGCACATGCGACGGTGCGGCGAGGACGGGTTCAGATGTGACCGGGACTTCTGCTTCACTTGCCTCTAGGCGATGGGACGCATTCAGACATGTATTTTTCACGGGGTGGAAGCAGAACAGCGATTTGGGAAGTCGCCATGGAAGCACGGCATTCATTGTATGAGGGCGAGGGACAAACGCTTCGGAATTCATCGCTACATCGGACGAGTAGAGATAGAAAGAAATTATGGAGAGGACGTATGCAAAGTCACCCACGTAAAAAAACCGGACGACAGCCGTCGTCGAGGGGCCGATAGGTTGGAACGAAGTAGGATGCCGTCAGCCACGCGAACGCCATTCCCCTCCCGCGTGATGTGAAGACCCCGGGCCGGATCTTCTAGCATGGACCAAATTTGCCGTTGCTTTCTCATTTCCTCCGCCGCTGATCCCGATATGATGTCCTCCCACCTTCGTTGACGTGACGCCTTCGTGTTTTATTGTGTACCGTCATCAATGCTGCCGTCGCTTGAAAAAAGGTAGATACCGGTGTTCAACAGTCATTCCATTTCGTGAAAGGAGGGGCCGGACAGAGGTTTCGCTGAGGCGCTGTCCAGTGATCAGGTTGGGAGTCGATTCAGAGGATGTAGGTTGTTTGGGTCTAGGTGACAGGGAGGATTGCCCAGGTCGGCGCAAATTCTGGCCGAGTATCCTGTGATTCGGTGCTTATCTACTGCAGTTCTGGACCAGGGGATCACGAGAGTCGTGGGTCATTATTCAGTCTGAGCGAAGCCATGGCCTCGTCCTAGTTGGTGGAACCGCTAGACGTCGTCTGGTTGGCGAGGTTCTGCCTGAAGACCTCGGGGTCCCGAACCGGGTTGAAGTACGGGTGAGCTTGCGCCTCCTTGGCCGTAAGGCGTTCCTATTGAGATGTTAGCACGTCGAACCGACCAAGTTGCCGATCAGTCTCTGCTCTGCCAAACGTACCTGGTGGTCGTATCTCAAAAGCTTATCCAAGAAATCGATTGCTTCGTTAGAGACGAACCGCTGGTTCTCAGCGGTGACGAATGAGTGCCAGGGCTTCTTCTGGAAACGTCCGAGAATGTCGTCGTACTGCGCGTCAAGCTCGATCTCGTACTTGTCAAGATAGTCAAAGAGGTCATCCGTCCCCAGCACCTTTGCAATCTTGACAAGTTGGTCAGAGTTACTGTTGCCGTGGAAGAAAGGTTCCTTCCTAAAGATCATCGATGCGAACATAGCACCGAGACTCCACATGTCGAGGCTGTAGTCGTATTCCTGGAAATCCACCAAGAGCTCGGGGCCCTTGAAGTATCGCGAGGCGACACGGACGTTGTATTCGGTTCCCTGGTGGTAGAACTCGGCGAGACCCCAGTCGATCAGTCGCAACTGCACCCTAGTTAGCTTTCTGAGCCCGACATCTTTAATCTTGCCACGGCGTGCATGCCTTTCTGTTCTCGTGGTCGATCATAACGTTATGAGGCTTTACGTCGCGGTGCATGATGCCTTTGCTGTGGCAGAAGTCCAGCGCCTTCAGGAGTTCATTGATGTAGTACCGAACGTCGAGGTCGTTAAACTTAGGGTAGAGGCTTCGGAAATCGGTGTTGTTGACGTGCTCGAAGATCAGGGACGGGGTTTTACTCTGGAAGCGCAGTCTCGAGGTCAGCAACCGCCCTTCAGGCAGGCGGATGGCAATGAGGACTACATACTTGGGAGTCCCTGACAACGTCCAGGAGAGCAACGACGTTGGGGCCGCCGGCAAGGTTCTGGAGAATCTTGATTTCACGCTTGATCTTCTTCTTCTTGACAGGCTTCAGAACCTTGATGACGCATTTCTGGTAGTTGACGACGTTGATGCCTTCGAACACCTCCGAGTACTTTCCCCGACCTGTTGTTGTTGCACGCCACGGGTCAGCCTTCCCCAAGTAACTTCGAAATCGACTCGCGCAAAACGTATGCTGGTTTGCGCATTGCGCGACGACGCGGGGGCCACCCCAGCGGGATGGGGGGAAACGTACCAATTTTCCTTACGACCTCGTAGTTCTCGAGCACGCCCCAGCCTGTCGATCGAAAAGGTCAGCCATCGCGACACCAAAAGAAGTGAGAAAAAAATCCTCAGCCGAGGGCCACGGGGCGTCATCGAGAAGTCGCAGAGTCTCGGTCGATCCCAGACCTTAGCCGACGGCAACCAGGACAGACGGAAACCTACTGATGTTGACACTATCGTAGTCCCAGTAACTGCGGGGCATGTTCTGGTTGACATCTGCGTAGACCCGCGCCATGTTGGGCTACCGTTGCCTGCGATCGCGCGCAAGACTCGACGAGAACGGCGGTGGTGATGTTGCGTGAGGTTGGAGTTGGATTTTGCGGGCGGAGGCGGGCAGACGAGGAGGGGCTTTCGACGTGGCTGAGGTAGGCAGGTAAGGTAGATACTTAGGTCGCCTGGGACAGCGTGAGTGGTGGCCGTGGGAGAATGGAGCAGGGAGTAAATGAAGGTGGGATGTCTAAAATCAGGCTTAGCGGACCTGTCCCTGATTGGGTGCCGACCGAGCCGGGTACATGCGCGCTTATCGCTCTGACAGTCCGATAAGACCGATAAGGCCACCTGATTTACGCACGCCCTGCCTGCCGTCGCATGCGTCCCATTTTCGCGACGTGGCTGGCAAGCGCCAGATGTTCTAGATTGTAAACACGGCTCGTCCCTTGGCCAGACGTTGTCAAGCATGGGCGAAAACAAAGAAACTTCTCGCCAGGAGCGTCGTCCGATACAAAAGCCGTAGAGACAATGCATTAATGAAAACAGTCAGGAACAGATCTATATTGTCGGTCAGACACTGGCACGGAGGCAATAGGACTTCATTATGCTAAAGGACTCGATTCCGTTCGGAGGCAGGCTGCCTTCGTCTTCCTCTCAGCATCTTCCTGATCGATGCATCTCGCATGATCCATCCCCTCCGCCCCCGCGGCGAGGACTGTCATCTGAGTCGACCACTTCGCCCTTCCCTATGCACAACCATTCATACATATACTAGTCCCTCCTAAGCCCTGATTCCGTCCTCGCTGAGCTGAGCTAGCAGTTTGCAATCTGTCTGGCGCGGCTTGTTAGCATACACTGCAGAAAACTTGACGAGGCAAACAAGCGCGAGACTAGTTTTGCATGCTCAGAGAGAAGATTATTGCTCGACACGTCCAAGCTGTCAAGACTCGGGCTGTCGACCGAGGCCAACAGCCGTTTGTCTTCGCTGTGGATCCGACTAAGGATGACGATACAAAGATTTCATCATTGCATGAGATGGAGTAAAAAAGATGCCCACATACCTCTTCTTGATTGAATTCCTGGGATGATGGTGGAAGCGATGGAGTCATTTGCTCTCAACATCGAATTGGGTCGTGGCGTGCTTCGGGGGTCCATAGACATGTGTCTGGCCTATGGTTCTCCCAAGCGACAGCCCGATTGATGAAGGTAGTTGATGGCGTGCTTCGGGGGTCCATAGACATTTGTCTGGCCTATGGTTCTCCCAAGCGACAGCCCCGTCGATGGCGGTAATTCATATTCGTAATGCAAAATTCAGTCGTAGTCGAGGGTGTCGAGACCGGCTTCAACAACATCCCAAGTGCGTTTCCGCAGATCAGGTTTTGGTTCGCGGCTTCTGACCTTGCCAGCCTTGCGTTTTTTCTTGTTTTTCGCGGTCTTGGCCGGCTGTTGAGATGGCTCGGCGTCGTTGGAGCTGTGGCCATTGTCGATCTCTCCAGCTTCCAGATTTTGCTGCTGGGTAGATTCCCCACGCTCCGCGAGCCTTTCCTTCTCTCTCTTGAGGGCTTCGATTTCAGAATGTCGAAACATAGCAACCTGTTCGTCGGTGAGGGTGCGCTTGACGCCATCGGAATAGTAGCCGAGGTCGTCCTCTTCTTCCTCATAAAAGCAGCCATCGTCGGGTGCCTCACTAGGGCCAATGCCTGAGTGCTTCTGAGGGCTGAAGAAGTCGGACTTGAAAGACTGAACAGCTGCATGGGAGAAGTGCGACTCGAAAAATGACATCAAATCGTCCTAAAAAAAAGATTAGCAGAGGTAACATCCAACGAGCGCGTCTCAACTCACATTAGATATATTTGGGATGGCAAGCTGACTTTGATGTTGTCCCAGCGCGGTCGCGGCCATGATGGATGGTCGAAACGCCGCGGTGTGGTCGTGTACTTTCGACCCGAGGATGGTGATAGAATGAGAGCTGAGGAATGATGAAATGAGGTTGGAGAAATGCAGTGGGCCAGGCAACACAGGCATGGGCGTGTCCGCGACCGCGACTGAGCCGGGGTCACGTGTGGGGGGCATCTTTGGCCATCGTCGGTGGCAGACCAAGAGCAAATAAACGCAATGGATGCGTCGAAACCCGCCACAGGCTGTGATAAAAAATGCTTGATCCTAACAAGTGTTTCCTTGCTCGTTCCACTGCTCGCCCTGTGATTCAGGAACGGCTGAGGAGAGCAAGCGCTCTCTGAAATGCGCTGAGAACTTGCGTCACTGAGGTAGGGTCACGTCAGTTGAGCCGAGCGTGTTTGGCAGCTCTCAGGAGGCAGGACTCACTATGCTCTTCCTTCTGAGCCATGTTTTCTTCCGCGATGACGACGTATCTCTGTCGGGTATTCAGACGCTTTACTGCGCGCTCATTGTCTCTGGCACTTGACGTAGAAGCCCAAACTTTGAAGTACTGTAATCATGGTCAGTCCGGGATCATCGCGGTGTGAAAGACGTCGTACTTTGACAAGTCCTTCAAACTCTTGCAGCAGTTCCCGTTCCTTCTCGTCGGCATCCGCGAGAGCCTTCTCGTACCGTGCCTCGAAGTCCTCCCAGTCGAAGGACGGAAAGGCACCCGGCGTGTCAGGAGTGTCGCTTCCCCGGCCTTTGGCCGTCTGCTGGTCGACACGTGGCTCCGGCGTCTTGGTGCTGGGTCTCTGAGGTTCGTCTGTTCCGCTGGACATTTTCGCGATGAGTTGATGTCAAGTTTCGAAACGGCCGTTTTGTCTGAATCAGGTTTATTTCTTTCTTCCTGGCCGTTTTGATTTTGGTTTTCCTTGCCCGAGTGTTGTTCCCGGAGGACTTGTTTTGGTCAAGCTAAAGAGTTGAAATGTGATGTTAAGAGAGCTATCGCCAAACGTTTCAGTGGGCAATTGCGACCGTCGCGCTGCGGCCCACTGCGTTCCTGCTGAGAATGGCCTGGGCCGGTCAGGTGTGGCTGACACCTAGGGGAAGGAGCCCAGTCTGTGGCGCTCAACAAGGATCGGGGCGGGGACAACCTAATTGTAGGCAGGCTCACAGATAGGCTCACCCCTGTTGCCTGCCGCAGTGCGCTGCATCCACGGCACTCGTGTTTCCTGTTTTGGCTCCCTTCGTCGCCTCTCACCCGACCTCGTCCTCGTGACTCGACGAACCTCAAACAAGCCCACCCAGTCAGGTCGTCTGAACGTTGCCGCGGACTCATTTTGGCCTGGAAGGTGTTGTATATCCATTCGCTCTTTCCTCCAAACTCTTCGGGTCACTTCGATCCGCAAGCCACCGCCGCGGAAACTCAAGTCTCCAGAGGCGTCATATCCGAGTCGACGCTTTGTTGATGCGCTGCTTTTTCCTGTTGAAATTCTGCCTCGACTCCCCACGCTCCTCCAGTCGACAGAAACCACCAAAATGAACTGCGATCTTTGCCAAAGGGCGCATCAGCCTCAGCGGCTGCCCTTTCTGTGCGCAGTGGATGCTCGCAACCAATGCTACGAAGGGCGTCTCAAGAATCTGCAAATGTTGATGGAGAATGAGGCCCTCCAGAAACAAATCAGCGACCTTCTCAGTTCGGAGTCCACGCCCGACAGCTCCAACCGAAGTATTGCAGTCGAGTCTTCTCTTTCTGAGCAAAAGTTGGCCGAAGACCGAACCAGCCAGATCATCTCCCAGGCTGATAAGCTGAGAAACGACATCGCGGCCGCCAAGAAGGAAATCGCCGATCGCAAGCTTTCCCTTTCGCGGAGGAAGTCTGATCTCGCAAGCGTCTCCAGTGGTGTCGCCGCGCGAAGAACCAGACAGCTGGAGGAGACGGAACGCTCCATCCAAGTCGCCAAGTACAAATGGAATCGGAGCGCCGATCAAATGGCCACCACCAGAGCCTTCTTGTGCATGGAAGCCGCAAAGCTGTACGGCATCCGCCGGTCCAAGAAAGGATCCTCATCTCGGTATGATTTTCGGATCGGAGGCGTTGAAATCTTCGACCTCACATCTATGAATTGTTAGCTTCGTCCCTGAGCTCCCCTGCAAAATGCTTGTACTGACCAAGATAGCTGCATCTCCCGAGGTTCTGTCCACCTCCCTGGCCAACATCGCGCACATTCTTGTGGTAACGTCGCATTATCTCTCCCTTCGTCTTCCCGCAGAGATAACGTTGCCCCATCGCGACTATCCTCGGCCGACCATCTTCAATCTCACTTCGTCATATCAGCATGCCAATGTGCCTTTTCCAGGCACTTCGGTCATCCCAAGTTTCGCGCCAGACGAAAGAGACAGTCAGCCGCAGTACGTGCCCCGACCTCGACCACTGTACATCGACAAGGCGCTCCCAGTTCTAGCGAAGGAAGACCCAGCAGCACACTCTTTCTTCCTTGAAGGCGTCACCCTTCTGGCGTATGACATTGCCTGGGCGTGCAACACTCAGGGAGTTTCTGTCGGAAATTCGTTTGAGGACGTCTGCCACATTGGCCGCAACTTGTACAATCTCCTCATCGGCCAGCAGCTCCACAGCACACAGACAGGCCGCATCTACCCCCCTGTGGTTTCGTCGCCCGCTACGAAGCACGATACGCCCGAGCAGCAAGAGATCGGCCAGACTCCGTCTTGGATGGGTCGCTACTCCCATGGGACAGCCCATAACTTTCTCGGCAGTGCGGCAGGTACTGAGTTTGTGCGGGGCTTCAAGCTTCCCAATCCTCTGAAGTTGGCCGACAAGTTGAAGAAGAAGGTAGCGAGCGAGGCGGCAGTGCCCGAGTGGGAGGTTCTGGAAGATGATGCCTGGGCGATTGAGGATGGCGATGGGACCCAGATCCGTGGCAGTGGTGGTACAAATGGGTGGACAAAAGTGAAAAACAGGTAACCGACAAAAGAATCCAACAGATATACTCAAACAAGAACATTGCAGCTTCCAGTGGCTGCTGACTCCCCCGAAGATGCACTTTCGTTCTTTCTCTTTTTTTTGGATTTTCTTTTTTTCTTCCCGTGTCTCGTTTCACTGATGACCAAGCTTCGTCTTCAGTCTTGCTGTACTTCAGATCTAAGACGGTGGAAGGCGGCCTTGTTGGTCGACATGACCCCTCCATATATCAAGGATCTCTTCAACGTCGTCGTCATCCCCGAGAGGATGCGCTTGGCGACGAGGTCCTCAATGAAGGCCTCCATCCAACCCCCTACCAGGCGCTCAAATTGCATCCTGGTCAGGGGCGTACCTCGCGGGTACTCGTCGTCCTCCAGAGCCTCGGTCCATCGTCGAACTGCGAGTTGTCGGAGGCTGCGCTGGCCATATCTACTGATAGCCCTTGCGTCTATGATGGACCACAGCGGCTGGAAAATATGGCCCAACTCCCGAGCGACCTCATCGGAGCCAACGGTGAGAACGGAGTGGTTGATTGACTCCATCTCGTTTTCGCTTGTCTGGCCACCGACGGGGGGCATTCGCTGTCGTGGCGCTTCCTCAGCAGCCCTGGCTGCGTCTGCCTGTGACGACTGTTGTTCGGCCGCACGCCAGGCATGCCTGGACCTCTCAGCTGCTTTGCGACGGACGTCCTCGTCGGCAGCAGAACGAGGAACAGCCGCGCGAGCAGGAAGAGGCGCCATCGCTCTACCCTCAAAGCCAAAGACTGGAGTCGAAACCGCGGCGCAACTGGCGGAATGCGTTCTCTTGACGGCAGGATTTGTCGGGCGCAACCTTGGGGGACCTGGGGTCGGCGGGGGCGGCTGACTTGCTATGGGGAAAAACGAAATGTTGGTCACCGTCCGAGGGGACGGCGACGCATTTGCCGTTGATCCTGTAGCAGTGGGTGTTGACAGGCCCGCAGGTCGGGTGGCTGGGGACGGCCTAGGGGACGGGATTGCCCGGCCATCAGGACCCAGCTGTGCGCAAGGTGCGTCCTTCGGTCTTGTCGTCGTCTGAGGCTTCGGCTTCCTCCTGTTTGGAACTAGCAGAGGGTTCGCTGACCGTGCCGGCCTCCTGACCACTCCGGGGGGAGGGCGAGGACGGAGGGCGGCATAGTCTCTGCTGGCCGGGGTAGGGGTCGCAGGGGGGGGCGAGGGCATTACTTCTCTCACTGCTTCCTCCTCTTCCCTTACAGGAGAGAGGGGGGCAGGAGAGGAGAGGGCGAACGAGTCCGGTGATGGCTGCGCAAGCGGAGACGAATGCATGACTGAGCTGGGTGAGAGTTGCAAAGATGGCGACGATCTCACGACAGACGTCGGCGAGACTTGCAACGATGGAGAAGAAGGAGGAAGTGACGTCGGCGAGAGTTGCAACGATGGGGAAGATGAGCGCTGCGGTGAAGGAGACTGAAAGGCATTGGCAGGCATGGAAAACGGCCTGGGAGGCGAGGGCAGGGTTGGCGAGGAGTCGTGACCAAACCCCATCTCTACCTCCCGGTCGACCGCCTCCTGGACCGGCTCCGGAAGGAACACCATTTCCATGTCTTCGTCGTTCCCACGTGGGCTTGGGGAAGGCGACGCGTCGTAAATATCGACATCGCTGCCGACGAACAAGGGTGCAGCGGCCTCTCCGTCGACATCCATCTCCTGCTCATCCCAACTAGAGTCTTTGTCGACATCCATGTGCTCCTCTTCGTAACCAGACTCAATGGGCTGAGTGGTTGGGGGCGAACCAGGGACGGGTGCGAATTCCTGTGGCTGCTTCTCGGGGTTGAGGTTGAGAGACTCCAGCTCTTTGGCTTTGTAGCGAGCAGCAAAAGGAGCGGAGACATGGACGGCTCTCGACTCGGGCTTGGGAGAAGGTGAGCCCATGCTCATCGGCGAAGAATGAGACGAAGGAACGGGCGGGGGCGAACGGGCGGCGGGGAGAACAAACTGACGATCAGGCTGCGCCGTCACGAACTGTTGCTTCTCCATTTGAATAGCGCCAGCACCGTTTTCGGGGCCTTGTTCATCTTCATCTTCGTCGTCATCTTCGTCATCGTCGTCGTTGTTGTGGTCAACGTCGTCTTCAGCATTTCCACTCTTATCATCCTTTTCCCCTTCATCTTGATCGTCGGTCTTCTCCTCGGCCTTCTCCTGATCATCCTCGTCGTACGCATCAGTGATGGAGTTTGGCTTGACGACAGGGGAGATGATTGCAGGCGCAATAGGATCTGCGGCCGGGGGAGACAGGGGCAATTCGACGGCATGGGGATTGGCGATGGGAGAAGCCGGGGGCGAAGACGAAGCGATGGAAATGGGCGAAGCAGGAGCAACCGCGTGAGCCTCAGCGTCGACAGCCTGTGTGATTTCAACTGAATCAGGCGAGGCGGGGACTGTGGCCGGGGTCTCAACGGGCGCAACGAAAGCAGCGGGGACAGGCGAAGAGATTTGCGAGACGACAAACGACGATACCGCAGCGGGGGAGGGCGAGGCTGGTGCAGGTGAAGGTCGCGAGATTGCCGCAAGCGCAGGTGAGCAGATGGGCGAGGACAAGAAGGGGGAAGTTGGCGCAGGCGCAGGCGTCGACGAGGACACGGCCGAGGAGAGGATCGAAGATACTGTAGCGGTGACGGTCGGGCCAAAAACGTCCTTGGCGTCATCCTTCTTGATGTGAATGCGTCTTAACTTGGCAGTCTTCGTCTCCCGGCGGGTAGCAGAAGAGGTCTGGGCAGGAGTTGTACGACCGAAGTCGACTTCCATCAAGGACCTCTCACGATGCTGAAGTTGACGCTTCAGTCGCTCAATCTCCGCTCGGAGGCCGTGATTCTCTTCGACGAGGTCATCTTTCTCCTTCTCGAGCTCTTCTCTCTCTGCAATGCACGAGGCAGAGACGCAATGCGTCTCATCGGCCTCGGCAGGGTTTGGGCGACAGACCTCTGGATGCGGAATGTCGGGCCTGACGATGATGAGCAAGTGAACGCCAGATCCGATATTGGGGTAGGAGAAGACTCACATAACTGGCTCTCCGTACGAGTTGTCCCGATCCTAATGGGAAACAAACTCGCCGGGTATGCCAGGCCGGGGTCCAGCGGTCCCGGGCTTTTCATCGTGGCTATCGGGGACGGAATCGGGCTCTATGGCCGCCGTCACCTCGACGCTGATGCTATGGGTTATAGAACGCAGCATAAGTGCGAGCTTCTGACTCGTAAGAGTATAAATACTGTCCATCTCGGTTACCAGGAGGAGCGAAAGGAGGATGAGGGCGACGATAAACGGTATCGGGCAGTTGTCGAGGCAGGCGACGAAAACCGTGTTCACGCGCTCGGTGATCTCCTTCGCAATGTAGGTTAACATGTTGGAAGTGGTATTTTCTTAATCGAGTCGACGGGTGTGAGGGTGCGCGTTGTTGATATTATCAAAACGAGATAGAAGCGAAGCTGATGCGACGATAGGTATGACGATCTCTTTGACATCAACGATGGGCAAAGAGAAGAAAGGAGGATATTTTTTTCCCACAACTTCGGACGCGAGAAAAATAATACCTTCCCAGGCAACAGCAAAGTGGGGCACGTGATTCTAGTCCTAAATGAGGGTTGGGAGGTCATCCGTTCGGAGGCAAGTGAGGCAGGAGCGGGATGAAGTGGGCGGTGTGCCCAGCAACGCCGAACAGAGTCCATTGGGCTTGGAAAAGATTTTTGTGCTCTATGAGAACATTTTATTGGGAATGTACAGAGGGCCCTCAGTACAAACTGGCAGCCGACAAAGGATCCTCGTCGGTGTTCGTGATGGACTCGGTGAAGTTTCCTCACCGAGCCCCATGCAGCCAGCCCTTTCACCCCAGCACAATCATAGTAATCGAATCAAAGCGTCTTTGTGATGAAATTTAGATGTGCATTGTTCTACTATTAATTCATTGTCTCATTCGAGTTTTCTGCTTTGTTTTGTTTATTTCAATGTCACCGTTATACACTTACTCGGGCTGGGAGTCGACGACTTTCCTTCGTGCCCCTTTCTCAATCCTCCTGTTTCTGCAATAAGCTGGACATTCTCTAATGCGGGTTTCCCCCTTCCTACCAACAGAAAAAGCAAACAATCACGATGAGAAGTCAGGATATGGTTTCTGTCATGAGTGAATTCAACCAGAATAGCAAAACCTAGGATACGAAACATGCATAAGGACAGGGTATCCTCCTTACTTCTAGCGCCGTGAATTCCAACCAGCCGGCCCCCGTCCCCCGCCCTCCGAGACAAAATACCAGTCCCTCGTCAATCATTCAAAGTTTATGCTGACAATGCAACGAATCTACTGCTTCTTCCCCCTCGCCAAGAGCCGCTCGTGGAGGTTGACCACCACTTCGCTCCACGACGGGGCCCCCTCCTCTTGGGAAAGGGCCTTGTCACCCAAGTGTGTGGACAAGAATTCCCCAATCTTGCCAGTGTTGAAGTGCTCTCCGTAAATGACCTTCGCCTCGGGATGGAGCGAGAATTCGACGCCCTCTGGCTTGCTCGCGCTACGGATCTCCAGGGCGACTTCCACCTTGGTCTCGAGCGACGCCATCAGAATAGACGACTTCACTGCGACGGAGGAGTCCGAGGTCCTGACGACGGAAGTAGGAAAGGTGATGTTGAGCTGACGGACGTGGTTGGAGGTCGAAACAGCCGCGTCCCACGCAGTTCGAATCATGTGGAGGAGGTCCGCAATTTTAGTGCGGCTCTGCGGCAATCCGCGAACGTGGTCCCGGATGCACTGCAGGAAAAAGTCCTTTTCCGGCGACGACGCCACCGGGCTGTTTTCGCGGTTCGCTGCAATGTACCACAAATCAATCCGCGAGTTCTTCTTCTTCGGCTGGAATGCGGCAATATCGAAAACGACCTCAATTTCGCGGTGGTAGGTCATAGAGATCTGACTGCCGGAAACTCCGCTTACAGCCCAACCGTGCTGCTTTTCTAGAGCATCCACTCGGTCTGTACATTTTGTCAGTTTCGCGCAAGTCGATGTTCTCGAGAAGCACAACTTACCCTTCAGCGCTCTGATTTCGCCCGTCGACCAGCCTCGACATTCCTCGCGGATCTTCTCCGCCTCCTTGATGTCTTCGTGGCACTGCTGCCTCTCCTGCGTGAGCTGCTCGATACCACGCTCCGCATCCTCAAGCTCACGCCTTAGTTCGGCGATGCGCTGCGTCTTTTCTTGGACGTCGCTGTCGATCTCGGCCAGGTCAGCTCTGGCGGTTTCAAGTTCTTCAGGGTCGCAGTCAGCGAGTTCCTCCGCGACAGCCTGGAGGTTTCCGTGCTCCTGCTCGAGCTCGGCGAAACGTGCTACGATCGAAGGAATGACCGACGAGAGGAGCTTCTGCTGCTGCTGAAGAACCTTCTCATCAGCAGCCATGCCGTCCGAGATCCTGATGAGGCCCTCCCTCAGACCTTCCTGGAGCTTCATTCGCCACTCGTACCACATTGCTTTGCTTTCGAGGCGGGCGTGAGTTTTGCCGTTCTTGAATTGGTTGTCGAGGATGTTCTTGAAGTCGGGTGACGCCGACATGTATTCCCGGAACAGAGGTGGGTTCTCTTCGAAAGTCTCCGATTCGATTTCCCGGACGATCCGGCGACCCTCCGATATGTACTTCTTCAGCTCGCGGCAGGAGTGTTGGTATAGCTCGAGCATGGGAACGGTGCAAGCTCCGGCCACGACGCAACGTTCCAGGGACATGTCTTCCTTGCCGCCCATTTCCCTAAACATGTCCGGTGCTTGTGTATGTCGCCTCTTGGTGGTCGTTAATTCCATGAAGCGGATAGAAGTCATGTTGAGGAAGTCTTGGAGATGGATCCGTTCGCCAGGCTCCTCATTCATGAGCTCAGCCTCGTCTCTAGCGGGGGAGCCGTCAAGATTCATCGGGCGGGAGATAGTGTCCTCCTCGACGTCTCGGAACCGGCTCTGTCCATGGGGTGACTTTGCCGCGCTTCCAATCTTCAACGGAGATTCGGAGTGAGTAGGGGTTGCCTTGGATGCCGTTTCCTCATCCAAGTTTAGTTGAGCTGATCGTGTCAACCTACGACCAGTGGTCTCTTCCCTACTAGGCGGCTGTTGCAGCTTGACATTCTTGACGGGACTGCCTTGGTGTCCCTTGAGTCTCTTCACACCGTCTTGTACCTCGCTGTCATCTTGATCGTCGAGCTCCGCTGGCCGCTTGCCAAGTAAACCTCTAGCGCTGCCAACGTGGAGGCTCTTGCGGCCCTGGAGGCGCTTCTTCTTTGGACTTAAGCTGTCGATCATCTCCCTCAGGTTAAGTGTCGCGTCCTTCTCGCCCTGCTCGCCGTCTGCCTCGCGCTCGAGGATCTTGCGCCCGCTCTCCCTGTCTTCTTCCTCTTGGCGGTCCTTGTCAATCTCATCTTCAAGCTCCTTCGGGTCCGCGAATGTGACACCACGAGCTTTACCAGGGACGAACTGCTGGGCAGCTTCGCCGAGAGATCCTCTCCGATCCAGAATAGCTGCAACACGAGGTGATCCCAAACCTGGTTTATCTGCGCCGATACCAGAATGTCTGCGGGTCTGGGGGGTAAGAACGACAGTTGGGGTCCTCGCTCCGGTTGCTGGGTCGTGCTGAAAGACATTCAGCCGGCTTGCCGTCTTCTCGGGAGAAGGAGTGGCAGGCTTTCTGACGGGTGACTTCTGCCTGGGTGGCCGACCACGCCTCTTGGAAGACTGGGGCGTCTTGACGGGCGAGCTGTCGAGGGGTGTGGATGCAACAGCTTGAGGTAGGGCTACAGACTTGGGAGGACTCGGGGTTCTGGTTCGGGTTGGAGACTCGTTCAGGAGGCCGGCACGAGGCATGCTGTTGCGGAGACCTCTTCCCTGGAAGGGGTTGAAGCCCGGGCTACTACCCGTGCCTTGCCCCGCAGGCGAATGCTTCTTGACCGACGCGGCGAGCTTCTTTGCGGGCGATGCAGGCTTGGCAGACATGGACTTGGACGGTGCATCCGGCTTGTCCACTTCCTCTTCCATGAGTTTCTTCGCAGCAATCCTGGATTCTGGTGATTGAGGAGGTCTGATGATTCCTCCAACAGCCGTGGTCATGTCCATTCCCATGGTAGCATCCTCTTGATCTGACGGCCGAATGACGGGCAGGATTCGGCCCACCCCGACGGTCATATCCATGCCCATCGTTAACTCGTCCTGCCTTGGAGAATCAGGTGTGGCGGACAAAATCTTCCCAACGCCGACGGTCATGTCCATGCCTCCTGTCGCATCTTCCTCCTCCATTGGCTTGTCCGGTGACGACAGAATGCGGCCGACACAAGTAGTCATGTCCATACCAACGGTGGCGTCCTCTCCGATGACAGTCTTATTGCCAGCAGAGAAGATTTGGCCAATACCAACAGTCATGTCCATGTCCATGGCTGATTGATCCATGACAGACTCATCGCGAGTGTTAATCGTGGTGCGGCGCTTTTCAGTTGTGTCTCTCTTCCCTTGCGAGGGCAGGACACCGCCAATAGCAGTGGTGAACTCCATGGACAGGTCCTCATTGTCATTCTCGTCGAACAAGGTATCGTTGGGGTTCGACTTGTGGATCCCGCCGACGGCTGTGGTAAACTCCATGGTCTGGTCATCTTGGGTTGACTCTGCAACCTCCTGACTGACTCGAGAAAGAATCCCTCCAATCGCACGAGTAACATCCATGGACAGATCCTCGTTAGGGTCGGCAATGCTGCGGGAGGTCTTGTCGTTCAGAATTCCTCCGACGGCAGTGGTCATTTCCATATCCATGTCCATGTCCATGTCCATGCCCACATCATCGTCTTCTTTAAGGGGGCTGCTGTGCGCAGGGGCGGCGGGGGGAGCATTCTCCTGGTCTTGGGCAGCCTCGCCTTGGGGCGTACTCTTTTTGATCCAGCCGAAGGAAGGAATGACCTCCTCTTCCTCGTCATCGTCAAATCCGAGTTTTTGAGTGCCAGCTTGCCGTGCAGCCATGCGAAGGGCTTCATCTAGGGTATCGTTTTCGTCGTCAGAGGCAGTTGTACGCCCCGACATGACAGAAGCGCCAGTGACCTCGTGCTCATCGATAGTCATCATCGTTCCCTCGTCGTCTGAGTCGCTGTTAGAGTCGGACTCCTCCACCTCCTCATCTGCCTCCAACTCCTCGACCGCATCCGCGGGCTCTGAATCCGAGCTGAAGCCTGATGCCATGGTATTCTCTTCGTTGTCGCTGAACTCCATCAGGTTGGCCGTGGAGCTGCGCCTGCGCTTCTTCTGGTGAAGCTCCCTCTGGTTCTCGGGTGACTGGGGAACGACCTCCTCCGCCTGCTCCTGTGGTGTCGACGGCCGGTCAGAGCCTTGGCCGTCAGCACGGGATGCACGTCGCGTCGAGTCCGTCGATCCTGTTGCGTCTTGCATGTATTCGACCTCGTGAAAAGTGTGAAGCGTCGCCTCGGCGGCGAAGGAGACCCTCCGGTTAGCGAGAGACTTGCGCCGGGCATCTCTGCGCTCGCGCTCTTCGCGCTCCCTCGCGGCAGCTTGCTGTTCTTCCTCGGTTCGCAGAGCAATCTTAGAGCCCGATGAGCCGGGGATGTCGCTGCTGCCGGTGATCGTAGGGGTGCTCGAGCGAGGGGGGCCAAGGTCGATGAGATCTGCACCGCGTTTTCGGTGTGGTGGGATCTCGGGGAGAAGAGGCATCGTGGGCTTCAGAATCGATCGCGGCGGGGGCCGTGAAGGCACAGCCAGTGACTGTGCACATGTTAGCCAGGCATGCATCTCGCATTAACACGGCCATTCTCACGGCTCTGCGGTTGCCATTTGCATTTTTGAGTGCGTCCAGGCCTCCTGGGCCAATGCTCTTGCTTCGCGACTTCTTGCGACTCTCGGCCAGGGTGCTGCCCAGATCGATTGTCGCATTCTCCTTATCGCGTCCCTTCGCTGAAGATGTGGGGGCTCCGATGGACTTGCGAGTCCGTCGGGTTGACGGCATGGTCGCGTCGCCGAACGAAGCCGTTTTGAAAGTCGAGGTCGAGTGGCGACTGTGAGACTTCAGGGCGGCAAGGCTAGACTAGATACGCACATGTCACTTCTTAAGAGCAAGCAAGACGCGGACGTGGTGGCGTGAACGTCCAAGTCCCCTGAAGCAAAGCAGGGTGAAGAAACGGATGGGTGGTGGGCTGCATGGGTCAGTGTTTACTTCTTGACCGGGATATGATTGGCTGACCTTAGATGATGTCAACAGACGCGCTTTGTTGCTGTGGCATCAGCTGTCACTACCACCTGGACCGAAGATTTCCCTCCTGCAGTCCCCACCTTTGATTGAGGCCAGGCCCACTCACTGATAACGACAGCCGCCCGCAGCTGTCCCTTGAGAAAAGGCAGATGGCCTTTGTTTTTCTACCACCAATGTGAGCCCGGGAGCCACGTGACTCAGCTCGCTTGAGACTGATTGGTTCAAAATCAACCCCCCGTATCCACAATTCGCGCACACAGTTAGGGCAGTTGCTTCGAAATTTACTCATTCAGTCTTTCCATTTCGAAAAGTTCGGCCAGCAACACCGCCTCCTAACCTCAGCAGCACCCACGCCCAGTCGACCGCACCACGACGTCAAAATGGCTACCGAGTTGACCGTCCAGTCCGAGAGGGCTTTCCAGAAGCAGAAGGGTATCTTCCTCAACCAGAAGGTCAAGGCGAAGTCTGCTCGCCCTGGCAAGAGCGGCCGCAGATGGTACAAGGACGTCGGTCTGGGTTTCCGCACCCCCGCCACTGCCATTGAGGGCAGCTACATCGGTACGTTTGCGAGCGAGCACGAATGATTTTGGGAGGATTCGTGGCACACGACGGGATTTCGACGACACTTCCTTTGCGACGGGAAGCCCCACGCGACACTCGAGCATCACGAAAGAATTATTGGAACTCGAGGGGAAGAGGAGGGATCGCGACAGAAGGAAAATGGGAATCGGGAACACCAGCGGACATGCGCGCTGGCACGACACATCGAGAATCGATTGCTGACATTGCTGCGCTCTCCAGACAAGAAGTGCCCCTTCACCGGCCAGGTCTCTATCCGCGGCCGTATCCTTACCGGCACCGTCGTTTCCACCAAGATGCACCGCACCCTCATCATCCGCCGCGAATACCTCCACTACATCCCCAAGTACGCTCGTTACGAGAAGCGCCACAAGAACCTCGCCGCCCACGTTTCCCCCGCTTTCCGTGTCGAGGAGGGTGACCAGGTCACCGTTGGCCAGTGCAGACCCCTCAGCAAGACTGTACGTCGCGACCCGATACCCACCACCTACGACATCCTATTTCCCCGGTACTCAAGCCTAAGGAGCTTTTTGCTAACATGCAATCCATCAGGTCCGCTTCAACGTCCTGCGTGTCCTGCCCCGCACCGGCAAGGCTGTCAAGAAGTTCAGCAAGTTCTAAATCGGCTGTTTGGCATTTACGGCGTGACTGCGGTGTGGGTTCTTCATTTCATACCGGATGGGAGGTCATAAGGGAAACTGCATCCACATGATTGTGTTATAGATGCAGAACAAGACCAAAATGAAACAGATCAACCAAGCTTCGTGGTTGTGAACTAGAGGTTATCTCTGGCTGTCTTGGGCACACGATGGGCTTGTGATTTTTTGCGGGAACGGAAAACTGCGATACGCCTCAGGTCGGATGAACGAAAAAATGATTAGGAGTTGTCGGACGCAAGCTTTTGGGGTCTCATAAGTGTGATTGCCGTGACTGTGATGTGCTCTGTATAATCGTGGAGAGTCTGGAATGACATATTCCTCAAATCTGCTTGCTGAGTAGCTCACGCGTTATTGCCAGCTTCTAGGCCTAACAGCGGTTTAAGAACTTCATGAGACCCAAGAGCAGCTTAAGAACTCCATTGAGCTTATCACTGGGTATGAATGCATCTCTCAGTACTAGCTTGGACCAACAACCTGTCCGTTTTCTACCTACGTGCTAGGACTCAAACCAAAGTTCGACAGTGCCCAATACAGTGCGCAAGCGAACCTTGATACATCCCACTTGCGTCTTTCTAGACATCTGATTGGATCACGACTGACCAGCTCGAAATTCTCCCAAGAGCTTGAAATCACGACCATTGTTTGAGCACCGAAGCTCCCAGCGACTTGGGCCACTTGAGAAGACTTGCCAAACTCGTCAACACCGAAATCCATTCGAATTGAAATGGGCTGGTTCGACGGCTGGTTCTCCAGCGGGGCCTCGACTTCCGACCCTCTCAAGTCCCTCGACCCCAAGCTCCGCGAGTTCCTCGAGCGCGAATCCCCGGTCAAGATCCAACAGCAGCAAGAAGCGGAGCACGCAGCGACGGCGGCAGCGGCGGCGGCAGCATCATCAGCAGCAAAATCACACGCGCAATCAACAGCGCAAACACAGAATGAGTCGGTAGCGGAAAACCCGGACAGGCCAAAGGTGCCAAAGGAAAGCCTCTTCCAGGACGGCCGGTACGCGCACCTGTGGAAGACGTACCGCCCGTACGCGGAGGTCGAGGCGGAGACCAAGACGGACCACGAGAAGCTCATGGACGTGCTCGACGGGTACAAGCAGCGCAAGCACAACATCGGGCGGGCGGCGCTCGAGAACTGCGCGATCCAGCAGGAGGAGTGGGTGGGCTGCATGAAGGGCGGCGCGTGGGAGGACCGGATGCAGATGTGCAGGAAACAGGTGCAAAAGTTTGAGAGGTGTTATACGATGCAGACGGTACGATTCATCCCCCGCTCTTGGAGTTATCACTAGAAGCCAGAGACTGACGGTCCCGAACAGAGATTCCTCAAGGCCCTTGGCTACCAATCCGTCTACGGCCGTCCCGCGGTAGTCGAGGAGGACATCCAGATGCACGCCGATGCGCTGTACAACCGCATGCTCGAGCAGGAGCAGGCGATCGAGGCCGCCAAGGAGCAAGGCCTGCCCGTGCCCAAGTTCGACCTCTCGATACCCACGGCCGCGGAGACCGCGACCTACAAGCCGGGGGCGGACCTTGAAAAGTCGTGGAAGGAGAAGCTGGAGCAGCTGCCCGAGGAGGAGCGGGCGGCCGAGGAGGCGGCGCTGCGTGCGGATCTCCAGGCCAAGGCGGACGTGGCCAAGAACGTGAAGAAGCTGTGGGAGGAGCAGGAGAAGGAGAAGCAGCAGCGCAAGGCGGAGGGCAACCCGACTCTTTTCGACCGCATCTCGGGGGCGTTTGGCGGAAAATAGATGGGATTCTAGGACGATCTCTGCGGTCGGGCATGAAAGATGCTCACGAGAGACATGGCGAACGGGTTGTTTGTTATACTTGTACAAAGGGGGCTGTCACCATGGATTCCTACGATGGCGGCTGTTGGAAAAGTGTAGACTACCGTGTACTTCTAGAAGAGTGTGTATCTTCAACTGCACAAAATGACCCGCAAAGGGTCCAATCTCCTCACTCTTCATCTGTAGGGCATCGTCAACTCAACTTATAATGCTATGTCGCGAAGTTGAGTCGAGTTGCAATTCTGGCATCTCTGCCCAATGGCGATGACGATAAGGACCCCGATAAGACTCAGCCCTGCAGTGGGCAACTGGCAGGGCAAAAACGCAGCTCATTTATCCTATACTGCGAGAGTAAAACAAGCGAGTCGAAAGGACCCCGTAATTCCCTCAGCAGGGGCAACGTTGGCTGGCACGCCAACTCGGGCGGCGGGCCTGGGCCACCCTCCATTTCATCCCATCTCAGCTCAGGCTCGGGAGAAAAACCAAGGATTCAGCTTCCGGCGGCTCGAACGTCACGGCACTTCACGAACTCGATGAGATACGTAGTGCTGAGCCTCGCATAGAGTTCAGGTTTCGACTGGTTCTGGCCAGCGCGGGTAGCGGAAGCTGAGTTTTGGGGTGTCGAGTCTGCAATGCCGAGGGAACAGAAGGGAGGGAGCCCAGCCCCCTTGAGTTTGACGTATGAGAGGATGGGTGACAGTGAGGCATATACAGACACGCGGCACGGCGAGACGCGATGGTCTAACCGCTAGCCTACCCGATGATGAAGGTCTGCCGCGTTACATGGAATGATGAATGGTGGCTACTTGGCTACGTAGACCCTCAGCTTTCTCTCACAAGGAGGAATTGGCTGGGTGTCCGTGTGTGAGTGAGTGAAGAAAGGTGGCAGTGGTGGGTTCAGCGTCCACTGACAGCAGCTGTCGCTTCGCCTCCCGGCGTCCGCAGCACCTCGGTGCCCTCCCGCCTTCTGGCGCCCAGGCCATTGCGTGCCAAGCTTTGCGGGTAGATCTCTTGGCATGCACTTGGCAGTCCAGGGGACTACTGCACCACCGAGAGCCGCAGAAATATTCCAAACAACAACCTGAGCTTGGCAATAAGATTTAGGTAGTATCATCGTGTTGGTATATTCGGGTTATCCGATGTATTTATGTTCTTGAAGCATCTGAATCACTCATCCCGCCAACCGGGAAAAATCGCCAAACGCCAAGGGGGGTTTGGCACCAACAACCGGGTCGTGTCTCAGTCATCGGCCGCCCTCCCCCTTCCTTTAATACCCTGTTCCAAAAAAGCTTGTTCTTCACATCGTGTCTCCTTCAGCGGTCCCGTCTAGCAGCAGGACTCCTCGCAACCGCAGAGACCGCAGCAGATCTCGCAGCCGGCCTCCTCACCGCCGCGAAGGCTCATCTCGGGCTGGGGCTCGGCGGCCTGTACATCATCTTCCGTCAGTGGATGTCACCGTGGAATGCTAAGCTTTTCGAGATTTACTCACGGGCTGCTGGCTGATGATGCCGTTCTCGGAGGGGACCTCCATGGGGGCCTGCTGCTGGGGGACCTCGGGGGCGGGCATGTTGGCGGTTGTGAAGATGAGTTTGTTGATGGATAGACTGAAGGTAGATGGTCTTGAAGGAACCAAAGAAAGCTTGTGGGTTGTATCGAAGAGTATGGTAGTTGAGTTAAGAAAACAAAGGATGGGGCAGACGCAGACGGTCCCTCGCCTTATGTACTCGCCCACCAGGCCTCGAACGTCAACAACCGACTCCCTCCCCGTGCTACCTCGACCCCCATGCCCAGCTGAAGCAATAAAGTCGTCGGTGGCCGAGGATCCCTTACCTCTTCGCCTCAGCCCACGCCCCCCTTTCGCATCCCCTCCACAAGCACATGCCCCTTCATCGGAAGTGCGTAGAAAGAAGCGGCAGCCATAAAATCGCTCGACATCCAATCACTAACCCTCGCGGTCGTGCCCGAACCCAGTTTTCCCGTCTTCTTCGTCAGGGGTCCAAGGGGGGGAGGGGGGGGGGGGGGGGGGGGGGGGGGGGGGGGGGGTGGTACTACGTAAAGGCTTAGGCGGTGCGTGGGAACTTTGATGAGGGTTTGATGGACCGGACCCAGGGCGCCGTCGAGCTTCCCAAGTGCCGTACTTCCGGATGAAGGGCTTCACACTGCGGGCGGGTAAAAACAGAGAACATGGACCATGACACGCGCAAGAGCTTGCGGGCGGGACTGGGAGCACGCGCGGAGGAAAAGTTGCCGGCCGACGCTACCGCCACATGCGGGAGTGGGAAGTTGGAACACGGACGTAATTGGCACCACGGCCACTCCGACTCTGGAATTTCTGGGAGTCGGTAGGGACGAAAGAAATGATAAGAACAACGGAATGGGCTGGACGGGGATAAGCGGTTTGCGCTTCCCCAAAAAGATGCTAGGTAGTGACGTCGAGGGAGCCATGCCAAAAATAGAGACCGTTTCCGAACTCGATTGTAGCAACAAACAAGGGCCCAGAACGAGGTCGACCCAGCCAACCCAATTCCCTATGATTTGAAGCGCGAGACCGAACTATTCGTGTTATATCCTCTTTCTGGACTTGTGCACTACAGGAGACGAATGAAAATTGAGTTCGCACCATCCAGTGCAGTCGTACGTTAGTTAGGCCATCAGGATTTCTGGCCATGAAATAAGTCATCAATTAGGCGAGCCGAATGCCGAACTTCCTGGGTATCCCCGGCAAAGGCCGCCCGTCAAAACCCTCCCAACGCCCGAGCATCGCACACGAACCTCCGTCGACATCAGACATGACGTGGGCAAACCGACGGATTGCCTTGCCTCCCGCACCCCGCACGGTCTCCCCTAAATTACCTGCCTTCTAACGCCACAGCTGCGCGTTCTAGGAATGCATTGAAGTCCTTGATCTGCTTCAAGGCCCCGCCCGTGTCGCCCCGCGTACAGGCCTGGTCTGCAATTCTAGATATGAGGATCTCGAGATTGGCCAGCTCCGCCGTCCTCTTCTCGGCCGGGGCGAGCTCGGGCGCCGCACGACCTCGCTCCACGGCGAGCTCGATGTCGTGCATCTGGGAGGATAAGCTCAGTTGGTTCTAGTGGGGGACACTTCGGTTAGCAGGCTGCAAGGCTGAGATAGAGTGTTTTCTGGGGGTGCCGACATACCAGAGCCTCCTCTTTGACCTTGTCGTGCTTAATTCTGACGGCGTCCTTTCGGAGCGCCACTTGATTCCGTTCGGCGCGAATCCGCATAATCTCGTCCCGCAGTGCAATCCTCTCCTTCTGGACGCTGCGTACTCGCTTGCTCAGGCTGTGGAAGGTGTCGACGAGAATGGTCTGGGTCGTGTGTCAGCAGTGGCAACTCGACCTTGAGGGGGGCATTTACTCACATGTTGCAGCAGCCGGTTTTTCAGTTCCTCCTGGTAAGCCTGTAGGGCTCGGAGCTTGATCTGGAATTCTCTCCTCATGGATTTATCTTGGGTTTTGCTAATACCCTCCTTAATGGTATTCAAGGCTTGCTCAAAAACCTCGTTGCACGTCTCGGTCAATACGTCGATGGTGTTGACTCCACCGATCCCGACGAAGGGGATGTCCATGTTCAGCACATCGGCATCGTCGTCATCGCCTTCGGCGATGTTTGGTCTCTTGGTAAATCGTTGCACAGGGATGGCCACCGTTTCGTCGCCTCCGGTAGCATCCGAGTCTTTCTTCTTCCTGCGTTTGGGAGCGGCCTTTGGCGGACTGCTCTTGGGTTTGGCAGCTGCCTTTGGTCTCCCCTGTTTCTGTTTTGCAGGACTCGCTTGTACTTGTTTCCGTCGTCTTTTTGGCACGGGAGCTTCTTCTTCTTCCTCATCCGCGACAGTCGAATCTGGCTCGGCAGGTGACCTCCTAGGACTTCTGCGCGGCCGCTTCTGACCTAACCTCTGGGCCGCCTCGCTGGCATGAACCTCTTCCGCCAAGCTTTCGTCGTGATCCTGCTGTTGGTTCTGGTCCTCCTCGACAATGGACTCTAGTCCTGTTCCAGGTTTGACAACGGACTCGGGTTCAGGCTGTAGCTCGTCGCACTGCGCTGTAGATTCCTCTAACTGGCTACCTCCATGGTACGACAGCTCAGGCGACAAGGTTCGACCAGCCGCCTTTTCAGCGTCATCCGGAGACAGCGCATTGGTATCGTCGTTGGCGGGTATGCCGGAGCTGCGACTTCCACGGCTACTTAACGTAGATCTGCGTGTGCTTGTTGTCGTTCTCCGCGCTTTGCGCTCGAGGGGAGATGAAATTGGTACCGTTACGGTCTCATTTTCCTCGGGAGACAAGGCTTGCTGTAATTTTGCGCTCAACGCGAGAGCGCTGCTATTCGGGGCAGTGCGTCGGCGACGTCGTCCGCTGCCCGGCGCATCTGCAGGGCTCTCTTCCACTTCGTCGTGATCTGATGCGACCCTGCCCACTATCGGTGAGACGGGCGGCGGAGGGGCAGCCGGCCTCGGTGGTGGTAGCGATTCAACAGAATTCGGCCCATCCTCCTCCAGCGGGCCGGTCGGGCTTGTTCCGGTCTCCGCTGGTGCGGGTTTGGCAGATTCTGTTGATGAGCCTTCTGGCAGTTCGTAGACATCTGGCTTTCCCGGCGATTGTTGTGCAGCCTGATTTGCACCAACCGGTGGAGGTAATAGTATCCGCGTAGTGTCGAGCTTTCTTCTCTTGGCAGATGTGTTCGGCGTGGGCGTCGTTCGCGGCGGCGGTTGCTCGGGGCTGCTTTGGGGCTCGATCTCGCTGGTGGGCTCGTCTGAGAAGTCCAATTGAAATGACACGTCTTCAATCTGTCCATGTCTGATCAAAGTCAGTCGCATAACCCTCGCGCTGCGGTATGGCAAGACTCACCCGGCGCCGCGCATGCGCTGTTGCATGCGCTCTGCTCGAGCTGTAGGATGTTAGCACGAGTTTGGCGGGGCGGCACGTTTGGGAAGCCTTACTCGTCATGATTGCGGGCTATGGATGGAGTGCCTGCGCGGATAAACCGCGATAGAGGGTCTGAGTAAGAGTTTGGCTCATCGAAGACGACTTCGACGTTGGGATACAATTATTGTGTATACGATTCTTGAGTGCTCTAAAGGAGGGGCGCGTCCTTGGGTAAAGACACTACACTACGTGACGCGCTCCGCCCGTTGTGAGCATCCCTGCATGTTGTGGTCCGTGCACATCCACCGATCACCCCTGCATGGGCCACTGGGGTTCCCAGCTTATTCTCCTCTTGCTCATCCAACATCGTGGACTTGGGTCAGATGCAAACTGAATTCCTGAATGTGCTCCAAACAGACTTCCCTGACTTCCACCTGGAAATTGAATTAGGCAAGTTGATTTTCCTCAGGTCCATATGTTCATCATATGTTCAATCAGCACCTGGGGCCATTAGGAGATACACAGCCGTTTTGCTTGTGTTCGTGTTCTAAACCGTCGATCGAAAACCTGTTAGTATTTGAATTGTGTAAAGGCTTAGAGTAGAACTTACAATCCGTATTATTCCTAGGGATGTAGTATGTCTGCCTGTTTTCACCTTTTTGTGTGGTTTTCTTTGCCAATACTTCTTATTTAATTTATCTTCTTCACAACTTTATCACCACCTTCTGGATCTCCATTTTCTAGACTCAAGGTGTCTTAGATCTCCTACAAGTATCAAGCACTAACTGGTCATTGGAGCTGTCACAAGTTTTAATGATGCTGCGACTGCAGTCAACTTCCAGCTGCGTCTACATATTTCCAACTTGGTGTCCCTGGTTTATTTGCCAGATCAGATTCATGGGTATTCCCTAACGCCGTACATAGAAAAGGTCTTCAGCTTTTCGTGAAACAAACATTCCAGATCCGTAATTCGTACGCCACCGCCGTTGTCTTTGCACACCTAGGTGATGATATTCGTACAATGCTGCTCCTACAAACGCTCAGAGCTCGTCACTCGGAACCCATTTCATCTTGCTATCGATGAACTTGTGACTGCAAAGGTTGTCAGCATCGCGAACTCGGCTTTTCTTCAGTAGCACTTACTCGTTATAATTCTGGTTCGTCAACGCACGCTCGCCGTACTCGGAAAGAAGCATCTCCTTGTACTTGTACGGGATCTTTGCCTTCACGCCCTCGAACGTGGTGTCGAGCAGTGGGTACAGGTACGTGTCCCTGTACTCGTGACCGTCCTTGCTCGCCAGTACGCCCTCGCCCTCCGGGTGGTTCTCGACGTAGCTCGCGGCCGTGATGTCGATGAACAGGCCGCTCTCCATGTCGATCCAGCGGGCGTCGACGAAGTTCTCGGTGTCGTCCTGGCCGCGGTAGGCGTAGTTCGGGTTCACCTCGAGCTGGAAGAAGCGGCCCTGCGGAACGCCGGCGTACTTGTAGAACCAGGTGGTCATGTTGTAGTAGGCGGCCAGAAACTTGATGCCGTTCTCGGTGACCTGGACGTCGGCGTCTGAGTCCCACGGGAGGGCCTGCTTGTTCCACCACCAGCCCAGCAGGCTGCCGTGCATGAGCCAGGTCTGAACGCCCAGGTCGCGGAGGGTGGAGAGATAGGTCTGCACGAGGACCTTAACCGCGTCGTGCTGGGCCGTCTCGTTGAGGGCCTTGGTCGCGAAGCGAGCATCATAGTGCTCGGAGAAGCTGATGACGATGTCAGTACTCATTTGCACAAGACTTTGGGTGTGGTTTGGGAAGGAACATAGACATACGAAGCTTCTTGGAAATACTTGGGGGCATGTTTGTGCTGTCGCTGGCTGATCTGGGCTGAGCTTAGGTCCTTTGGTGTCGGAGTGGCCTGAGCGAGGGTGAGACCGACGCTGATCGTCGATAGGAGGCAGCCGACACGCATCTTGGCTCAGTTCTGTCGGCGATCGTTGGATTCCAGCTGTTATGGCAAGACTTGGAAGTCTTTGGCTCAATGGATAATCCGCAGAATAAACTTCGTCGGGTGTTGCGGTGGTCTGTTTATCTCCTCCTCCCAAGTACGGCTGGGCAGAACGTCATCGACCGGTGAGAAGGCAAGTGCGGCCCCTGCTCCTGGAAATAAGAAAGTTTCAGGTCTCAAGGTATAAGTCGGGATTTTGCTTCGAGTCACCGCAGAATAGAGTCGCAGTATAAGCAGATTGTAAAGTTCACTCTGAGCAGAAGAAGGATTTCAGCATCTGGTGCGCGCGGGGGCAACTGGCTTCTATACCCATATCTCATCCACTGTACAACCAAAGCACCCAACTCTCAAAGGATGGAACCGGTATGCGCCTCCGGAAAACGGGGGACAGGGCATCCGCGTGGCCCCGAACCATGGCTAAGTCCGGATCAAAACAATGTGACCAGGCTGCGTAAGACGGTCGGCAATAGGGTATTTTCAGGCCGGGGAAGCCCCCCTGAGGACCTTGTTCACAGTGGCACTGCCAGAGAAAGGGGGAGAAAAGTCTGCTGCGATCACCAATCTTGGCCTCCGGATTCAAGTGCACTCGAAGTCGGCCCCCCCACCCCCGACACTGCAACACCCGACAAGGGCCAACGACGGGCGCACAGCCAACGGTTTTTAGTGGATAAAGCGCCCCCGCCTGGCTGGGCCGCGTCATATCCCGCGCTGCTAACACTGTTAGCACTGCCGAGAGTCCCGCTGTCCACGCCAAAAATATTATATCGCGGCCAACGTTATCACGTCCCGCGCCCACATCCCGATGAACTACCAGCGCTGACCGGTATTACGCTGACGACGTTTCTCTGCTTGCGGCAGTGCTGTGAAGCAGAGAGGGGTTATGCTCGCTCCGAGTATACGGCACGCGTTGCGTAAGCCGCACCTCGGATCGTCTGATTTCGTAGATCGGCCGGTGTTTCTAGGTGACGGGAGGTTGTGTATCCCGGAGCCGGATCTTGCTGCAACCATGGCTGAAATTCACGGCTGGCAGGCCGAGTGTTGTTTTGTGGCTACACAACACTAGGTGAGCATCTGAGAAGACCGCGGCAGGCTGCATCTGCAGCCGGTGCTACATCAGTTGGGCCGTTGTGTCAGACCAACCGAGTCAAAGCCGGCCGAGGAGGAGCACAAGTAGTTGGTGTACCTGGTATGGAGATCGCAATCGAAGAAGCTGTAGATGCCAGGTGATGTGGGGGCCAGGCCTGACTTACTGCTGTGGTTAGAGCATCGTTTTACTCGCGATGCTCTTGTCTGTGAAAACATGCAGATCATAACTGTCATCCCAAGTTCTCGGTGACAACAAGCAGGTTGCCGACGACGCTGCAGGTAACCAAAAGTGACATGCCTCTAGACAGGCCTCGTGGGAGCACAGCGTCGACGATGCATATTCCAAAAGTTGATCGTTGACTCCAAGGCCGTCTTTTAGCACTTGTAAGTCGGGCAAGTTGAGGCGCAAAATGCTAATCTTCTAGCCCATAGTTACTAGTTGCCCGTCCATTGGCGCATCGCTGGCGCGCGCCTCTCGGGAGAGCGGCAGTGTGACACGGAGCGGTCTCCTCCTCGGCAGGTACCTGCCGTACCTAGGCCGGCCGCCGCTGCCCTGTGACGGAACAAAGCGAGCTCTGGACCCACTCCAAGGCCGCCGGTCCGTCGATGACGTGGAACTCTGCAATACAACCTACACCAACGACCTGCTCCATGAGGCTGAAATCTATTGGAAGAGTTTTCATTTTTCAGAGCAAATTGCATGCAAGGGGGTATTTGCAAGTAGAGTTTTTGAACTTGATAATTTTCTTCTACATTTGCTCTGCTTGCAAATACCCCTTGAATCTTTCACATAAACCAACAACCTGCTAGATCGACCTTACCGACCGAGATTTCTCTTGCGCCAGAAGTAACAAACCCGCGGTAATGGCGACCCCCAACTTCGTCACGGATCAATACGCCTCGGACGCCTTTGTCGAGAGCTGCGGCGCCATCGTCTTCGATCTGTCTCAAGAACCCCTGCAGGTCTGCCTGCTTCACCACCTGGCCAACGACGAATGGTACCTCGCGAAAGGCAGGCGCAACTGCGGCGAGTCGAGGCAAGAGGCTGCCCTGCGAGAGGTGTTGGAGGAGACGGGCTTTCGCTGCAAGCTGCTGCCTGGCGACATGACCACGCGAGCCCCGGCGTCAGATGACGATGCAGATGCCCCGGACGCAGCAGCCGCGCGTCAAGACCTGACCGAGCCGTTCATGTTGACATTGCGAAAGATCGATGGAGGGGCGGGTATGAAGCTCATCTGGTGGTACGTCGCCACTCTCGAGAACGGGGCTGCGACGGACGGGGGTGCGGGAGAGGCACAGTTCGAGGCCAGTTTCTTCAGCTGCGAGGAGGCCGTTGAGAAGCTCACATTCGAAAACGACCGCGAGATTTTGAGAAAGGCCATCGCTCTGGTGAGACAGACAGGTTCCCTCTCTATAAACAAATAGCTCAATGAATGAGAATGGGCATTGCCATGTCCCGCCTGAGCACGTATTCCTCGAATTGGCATGGTCTTCGCAATCCACGCAGAAGGGAGCCCACTCAAGGCAGCTTGTTCAAGGGACCAGCATGCAGAACGGCGCTATCGAATCCCCTCAGCGGGGGTTACATAAGCGACCCTGTCAAATCGAGCCAATCACAAGACCGAAATGCGGTACTACGTGGCTGGGGTGCCAGGCTGTCGTCACCTTCCCCAAGCACGGATAAGGCTTAGGCTCGAGCTGATAAGGCCACCTGGGCAGCTCCTGCTGGTGGCCGACTCGGCGCATGACTGAATCTGGATCTCGGGACTACTGACTACCTACCTGGAACTTACCTACCTGCCTCTGTGTCTTCCTTTAGCCGACAGAACTGACGCAAGCTTCACCTCCGCATCCCACGCTCGAATATCCGTACAATAGCTTCAAACTCCAGATTCGGAGCTTCAACCCAGCTCCCTCGTCTCTCGCGCATCCGTCAAATCGACGCCTTTTCCCGTGGGCAGCTCGCAGCTCCCGTGTGATGTGAAACGGAGCCGGTGCCTTTCCCCCCGTCCGTTCCTGTTTGTTTGTGCGTCGCAGCCGCAGCACCCGAATCCCTTCGATACCATTCGGCAAACCGGAGACTAGTGGAAGCTCGACTTCCAATTCAGCATCATGACTGCGTGGAACGTGAGTAGTGGCGAGAGGGAGGGGCAGCCGCCCAGTAGGCCGCACGCACGCTGACTGGAGGGGGGTAGTTGTTCCGACTGCTGGGAGACGTCTCCCATCTCCTGTCGAAATGCATCTTGATGTTTGCGATACATCGCAACAGAAGCGCCGAGGGTACGTTGGTCGAGGCCTGGAAGGATGCTCCGGAACTAACGTCGCTTTGCGTAGGCGTATCCCTTATTACGCAGGGCTTGTATGCCACCGTCTTCTGCACGCGATACCTCGACATATTCTCCGAGCAATCAGCATGGAACTTATTGTTCAAGATATTCTATATAGGGTCGTCCTTTTACATCATAGGCATCATGCAATGGGTTTATCCCAGGTCCCGTGAGCGCGAGATCGCGTGGAAGGTCGGCGCAGGGGCCCTGGGCGGCTCGCTGCTGCTTTCGCCGTTCGCCATGCTCATCTTCGAAAGAAGCCATTGGGGTTTTAGAGTGGTACGTTCGAAGCCAGCATTGAGTTGATGTCAACGAATCGCTAGCTAACTTCTCTCTCCAGTGGCTCTGGGACTTCTCCCAAATTCTCGAGTCCGTCTGCGTCCTGCCGCAGCTGCTCCTCCTGCGCCAGACCACCGTCCCCACAGTCATCGACTCCTACTACCTCGTTACCCTCGGCTCGTACCGCGCTCTTTACCTCGTCGGCTGGATCACCCGCGAGCTCGACACCAACGACAAGGCGCCCAATCCGGTCTCGGTCATCTTCGGCATCATCCAGACGGCGCTGTATGTCGACTTCGCCTGGGTCTACTACACGCGCCAGCGCGTCAAACTCCGCAACGGTGGCATCGTCGACGCCGACGACATGCGCCGCAGCTGGCTTCTCAACCGCATCTTCGGCAAGCGCCTCGACAACCACTCGGACGACGAGGAGAGCGCCCCGGCCCTCGGCGATGACGGTCCTCGCCGTGGCGGCCGGCCCAAGTGGGGTGCCCGCGGCATCTCTGTCAGCGCTGATGAGGGTGTCCTCGACACTGATAGGGACAACCGGCAGCGGGAAGAGGAGCTCGACGGCGTGCTCGACCCTGATGCTAAGATGCAGGACCCCGATGAGCTCGCTCGGGTGCTGGATGACGACGACGATGACACGAACCAGGCCTCTGGGAGCAGTGGCCACACCAATGGCGCACCGAACGGGATCCAGAACGGCCAGGAGTGGCGTGATAACTAGGTGACGGACCTGAACGGGCTTGGGATCATATACTGAACGGCGTAGAAAGGGTGGACCTTCTTTACAGCCGCCTCGGATTCGCAACAAACATGATTAGCTACGATAGGATACACAAGAGAATGCATGCAAGAGGCGTCTGATCAGCGAGACATGGTTTGACGTATCTGCAGCGCGGGGGCCAGGAGACTGTTTTTTGGCTTCCTCTCAGCGGGATTTTGGATATGGGTTCTCTGTGGTTTCGGGGAGGAAACAGGGCTTGTTGTAAGTTATGACCGGTTCGATACAACCCATTTTTTTTCCAAGTCAGAGATGATGATATGTGTACACTGCCGATCCCATGTCGATCGGGAAATCCACTCCGGATAGCTATAAGGATGGGCTCTGACCTGTTCGCTATTTGTTTCTGTTTCACTCCTTTCCCTGCTTGGTAACCGTTCTACCAAGTGGTACCAAACCGGCTGAATAAAAGGCAAACGACATCGCGCGAGGCGGATTTCCAATTACAAGCAACTGGCCAGATATGAGATCCCGCAGGATATCTTCGACAGATCCCTCCGAGAATGCCAGTCTAGAACGCGACATATACACACACACGGTTTTCTTCCCGTCACAACGCTGGCCGTTTATGTTCGCCACGCTGCATCAAATATCAAATGGTATCCAAGACGCCGAAATGAAGAAGCAAGCAAGCACACGCTGCAACGTTCCCCCTCCCTCTGCCCAGGGTTCCTCTCCCGTATACACACAAAATAGTACAGAAACACGGCGGTTCGAGTCGAGCTTTTGTTACTCGATCAACCCCGTCGTCGTATTCGTGGCGTTCGAGCCAAAATCGACGTTGCCGCCAAAGGCGAGGGTCTGCTCGATGCTCGTCATAGAGGCCCAGTCGCCCACGAGCACGGCCGAGTCGACGGCGAACCCGCCCGCGGCGGCCGTGTCGTTAATGCCCGTGGCATTCTTGAGGTAGCAGAACTGGCCGGCGCCCTTGACGAGCGCGACGCCGACGCAGATGCCGCCGCCCACGTAGACGTCGTCGCCTACGGCGTCGCTGTACCCCTGGTTGTACTGAGCGCAGAGCGTCATGCAGGTCAGCATGTCCGGGACGGTCATGACGAGGATGTCGCGCACGCCGGGGTTGACGCCCTGGCGCTGCGGCCAGAAGGTGTTGCACTGGACGTCGAAGGACATGACCTGGTCGTTGTTGAAGCGGATCGGGCTGCCCGAGGCGTCGTAGGGCGTGACGCTGTTGTTCTCGGGGATCTGCGAGAAGCAGTACGGGTTGATCGGAGCCGGCGACGGGACGCCGAGGATCTGGACTACCGGTTGGACGCCCGGGGGATATGACGAGGTCGACGGCTCGGAGCGGCTGCGGGTGCGCGTCTCGCGTCAGCCAGGGCTGCTGGCCGAGGAACGGGGGAGGGGACGTAACGTACGTACGGTCGAGCGGGATCGGGAGGGAGGTAGGGAGGTGGTATAGAAAAGAGACCAAGTAGAAGCTTCGCTTGGTCAGACGTACCGGTTAGCCAACCCCAGCGCCAGGCCGACGGCGATGGCCACGCCGACGATGATAACCCCCAAGGCGACCGCGGCCCAGAAGCGGAAGACGGTCAGACCCAAGATTGTCTTCCTCGGCCTCCCCTCGGCCTGTCCCGCGGTCTCGAGCCTCCGCATCCAGCCCGCGACCGCACCATGCCGTTCCGGGTCGGGCGCAGGCGCCGCCACCAACGGAGCCGGGGCGTGTCGTGCGGCGACTATTGGCACCGAAGAACGCTCGTCGCTGATGCTCCTCGACTCCGGATATGACGGCGAAGGATCACGTGCATCGCGCAGATGTGCCGTCTGGGGATATGTGTCGTCGAGATGGTGTATCCTCGGGGCTTCTAGTGGCGATGGTGCGTCCTCTGCCGGCGAGGTAGGGTCGATGGTGACGGTCCCGGGTTGTCGCCTCTCGTGAAACGGGATGATGAACTTGTGTTTCTCTTCGTCCATGTCGGGCGAGTCGCAGGCCCGCCCGCGGCCGGGCGGTTGGGGCAACGGAGGGGTGAAATGCGTCTGGCTGTTCCTGGACTCGCTTCCTTGCTCTTTTTCTCGCCGTATGAGAATACCCGTCCGTCTGGTGACTTGGCGATGCAGCTGCAGCAGCATGCAGGTCCCCGCGAAGGATTCAGCAGGACAACGGACCGCGGCTGCAGGTTTCCTCCGTTGTGTCGATGGGATTGAAAGAATGCAGCAGTAATCGGGCGGGAAACTACCCAGGAAGTGTCATGTAAGAAAAAAGGAGGATAGGCCTGGAAATGACAACACGGGAGACGGGGGGGAAAGGAGCGACGAGGCACCACCACGCGGGGCTAGCAGGGTCGGCACTCGCGTGGGTAGCAGCCGGTGGTTCTCAGGGAGGCAATGAGACCGAGAAAGGGGATTGCAACGTGGAGACGACGGGCAGTTGTATGGAACTTGTTGCTCTCGCTCTCGGTGAGTTCACCCGACTTCTCCCGTCTGTCCTATTGGTCGCGCTCTGAATCTGGGGGAAGAGGAAGAAAGAGAGGAAGAGAGGCTGCGCGGCGTGTTCGATAGACGACGGGCTACTCGGGTGCTTCGCTTTTGCGAGGTGCTTGTGCTTGCTTGCACCTTGGAGTAAGATGCCCGATCCGGATGGGTAAACTGACTTTGGCCATCCGGGAGGGTTTAAAGCGTTTAAAGCTGGGATAAAGGCTTCGGGCGGTCCCCGGACAGGGGCAAGGGCGACCCTCACTTCAGCGCACTTGCACTTGTTGAGCGCGTGGTACCATGTATTATGTACCGAGTATGTCAAGCTCTGCAGACTCATCGGAACAATAGCAGAGCAGGAGCTACTCCGTACGCGCACCGCTGGTCGGCTGCCCGCACACTGAAAAAGTGGTTTTAGATGTGGCCGTAGCCGATATAGTAGTGGAACCAGCGTCATGGATGGGGTCTCCAAGCAAAAGTCCAGCGACTCGCGAGGTGTGCCAGACCCTCCAAACGAATCAAGGGAAGGGCCATGGTTGTGTTTAGATCCATAATTAGCTTAGAAAACATATGTACGAATACCACACTGGCACACACACAAGGGGGTGACGATGATGTGCTGCTGTGTTGTAACTTGCGTGTGTTGTGTGTTGTTTTCCTGCGGCTGCTCCTCGGGCGATTGACAAGACAAGATTTCATGCATGCGCCATGCGATGCGGCCCCTCGAATCCTCAACTGTGAGAGGACCGCGTGTGGAAAGAAGCAATCTCTAGCACCTGCGGCGCCACGGCCGCCCACCCGCGCCGGCGCTCTCTTGGTCTCTTTTCGGCATTTGGAACCGACTGAGTGCAGGGATGTCGATAGCGATAGCGAGTGACCCCCCGGTCGACCTCAATCGATCATCCTCCCGCCTTGCGTGAAAAGGGGAGTTCGTCCGGGCTCCCGCTCGGGGGAAATGTGGAGGACGTCTCCACGCGCGGTCCGCTGAGCACCTGGTTTTTACGGGGGCCTGTAGCGTGCTTGCATGCCCAGACAGGCGCTGCAGTGTCCTGTGGAAGTGTTTTTAGCCATTGCTTCTCTTCTCCGGGAGTGCCGCCGAGGAGAGACGGATGTCGGGGGGGTTTCTTCTTCAAAGTCAAAGAAAGAAATGTTGCTGCTGTCCCCGACGAGCAGCCTTCGGCCTCCCACGCCGCCTGTCCATAGTCAAGGTCAGCTTTGGTTGAGCCCGTTCTCGAGAGCTCTTCGCACTTCGAAATACTCCGGCCGTCGCCTCGGGAGGTCACGCGGGATATCTGTCGGCGAAAACGCGGCGTGTCCGATCCGCGGGATGTAACTCGAAGGCCTGTCATTTCGGGGTCATTGTGGGCTGGCGACGCTGGTAGGGCCGACACCTCTCCACGGAGAGCGGATTCATCATTCACGAGGGCTTCGTTGTCGGGATCCGCGTGGAATTCTCGAGCGATTCTCTCGCGGCCTTCGCTGAAATACCCCGAGCTCGTCTAGTCGCATCACGTGGCGGGCGCCCAGCTGCATGCGCAAAGACGGCAACTGCACTCCGTGCATACCTTGGCTTCGAGGTAAAATCAACGTCGCTTCTCCCTAGTCGCTACCGCTGGTCACACTTGGGAAAGAGCCTTTGCGAACGACCCACGACGAAGCACCTCGCCTATGTTGACTTGGGCACCCGAGACGTTATGTAGAAGATCATAATATCAAACTCGGGTGCCATAGGCTCAGTGGGCAATTGAAGCTAGCTAGTCCCAAAGAACTGATCGGTCGAGTGAGACTGTCACGGAGGAGATCTTGTTGTGCGTACGGTATCCTGGCGAGCCTCGATCTTTTGCGAGGTTGAACCGCAATTTCCAGGGTAAGGTGCTCTTCGTAAGGTGGAAGTGCACTTTGATGCTTGTAGGAGCTATCTTCTGCATCGGCGGAAACGTCTGAGTTGGCCCCCACGTTTGAGATCACCTCAGTCTCCCTCGTTGCCCTTAGAATATCGAGTCTGTGCTGGCAGTTTTCTGATCAAAGCCAGTAGGCTACTTATGAATCCTTTACTTCTTATATTCCATTACGCGGTAGAATTAGCTGCGATGTCTACAGCCGATATGAGTGCCACGGTAGTCTCGTGATTGAGCCGACTGTCTCGACAGACCTCCTGAAACTCTCACTTAGCGAGGGCAATCGCAGTTGTGCCGTCTTGGCCGAGCAGATGTCGTCGATCACGAGGCTGCAGCTTATGTTTCGCTGTTGAACTTTCTCATGTAATCTGTGCAGAGGAGCTGGACTTCCGGCTATTGATATCTGGTTTTGATCTTAAACTGTTACGAAAGTTGTTGAGATAGTTCGCGCAGAGGGGAAGTAGACACAGCATGTTTAATCATTGCTAGCTACTTGCAAGCTAACCGTATTTGCAAGGCGGTAGCGAGTTAAGGCAAAAGGTTGACACACGATATCATGATCATGATCGTGTGACAAGTATTGCCTACCACCTACCTCAGGTGTTGAAAGTCCACTGCATATTGTCAGTTCTGGAGTCAGCCAGAGAGCGTTGCCACACTTGGGAATGGGTTTACACTAACAGTGACAAGTGAAGACCTGTCTTCGCGGGCATCTGGCTCTTTCGGTCAGACACCCGTTTCCAAATTCAATTTTATTGGGAAATGCATTGCTCCCCACAGCCCCAGGTCTTGATCATGACATCCCGTCAGATTCTTGTATGTCTTGCGCTTGAGTACACAGTTAGTTATCAAGGTAATACACTCCCTCCCCCGCGAATTTCATCGACACCAATGCCTTTTTAGTGTCACCTACCAGGTTGTCTTGACAGCAGCTCGCAAGTGACCAGTTGGACGTCTAGCCTGTCCTTGTGACTACTTGAACATCGGGGCGACCTCGAGGGGGATGGCGGGATCTCTAACGACCTTGTTGACGCGGTAAACGGTAAGGTTCCCCTTCATCTTGAAGAGGAGATCAGCGACCACGGCCTCGCGAAAGCGACACTGCGGGGTGGCGGTGTCTCTACGCGGCATTACGCCCTTCACGAAACTGTCTGTTCAAATGATGGTGTAAGTAAGGCCTTCGTCTGGGACATTTCGCGCCATTATTCCACGTTAAATGGCGGCGGGGCTACGACACCTTCATCTTCCTACAAGAAAATAACATAATTATGCATCTTGTGGTTTATACTGGTTATGATATCTTTGTTGTTTATATTTTCTGTAGTTTCTAAATATTCGTGCACTACAGCTATCCTTCTAACAGTTATCGTAAGAAAAAGACTATCAAGATAATTTAGTTGTTTAATTGCCTAGGTAGAACGATATTAGCAAGCACTCAGCACATGTCAACAATTCCGAAAGGGATAATCCAAAGTGACGAAACACCCCAACGAAAGACGTCAAGTCGCGGGCTGCAGCTGTTGAACCGGAAGGATCAAACAGAAGCAGCACTGCTGCTGTTCTCAGCATGGATTCAACATCATAAAGAGGATGTGCTCCGACGACAACCTCAATGGTTGAGAGTGAATTGAATCACCATCATCAATAGCTTCAACATTCATTTTGCAACCACACAAGACTCACATCTCGGGCTCCATATGATAATCTGCCTGTCTCTTTAGCCGCCCTTCCTGCTACTTAATAGTGGCAGCGAGAGGCAGAGTCTGTGGTCGAGAAGAAAACGGAAGCTCTAGACGTGCCATCTGCGATTCCGACTACACTCGCTTCCTGTCCGCGGCGCCGCTGTCGATTCAGCCGGCGGGACGCGCTTGAAGTCGGACCGGGGCGGGGCGACCCCCATCGGATCGGAAACCCTCCCGAGAGCCGGCACCAGGGCACCCTCCACACACGACTGGACCAATCTCAATGGCGGGCTCGGAGACCGAGAGGGTGGTCTGCGCTCTCGGGACGTGTGCAAACGCGCCGTGTAGCAGATGTTGTACGTTTTTTTTTGGATGACGGGCAAGGAATCCTTGCCGGCCGATGGCTAAGTCAATCACCTTCCCCGCGAGCACGTTACAGGACGAAGTTATCCGAGGTCTTGAGTGAGGGAGGTGTACCTGTGCAACACCTCCCCGCGTCTTGGCTGTCCTCACGCCTGGCCCCTGCAGTTTGGGAGAGTATGCTTAATCTTCACGAAGTTGAAAAGTTTGTACATTGGCTTAAACTACGTATGATATCAACGAAAAAAGATGTTCAGCCGCAAATGTGCCATATGCGTGCTGTGACCGCCGCGGGCGTGATGCCCATTCCGCCCGACCCGCCCGATTTCAGCCATGGGGACTTTGATGGCTAACCCGAGGTATCTTGGACCACGTTGTAACTCCTCTAGATATAACAAAAGATGAACAAGACTGAAATCAATGGACGAAGCGCCGCTCAAACTCATCAAAAAGGAGCGGGCTGATATCATCGCTGCTCATGCCCTCGACCTCCCAGAGGACACCCTTCTTGGCATAGTGCTCGAGGAGAGGTTCGCTGGTCTCCTGGAACTTGCGGAAGCGCTCCTTGTAGACGGCCTCGGTGTCGTCCGGGCGCTGGGTGAGGGGCTCACCGGTAACGTCGTCCTTACCGGGAACCATGGGGGCGTTGAAGGTGGTGTTGTACACGCGACCAGAGGGCGCGTGGACCCAACGGCCAGAAATGCGCTCCATGATGACGTGGAATGGGGTCTTGAGTGACACGACGAGGTTAATGGGGATGAGCTTGTCGCACGTCGCGGCCTGGGGCGCCGTCCGGGGGAAGCCGTCCAGAATAAAAGACGCCGAGGGGTCCTCCGAGGCTTCCGGAGGGGAGTGGCTGTCCAGGGCGCCCGAGGCCGTCACGAAATCGTCCAGGTGGTCCTCAAAGAAGGAGTCGACCGTGGCGGCGGACGAAGCCAGCGTCATGACCTGCGGGCGGCCGCGATTAAGCAGCCAGCCGTTCTTGTACATCTCGTTGGAGATGAGGCGCATAATCAAGTCATCGGCGACCAAGCCGCCGGATTTCATGGTCTTCTCGACCTTGATTCCTGTCGAGTCTAGTTAGCATGTGCAAAAGGTGCGGGTTCTTGGTGCGGGCGGCAGTGATGACGCGCGGGCATGTGAAGACGTACCGAGAGGGGTCCGGAGCTTGACATTGTTGCGGAGAAGGTCTCCGGTACTGATGGATTGAAGCTGCGGGAACCGTTGCAAAAGCCGTTCGGACTGCGTTCCTTTTCCTACACCGGGGGCACCGACGAGAATAACGCGGGCAGCCCTTTGGAGTCTCATAGTAGACGCGAGTCGATTTCAATTCGGCGCGGACGGTCGATTGGGAACCTCGGAGATGTTGAGAGGGGGAAGAGGAGGGGGGCAAGAGACAAGAGTCGAGTTGTGCAGGCGGCTTGTAGCTTCGAAATTGGCTGGCGGAAGTGGCTCTCGCCCCGGGACGTGCGGGGGAGGAGGAGGAACAGGTCGGAATCGCGAGACCCTAACGGGATCGTGGTCGGGAGAGGATTAGGAGAAGTCCATTGTCCTGGCGAGAAGTCGTGACGGTGATGATTGGAGACGATCTAGGGAGAAGGAGAAGGGAGAAGAGAGAATGCGAGCGACAGCGCAAGACGGGCAGCGTTGAGGTAGAGGTGGTGCAGGAATGCCGAGCTGGGAGTGTGGAGCAACGCAGAACCGCGGCGGTGGGATGCAGCACACCAGAGTGCAGGGGGTCCGATGGAGATGGGCGTGCGACCCTCGGACGGGGATGCTTGGAAATCGGTCGATGCTGGGTCCAAGACTCCAAGAGGCGCTTGCAAGTTGAGGTGCCGCGAGGCGTTGCGTAGGTGGCCGACGGCCGATGCTGTTGCAGCGACCCTCCGCCGCCGGAGGGGCTTCTGGACAGAGTCCACCCGGGCACTTTCACTGCGACCGTAGGTCCCTTCAGTGGACGTGTGCGTTAGTACCTACTTTGAGTGCTGTATTACTACACGGTAACTTGTACTACGTAAGCAGGCCGTCTCTCGGGGTTGGATCGGAGATTCCTCTCTGAGAGCAGGCTGCAGGCCACGCCCACGTTGGACCCTGAGTTCCCGCCTTCGCAGCATCCCGTCTTGAGTGATGGACAACAAATGGGTTACAACTGCCCGGACCGAAGCTCTAAAGTCCGGGGTAGGAACCTACGCTGGCCAGTGGCTACTGCGTTCGTTCACAGGCCCTGGTAGGTAGGTCCCGACCTCCATATCATAGGTTCCTGGTCATTGTACCTCTATGGCCAGCTGGCAACAGTCGAAGGTTGATTGCGACCTCGCGGGCATCTCGTCATCAGGCCTGTTCCCACCAAAAAAGTTGTCGAGCGGAGCGTGGAAAATTTAGGGAGTATTTGTTGAGGCGTCAGTCGCAAAGCACAGAAGTCGTCATTGTCAGCACATAGGTGATGCCATGCTCATTGCGAGCTGATTTCCACACAACCCTCAATCAAGTTCAATAATAGCCACCGGCTCCAAAATTAACAACGATCCTCGAGATTGGAGCCCTGGGTTGACCGGCTGCTAAAGTCTAATAAATAGTCGAAGCCATAGCCAGCCAAACAACCAGCCAGTCAGCCTCCCTCCATAGCACATGGCCTGGGCTTGCTCCGAGGTGCTCGTTCTCACGACATTCTCACAGACCTACAGAGACGGTTTGTAATAGCGCCTGCCTCAAGCGCCGGGACTCCCTTTGACCTACGGCCTTTCCGCTGCGTACCTGACAGCACCTAAGCCTCGCCGCCGCCTTGGCTGCTCGAGTCTGAAAGGACTCGAGGGTGCCAAGTTTCGGACCTGGTAGCGAAAGCAAGCTGGCCGATACCGCCGATCTGCCTTCTCCACACCACGCCATCTGGAAAGCCCATGTCAGTTTGCTGGCCGGCTTTTTCTGCCGGGAACTATTATTCCACACCCCTAGGCAGAATATCCCACCTCCCACAAGCACCTATAATAACGATAGGCAGCAGTAACGATAATGGATAACGGACGATAGTAACAGTGATGGACGACAGCGACGATAATGGACGACAGTAGTGATGACGGACGGTAGTAACGATAATGGACGGCAGTGACGATGATGGACGATAACAATAATAATAGTACCTATGTTAGAATAGGTGGAGGGGATGTGAAGTACTCAGCCTGGGGGTGTGAAATAATAATCCCCTTTCTGCCCCTATCGCCGGCGCGGATAAAAGGCGCGTGCTGGTTGAAGCCAGCAGTGCAAGCAGTGCCAGCAAACCGCCAGAAACCCGCCCGTCAGCAGCTTTTGGGTTGGTTGTCCGTTGGATGTATCTACCTAGGTATTTTACCTGCAATTGGTACGTAGTGTAGAGTACGAATTGATACGGCGCAGCAGGTACTGAGCTACAAGCTCAAGCCAGCCTGGATGACCCACCGATCTGCAGGAGACCAGACTGCAGCCGTCTTTCTCTGCTACCCGTGTGGCGACGTAACACGCGGACGAATGACAGTGTCAAACGAATTCAAATAGTGGATATCTGCGCTGGTCCGGGCTCAGCCCAGGGACGTATCTACGTGCCCTGAATCACGTCTTGGTAGGTACGTACTGCCGGGTCCTGCTTGCCTGCAACCGACCGGCGACTGGCGGAAGGCGAACCCCGTGATCTCGCACGTGTCGCTGCTGGTCCCTGCACTGGGAATGGGTGGTTTCGGAAGCCAGGGACAAGTCGTGGAAGCACCCCATTTGATGCGATCGGTTGCCCTCCATTCCAGAATTCTTGCGTTGTTTCGCATCGCATTGCATATTCCCCCGCGACTTCTTCTTCATCACTTGTTCTTAGTCTGTAAAAACACTTCCCAGTCGTACTCCATCGCTCATGCTCGCTGCTTTACGGTAGCCTGTACGATACCTATTCCCGCCCACTTTATCCGCCGTCCTCCGCCACTGCTTCCGAACGTAGGTATTCTAGTGTACCTATCTCTGGCAGCCGTGGCGTTGTCAGGACCCGCCGCCGTTCTGAGTCTTTTGTCTTGGGCGCACCTGCCTGCTCTGTCGAGCTCCTACCTCTAAATATATTTCTGCCCCAAAAGCACCGGCTCTCTTCATTCTCGCGTTTCCATACTATTCGAAACAACTACTCCGACATCAGAACCCCGCGCTTTTGCCATCCAATCCGCTGCAGAATGAGCGCCTCAGCCAACGTCGCTCGCCGGGCGGTGATTGCGAACCCGTTCATGGGCAACGGTACGTCTGCCTCCTGCGTCTGCATCTCCGCCGCATCACCCACTCGAGGTGCTCCGCGGTGCTCTGCCCCTGGGTGACTCTGAATCCCCTGACTGACGGTGTGCAGCGCGTGCGCTGGCCCATCTCGGTGTTTCGCCAGCTGTGCTCGGCCGAAACGCTCGACACCTTCCTCGACGAACGAACGCCATCGCCCTCCTTGTTCCCGTTCGCCATCTGGGTACCGACCACCACAACCAAGGCCCGTCCGGACCGCCGCCCGGCTTCAACGTGGAGGAGGCTAAGAAGCCTCTGCCCAAGGAGAATGCATCGGCGGCCAAGGCCGATTCGAAGGTTGGCTCCAAGGCCGCGAAAGACTCAGACAAGGCCACTCAGTCCGAATCTAAGACCGCCTCCGAGAAGGTGGCCGCCGACAAGGCCGACTCCGACGCCTCATTGACTGATCTTGCCGTTGCTAAGAATGCGGCTGTCGATTCTAAGGGAGACGCAAAGGAGCAGAAGAAACTGACCGTGTGGGAGAAGGTCAAGAAGGAGGCTCACCACTACTGGGACGGAACGAAGCTTCTGGCTGCCGAAGTGAAGATCAGCACTAGACTTGCGCTCAAGATGGCTGCCGGATACGAGCTCAGCCGGAGGGAGAACCGACAATTGCGACGGACCGTCCAGGACCTCGGCCGGCTTGTGCCGTTCTCTGTTTTCCTCATTGTTCCCTTTGCCGAGCTGCTCCTTCCCATTGCCCTTAAGATCTACCCCAACCTGCTCCCCAGTACGTATGAGGGTCAGGGGTCCAAGGACGCCAAGGCGAACACTCTCAGAGCGACCCGCAGGGAGGTCAGCGACTTCCTACGCTCCAGTCTTAAGGAAACTGGTCTGCCGTTGACCCCCGCAACAACCCAGAGCGAGGCATTCACCACATTCTTCCGGAAGCTCCGGTCGTCCGGCGAGTCGCCGACTCATGAGGATGTCATCAAAGTTTGCAAAATCTTTAAGGACGACCTTACTCTCGACAACCTCTCAAGACCCCAGCTGGTCTCGATGTGCAGATACATGAACCTGAACACGTTTGGTACCGACAACATGCTCCGGTACCAGGTCAGGCATCGCATGCGCCAGATCAAGAGGGACGACAGGCAGATCAGCTACGAGGGTGTTGACAGCCTGAGCTCGACCGAGCTGCAGATGGCGTGTGCCAGCCGTGGCATCCGTACGCACAGTGTCTCTCCCGCAAGGATGCGTGAGTATCTGCAGCAATGGCTGGACCTCAGACTGAAGGATGGTGTTCCTTCCACCCTGCTGGTCCTGAGTAACGCCTACATGTACGGCCAGGTGCCCGCGCACAGCCAGATCGAGGCCCTTGTCGGCGTTCTTTCCTCCATCCCCGACGAGCTCTTCCACGAGATTTCTCTTGAGGTGCACAACGCCGAGGGCGCCGCCACGAACAAGCAGCGCCTTGAGGTGCTCAAGGAGCAGCAGGAGCTCATCGACGAGGAGAACAGCCAGAACGAGGAGAACGCCAGCACCGGGTTCGCTACGCCTCGCGACGTGGAAGACATTGACGAGAAGGAGGAGCAATCTGCCGAGGCCCAGAAGGCCGGCTCAAGCCAAGCCCAAGAGGCCAAGGAGGCTGAGCAGGAGATGCTGGCAGTTAGAGACCCCCAGGCCAAGGCTGAGCAGAAGGCGGAGAAGAGCGACAAATAAGTTGCTCCACGGCTGTATACAAGCACTTTTTCCTTTTCTTTGTTAGACTTGTAAGGCATAAGGCTGGGTAGCGTGTATCGTGTACAAAAAGAGAGGAGGGCGAACGACGCCTTGGGAACAGCAGGCAATTAGAACAAGATTCATCTCAGGAAATCAAATAGATTCAATCCACTATTGTACAACCATATTCACCTAAGTGCACTATTACCAACTTCTTTTCTCGTTTGACATCACGATGGATTGAAGAGCTTGCATGCGATGCTAGGTATTGGTCTTGTTCTTGGCTACAGGTTCAACGAATGGTCAGAGCTTTCCATGGTGTTATGTCCCACAGTCGTGGTGCTGTCAGGCCGAAAAGTGGCTCTGGTGTCCTGGGCCTGGCTCTTGCTGCAGCTTAAGTAGTAGGTCGTCATAGCCTCCCCGGAACTGGAGGTCTGACGGTGTTGCCGTGCTGCTAGCGCGCTACCTCATTTATTGCCGGCTCTACAGCGATTTTATGGGTATCTGACCGCCCCCGCACTATCGCGCAGCCCAATCGCACCAGACCAGCTACCTCCTGCTGCGGCACAACGTAAGGTAAGCTTGCAGCGTCACCTCTTACCTCCATGGTTCGGACCCAGACAGCTCCTGCCCATTCTTCCCCCACCATTGCCGCCGACGCTTCCTGCCATTGTCCGGCAAACAAGACGATCATTCCGCCATCTTCCCCCACTGCGACAATTGAAGCTCAAACTTCATAGACCTCGACTTCAAAGCGACAACTGCCTTCGTATTTTGTCAGTACTTCAATAAGCTGGTCGCACAGTCCAGGTGCCCTAGTCCCCTTGGCTAACACCAGTGGTCACAGTACCGACCAACAACGACGACGTAACCCCACGTCCGCCCAGCTGGACGCCATGGCGGTAATTGACCAGCATCACGATGACTTCTCAAATGTGTCCTGGCACACAGAGCAGACAGCCGCTGCTGAGAGCTCTAGTTCAGTGACAGCTACAAACCCCGATGATAGCGACCGAAACGGGCACTCTGCCTTTGAAAGCGATGCACCGGGCCCCGGTGCTGACGACCGGGAAGTGCTGGAATGCACCGTCTCCGAGCCTCTCAAAGAAAATGATGGCTCAAAAGACACTTTTGTGTCGTACCTAATCACCACCAATGTAAGTCTTGTCTGTTATTGACTGGCTCTATAGCCAGAGCCGCTCTTGCTGGAGTGTCACCTGCTGACGGGGCTCACCCAAGACAACTTTTCCTACTTTCCAGAGACCACAGGTAGTGGTCCGACGGCGGTTTACGGATTTCGTCTTCTTATATAAGGCATTGAGTAGAGATTATCCTACCGCCGCCGTCCCCCCTCTTCCCGACAAGCAGCGCATGGAATATGTCAGTGGCAATCGCTTCGGTCCGGACTTCACCAATCGCCGCGCGCATTCGCTCCAGCGCTTCCTGTCCCGGATCTCCCTCCACCCCGTTCTACGACGCGCCGATATCCTTCACATCTTTCTCGAAAGCCCCGATTGGAACGCCACGATGCGCAGCCGTAGTACGCGAGGTTCCCAAAGTAGCGATGCGGGCACTAGCGGTGTCTTCGACAACCTTACGGACAGCTTTCTCAACGCTTTCACGAAGGCGTACAAGCACGACAAGCGGTTTGTCGAGGTTCGCGAGAGAAGCGACAGACTGGACGAGGACCTCGCCCACATCGAGAAGGTCGTTGCAAGAGTGGCGCGGAGAGAGACGGATATCGAGTTGGACTTCAAGGATTTGGCAGAGCAGTTCCAGAAGCTTATCACACTTGAACCCGGCGTCGAGAACGAGGTCAGGCATTTCGCCAACTCGGTTGAGGACACGGCGGTTGGCTTGCGCAAGCTGAAGGACGTCACCGACCAGGACTACCTCGGCAGTCTCAGAGATATGCAAGCCTACAGCACGGCGCTGAAGAGCCTCCTCAAGGCAAGAGAGCAGAAGCAGGTGGACTACGAGCAGCTCACGGAGTATCTTAACAAGAACACGGCCGATCGAGACATGCTCCAATCCGGCCATGGCGCTGGTGGCTTGTCGGGAGCCAGCGGCAGACTCATGCGCAAGCTGGAGGACGTGCGTGGAGTTGATCACGAGCAGTCTCGTCGCGACCGACAGAGGAAGCTAGAGATGAACATCGACAAGCTTACCACCGAGGCGGAAAGGGCCAAGAAGACTAGTGAGATGTTCGACGACGAGGTGGTCAAGGAGGTTTCCGACTTTGAGCGGATCAAGCGGGCCGAGTTCAAGAAGCAACTTGGCGGTCTTGCGGACTCCCACATCGAATTCTACGACGAAGTTGTCGAAATCTGGGAGGGATACGTCAAAGCGATGGAGAAGGAAGGTGTTTCTGGCACCCGCAGCACTGGCGTGGAGCCGCCCGGCCGACGATTGCTTGAATAGGAGTGGCGTTGCTAAGGCTGGGGGGCTCGCGAGCCTAGCTATGATCCACGAGATTTGTGGCTTATCTTGACGGGAGGATCAAAACAAGAAGAAGGCAGACCCCACAATTGGGATTGTTGTTGTTGTACGTGTTGGTATATGCAGGAGATGGCTTCGGATGGCACAAGGACAATGCTTTTGCAGTTCAGCAGTTCGGACAGAGAGACAGAGCGTCGGGGGCGACAGGGAGAGACAGCCGGCCGTTGAGGAGTTCAAGGGACTTTTTTTGTGTGACTCCTGGCACGGAGGGCTGGACATTAATCATGAAGAGGGATCGGAACTCTGTCGATCATGAATACTACTTTTTTTCTTAGTACAAACAGCGGGCAACCTTGCTGGGTGATCAAACATCTTTCGAGTCGTTTTCTTCGCGTACTGAAATCTAGATGGATGTCTCGTAGGTAGCGAGTTTGCCAGGGCAGATCCAGGCTTGGAGGGCTCGCTGTCCGGGCATGCTTTGTATGGATGTTCTTTCAGATTGTGACGAATCTCTCAAGTCCAGCTTAGCATTCAGGGTCCTCGTCATTCATGCAGGTTCAAGGATGTCCGATGGGAACAACGAGAGAAAGGAGTTTGCCATCGAGAAGCGTTAGACGTTTTGTCACGTCGGGGGCAACACGAACCCGGGAAGTGTGGTGCGCTGGCCCCTTAGGTTCAACAGAGAACGAGACGGGCACCAAACACTGACAAGACCAACAAAACCGCCTATCGCCGGGCAGCAAAAACAGAGTTCCAGCGGAGCGCTGTGAAGTCAATGTTACTTATTATATCACAAGAGCTAGTACATAGTACGAGGCGACGAGGGGAGGGGTGGTCGCGTTCAAGAACGGGAGCCACTCCGAAACAACTGATTGTGTCAAGCGCCAAGGCCAAGGGCGAGAGATGGGCTGGACGCCGCGAATCGACGTTTGGACCTTCAAGGTTCGTTCCCCAGGCTAAGACGAGATCTGTTACCGCGTTCCTGGCTCCCCTCATCGCCTAGTGTACTAGTACCATACTACTATGTATTACTGCCGACCATTCCAATCGCGCTTGCTTCAGGTGAAGGGAGAGAGTTAGCAGTTGTTGTTTGCTCTGTTGTGGTGATTCACTAGTTTCGTTGTGATTTGCACGACGTTCACGAGGAACACACGTTCCTGGCGGAGGCAGCGGAATGTGGGAATGGGACGACGCAGAGGGCCAGAGGCGCATGAGAGGCATGGGCAAATGGGGCATTGAAAGCTGGAAAAATTGTTAGGCATGCGGAAAGCTACATGACGAATCGAGGTACGTATTCATTCCTTGGGGTCTTTTTGGGGCCTTTGGGGTCCTGGGGATTTCAGCGAGGCGCAACAACTTGTGGAAAATGTGCCACAATATGGAAAAAATAGTGACCGTACAGGCAGGTGGTTGCTTCCGTATGGTACTTTTGGGGGGCAATAATACCAGGGATCTGGCTGACGACGAACCGCTACAGAACGGGAAGGCGGCGATTCAGGTGCAGCAGTCGCAGCAGAGCCCACCGCCCACACTGCCGTTTCAACACTGGCGCAGAATGACTGGGCGCTCTCATTGGCCAGATGTGCGGCATGCACCCTGAGCAGCCACAAGACGGAGCGTGGATTCGCCCCCGACGGTACCAGTTGCCTCTGCATAGGTGGCCCACTAAAGGCAACGTCGCTGACAGTGACCGCTACCGTAATAGGTACTTCCCTACCTACCTGCCTAAACACACGGTTGCGTCCGCGCTTTAGTACGTTCCTGCCGTTTTCGAGAAGGCCACGAAACATCATCTGGAGACTGGCCGTCGTCTTGTGTTCTGGATCCTGAGCCCGGATCCTTCATTCCCATACCCCTACCTATTTACCTACCTTTTGTAGGTAAGCAGCATCGACTGAGTTTTCCTCGTCTGTGGTTTTCTCGTCGCTGCTCTTCTCTCCCCTCTCCCTCCACACAGCTTATCTTGCAGTTTGGCACCCGTCACTTCACAGTGTTCGCTGCTTGCATTTACGCTTCGCGCTGGCCCCGGCGTCCCTATCGCATATTAAGTGTCCGCGGACGATGAAACGACCCTACTCCACTGTTTCCTACGCGTGAACTCTGGCCTCTTAAGTAATAACCGACCAGTACTTACCCGCGAGTCCCTGCCAAGCAGACGAGACCGGCTGTGCAGTGACTCGACCACGTCTCGTCGTGTACTCTTCCCCCAAGCCTGAGGTAGGCAGATCGGCCCCACCCAGTTCGCCCCTTTGTCCCCCTAATCGAGGTTCGCTACTCGGTTGGCGTACAACTTATCTCTTCTCCATTATCTTTTCCCTTCCTTTGACACCTTAGATTCGACTTTGGTACGGAGCTGGGAGCTGCTGACACGCGATTTGTCCTCAGCTTCACCCTCTTTGCCATCACTCTCCCCTTCCCTTCGAAGGGTCTACGGTAGCCCACCATGAAACTCTCCGCCGTTCTCCTCGGCCTGCTCGGCCTCGCAAGCGGTGCTTCGGTTCGAAACTACGAGACGAACGACTACTATGTCCTCGAGCTGGATTCCTCTACAACTCCCGGTCAGGTCGCCGACCGTCTCGGCCTCCGCCACGAGGGCACACTCGGCGGCCTCGACGGCCACCATCTCTTCTCCGCTAGAAAAGAGCCACATGATGTCGTCAAGCCTGCCTTGCGCGAGCGTCGGTTGAAGACACGCGGCCTTGGCGGCTCCGACCCTCTCGATGGCGTTCGCCTTGCGCAGAAGCAGGTTCTCCGGAAGCCTTGGGAGAAGAGGGTACCTCCTCGCCCGGTCGGCCCCAAGAACGTCGCTCGTCAAGAACAGCCAGACGCCACGATGGTCGCCGAGATGAACAAGGTCATGCAGACGCTTCAAATTAGCGACCCTATCTTCAACGAGCAGTGGCACTTGCTCAACACCGTCCAGCCTGGACACGACATCAATGTAACGGGTGTCTGGACGCAGGGCATCACGGGCAAGAACGCGACCGTCGCTATCGTCGACGACGGTCTCGACATGTACAGCGACGACCTGAAGCCCAACTACTACGCTGCCGGTTCCTACGACTTCAACGACCATCGCGAAGAGCCGAAGCCCACGCTGAGCGATGACAAGCACGGCACTCGCTGCGCCGGTGAAGTTTCTGCCGCACGAAACAACGTGTGCGGCGTCGGCGTCGCCTATGACTCCAAGATTGCGGGCATTCGCATTCTCAGCAAGCTGATCTCGGACGCTGACGAGGCCGTCGCCATGACTTACGACTACCAGCACAATGACATTTACTCGTGCTCCTGGGGCCCCCCGGACGATGGCCGATCTATGGATGCGCCGGGTATCCTGATCAAGCGTGCTATGCTGAAGGGTATTCAGCAAGGCCGTGGCGGAAAGGGTTCCATTTACGTCTTTGCCAGCGGCAACGGCGCCGCTAACGACGACAACTGCAACTTCGATGGTTACACCAACTCCATTTACAGCATCACCGTCGGCGCCGTCGACAGGAAGGGCCAGCACCCGTACTACTCTGAGAAGTGCTCTGCTCAGCTCGTCGTTACCTACAGCAGTGGCAGTGGAGATGCAATCGTATGTCTACCTATCTTGCCATTGAGCATAAATAAATGAAGACTAACCACTCGGCAGCACACAACCGATGTCGGTACGAACGCGTGTTACAACGGACACGGAGGTACATCCGCTGCCGCCCCGCTCGGCGCCGGCGTGTATGCCCTTGTTCTCGAGGTCCGTCCCGACCTGACCTGGAGAGACATGCAGTGGCTCGCGATGGACACTGCCGTGCCCATCAACGAGCAGGACAAGGACGCCGACTGGCAGCCGACCAAGATTGGCAAGAAGTTCAGCCACACCTTTGGATACGGCAAGATTGACGCCTACGCCATGGTCGAGGCGGCCAAAACGTGGAAGAACGTCAAGCCGCAGGCGTGGTACTACTCTCCTTGGGTCCATGTCAACAAGGACATTCCCCAGGGCAAAGACGGCATCGCAGTCAGCCTCGATGTTACGGCGGACGCGCTCAAGGAGGCTAACCTCGAGAGAGTTGAGCACGTGACTATTACCATGAACGTAAACCACACCCGCAGAGGCGACTTGAGCGTCGACCTGATCAGCCCGGAGGGCGTCACTAGCCACCTGTCGGTTACTCGCAAGATGGACTCAGCCAAGGCCGGATATGTCGACTGGACGTTTATGAGCGTTGCGCACTGGTGAGTGATAAACGACCAAAGTAATGGGAATGGCTGCTGACTCTGGATACAGGGGCGAATCTGGCATCGGCAAGTGGACTGTAATTGTCAAGGACTCTCAGGAGAACGAGCACAAGGGCACCTTCGTCGACTGGCACCTGAAGCTGTGGGGCGAGTCGATCGACGCAAGCAAGGCGAAGCTGCTTCCCATGCCGACGGAGGAGGACGACAACGACCACGCCATCGTCGCCACGACTAGCCTCCCAGCTGCCACGACGTCGATCACGCACCCTGCCCAAGCCACCGACAACCAGCCGGCTGCTACTCCTTCCGACCACCCTGACCGACCGACCAAGGTCAAGCCCAGTGATGGCGCCACGCCGGCCGAGACGGGAGCCGCTACTGGCACTCAGGAGGCTGCGGCCAGCACCAGCAGCCCCTCGAACTGGGTATCCTGGCTGCCCTCGTTCGGCAAGGCCGGCGTCTGGGTCTACGGTGCCATTGCTCTTATTGCTGTCTTTTGCTCTGCGTTGGGCATCTGGTTCTACATCAGGAAGCGCCGCAACAGCAACGCGCGTGACGAGTACGACTTTGAGCCTCTCAACGAGGACGAAACGGAGGGCTTGAACGGTGAGAAGCGGACTCGCGGCCGTGAGCTGTACGATGCGTTTGCCGGTGACGACGAGGACGAGGACGACGAGGGCGATTACCACGACGATCGCGAGCGCTCGAGAGAAGGAAGCGGAACGCGGGAGACGGACAGGCTAACTGAAAAATAGGGCGCACGGTGGCATGGGACGGACAATTTTGCATAGAAATACCTACTTTCTTTTCTTGTATTCTGATAGTTGATTCATCAATTGACTTAGACGGCGAACGGTGTTTCTGAGGTTCAGCCAATCAAGCACGCATTCAGGCCCTACTTTAGTAATGATGTGTGGTGGGTGTCAAGGGTGTCCGAGCTCCAGGTGGTGAAGGGAGACCCGGTCTGAACTTTTGATGGAGACGGGCGCTCCCGCGCCAAACGAGACAGCTAAAGCTGCAGGCCTAGCTCCAACTCCAAGTACATTGCCTTGAGAAGCTTGGTACAGGGAAACGGTCTCTGGTCCAAAGCTCCTGTTGTCTTTGCTCGTGTGTCTTGCCCTTCGGGTTTGTTTGACGTTGTCTCTCCCATCTCTCTTATTCGTCGTGTATTCTTCATCAATGTCAGACAATGGCATGCTGGCCAGTTCCCAGTGCCGAGTCAATCGGGGCGGAGGGGCCGCGTTTGCTGGGATTAGTGTATCGAGGTCGTTGCCAGCCACCTCATTTATTCGGACGATTACATACGACTCCATCCATGTCGAGAGTTCTTTTTTTGGTCTCCGCATCCGTAACTTCAGAGGCATTGCTGCTACCTGCCTACCTGGTCAAATCGACTGGGAACATACCCAGGTACCTAGCTGGCTTGCAAACGAGTGCCGTGTCTGCCCGGCTCTTCGCCTTGGGCTACCTTGCCTTGCCTTGAGTCTGTGTTTGCGTCTGCGTCTCGTCGGGTACTACTCCCTGCGTAGTCCTTGATCAGAGGGAAAAAGTCGGATCAAAGCATTTGTGTCAGCCACCCGATTTTCCTCATCGTCCGAAGGGAACAAAAAAGTACCATGCCTTGTCGTCTTTGGACATGCATCCCGTTCGGACAGCATCTATCAGCGGCGGGACATATGACGCCAAGGAAGCAACGAAGCAAGGACAGTCGGCAAATAAGAAAAGAGGCAGCAAGTAAAAGCTTCCAAAAATGGGAGACCAGCCTCCTCTCGCCGGAGAAGATGGCTCGATGGGATGGAACGGGGGGCGGTAATGAAGGTGTAGTGTACTAGGTAGTATGTAGGTGTGTGTGTAAGGTAAGCTGCAGCAGCAGAGCGTCGTGGTCACTGGTCAATGGGAAGCGACAGTAATACCAGTGACCAGTCAAGTCAGTCAGTCAGTGGCTCCATTCCGACCGCCTCTTTTAGTTTTACTTGGTCACTTTCCACCAAAAGCCTCTATGTCTATGGTCTTGGCCCAGTCCTCCCCCCTCATCGCGGCTGTTCGTAAGGCACTTCCCACGCTAAAAAGCGATGACAAGTAAGGTGCGGCTTAGAGGGGCAGATACCTCCGTAGGTGCCCCCCCAATCGATGACAGTTGGTTTGGCAGCAGGAGCAAGAAAAAGACTCCAGTTCTCCTACCTACCTTGTATTAGGTAGGACCCCCCCGTCGTGAAGCCAGGATCATCTCCGCCCAAGCCGCCCCCGACCCTTGTCCAGGTTGCTCTTGCTAACCCGACTGGGCCGCCGAATGACGCCGTAGCACAACCCGTTCAACCTCGCCATTTTCCCGCATCTTGGTCTCCGGTTGCTTAGCTTCGTTGCTTGAGTCGTAGCAGAGCTCCTCCAATTTTTTTTTTTCCTCTCACTCTCTCTTCCTCCTCGACCCCCATCTCTTGTCTGCATCTTTTGCTTCTGCTGCTGCAAGTAGTATTCGTCTATCAAGGCACCTCGGCGATTGGGCTTGCTCTTCCTACCCTGTTCTTCCTTGCCCTTGCATCTGGCCGACCCTCTGTTGCGCGCGCGTGTCTGCATCGCATTGGCTGCTATGGCAAGCTGCATATGTCTTTGACGCCCGGCCTTTTTCTTCCTTTATTTCGTCCCTACCGCTAGAGATCGACTTGCTCTAGCTGCCGAGTAGTAGCTTGTAGGTTTGCTCCTCACGGACGGTACAAGACGATTCACCGGTCTCGCGCCCAGAGCTCAAGTCGATACCGCCCTGCAGCCCAATTATAGCTTCGTTCCGTCACCATGCCGAGTGCGCCATACTGGGGTGACTTGTCAGGCCCCAAGTCGGCCAGACGCCAGCGTCGCCAGTCGGAGGACTTTAGTCTGCCGGATCGCAAACCCTCCCCCGATCAGCTGGGCCTTTTAGACACCGCCGCCTCAAATCACCCTCCTGCTCCTGCTCCTGCTCCTGCCTCTGCTCGTCCTTCCAAATCCAATCGCACCTCTGTCCAGACGACAAACACCGAGGCCGTCACCGAGTCGACTCTCAGTCCCTACGCCTCACCCACTGCCTCCAACTTCGCAGACCAAGGCCTCGCCCCGCGCCCGCCTACTTTTCCCTACGGCGAGTCCCAGTACCCGGAAGATCACCAGGCTGAGAGACGTCAGCGACGACGTAGAGAGCGCAACGAGGAGGAGCCCCTCGCCGACCGCGACTATCTCCCAGCGGGTGCCACACCTCCTGCCGCCCCTGATGTGCCCAAGGCCCCTCCCGTGAGCTTCAGACATCCTTACGGCAATGGTGGTCTGCCGTACACCCACCCAGCCCCAGGTCCTCCTCGTCCTCCGCGACATCCCAGCCCGCTGGTGAGCCCGGATGACGATATGAATCCCGAGGGATATTACAGAGACGTCGCGCCCGAGATGGAGCAGCCGCCGCCGCCGCCGATGCCGCAGCAGCAGTTGCAACCACAACACCACGATGAGGAATACCCGCCTCTCGACCGCTCGCAGCAGACGCTCGATACGAACGAGACCAGGCCGCCCCGTCATTCTCAGGGTTCGTCCAGGAGGAGGTCACAGGGCCAATCGAGAAGGGCTTCGGGAGGAGGGTCCGGCAGAAAGTTCGCCAACGACCGCTCTCCTCTCCAACGACTTGAGCTGACGCTCGACAGCATCACAAAAGAGGAGAAGAGAGCTCGAGTCGAGGCCGCAGAACGCCGCGCCAGGGAGAAGGCTGCGGCGGCCGCCGCACAGAACCCCCAGCTTCTCCAAGCTCCCGAACCTACCTATCGCGCGCCGCCATCGCAACCTGCGCCGTCGCCGCAACAGCCCGTGCAACCGCCACCCCAGGTCAAACAGGAACCTCAGCGACCGCTTCCAGAACCTCCCCAGCAGCAGCCCGTTCATATTCCACAAGTGCGCTTTAGTGACGTTACGTACGACGAGGAGGACTGGAGAGGCGCCGCACCTGAGCAGCAGGCGAACGTTGCAGCTCCCCGTGGAGCTGCTCCGCAGTACCACTCAGATGACAGGAGGTATGCGCCCGCGCGCCAGTCGCTTGATGACAGACGGCGACACCCGCAGTACGCGCCTGAAGATGACGGAGGGTACGAATCTTACCACTATCAGTCGGGAGTACCTACGAGGGCCGCGACTACCAGGCAGCCTCATGTGGCCCCGGATGCCATCCCTCAGAGAAGCTTCAGTCTGCGCGAGGAGTCCAGGCAACCGCCTCCGTCGAGCTCGGGCATCCCTAAGCGCAACCTAAGCTTCCGCGAGCGGGCTGCAAAGAACGATATGAACCTACCGACGGCGGTCATAGACAAGAAGCAAAGCCCGGAGGTCAGCCCGGAACCCACACCGCCGGTAACAGGTTCTCGAAGACCTAGTTGGTCGCTCGTCAGAAGCGGGAGCAACAAGCTGAAGAAGCAACCTAAAGGTGACCCGTGGTTCAACATCCGCAAGGATGCTGAGAAAAAGTATGAAAACATTGACTTCCGTAACGCGGCTCTTGACGACTCTGCGGCGGCGATGGGTGGTCCTCCTGTCAAGCGGTCCGCGTCGCATGCCGCCCACGGACAGGCGTTGCCCCAGGAGGCAGCCGCCCACGAAGAGGTCAGACGGGCCGGGATTCCCAGTAAGGCTGCGAAGTTAATCGGCATCGATCTTGGAGGTGGAGGCGTTCAGCGACGCGCCACGGCCCCTTCAGCCCATCGCGGCTATGAGAGCGAGGATGATGCACGATACGGGCCCGTCGCGTCGGGTGGCCGAGGTGATGACTCCCGACACGTCTCCCACAAGGAAGCAACGGACCGCGGCAGACAGTACGACAGAGAGTACTATTCTGAGGAAGAATACGATGAGCGTGGTCACCGCATCACCAACAAGCTGTACCATGGCCGCGATAGCTTCCGGCCTGGCGAAGGCATCTACAAGGCGCCGAAATACCTCGATGAGTGGAAGAAGGCAACTGTTGGTAGCTTGACCGGATCGCTGCTGGAACTCAGCGACGAGCAAGCCTCCTCGCAAGATAAGGGCACGCCGTGGTGGGAAGGCAGCGGAAAGCGCCGAGGAAGCGCCTCTCGGCCGCGCAAGGCGGAGGCCTTTGACGGCGAGTACGACGAGACTAATGGTAAGTTGGGCAGCGTCGTATGAGCAGGTTGTGTGACTAACAAAAGCCAGCTCCCACACGATTCAAACCGCCACTGTACCTCAAGTGCGGTCCGCTGTTGAGATACTGCGGGCTCAAGCATGAGAAGATTCCTCCCCGTGCCGGAAACTCGGCTTCTACAGAGAGGACGCTCTGGCGTGGGTCGGTGATGATCGTCACGCAAGACAGCGACTCTTCGTACGAGATTGCACCCACCTTGCGCCTGTTCGTGCAGCCACTCGAGCTCCTGCCGCCTCCTCCACAGGTCATCTCAGGGGAGCAGGATCTGCCACCCGAATACGTGGACCCCATAGCCGGCATGCCGAAGCTGGGAAGAAGGGGAGAGACCCTCTACGTCCGCCCGGTGGACCACCTCGAGGAGGCCAAGGACTTATCGAGAGACGAGACGGACAACGGTCTCTTCGAGAAGACGAAGAGTCCTCCTGACGTCCCTCCTGTGGATGGCTCTATGGATTACCCCGGCTCTTTCTCGAGCCGTCGGAAGCGCGTCAAGATTGACGGAGAAAAGGTCTCTAAATACAAGGATGTGCGTGGGTTCAGACTGCACGCGGAACGCGGCTACACGTTCTGGCGCTTCAACATCGAGATCGAGCTCCGCGAGAAGCAGCAGCGGATTGCTTACAGGATCAACCGCGGCCCGTCCATGGGCTTTTGGGTCCCTGCGGCGGGAGAGTCGATGAACATCATGTTCTACAGCTGCAACGGGTTCAGCATGAGCGTTAACCCTGACGATTTCAGCGGACCGGATCCGTTGTGGCGGGATGTCCTCAACAACCATCAGTCTCAGCCATTCCACGTCATGCTCGGCGGTGGAGACCAGATCTACAACGACTGTTTGATGGACCAGAGCAAACAGTTCCGCGAATGGTTGATGATGAAGAACCCCCTGCACAAGCACAACGCGCCGTTCACTGCGACGATGCAGGATGAGCTGGAAAGGGCGTATCTCGAGAGATACTGCATGTGGTTCTCCCAAGGTCTATTCGGTCTGGCCAACTCGCAAATCCCCATGGTCAACATGTGGGATGATCACGACATTTCCGACGGCTTTGGCTCGTACGCCCACCACGACATGAACTCGCCCGTATTCTCTGGCTTGGGTAATGTGGCCTACAAGTACTACATGCTGTTCCAGCACCAAAGTATCCCGAGCGAGACCGAGTCGACCGAGCCCAGCTGGGTGGTCGGCACGCAGCCGGGCCCCTACATCAACGAGCTAAGCCGCAGCCTGTTCATTGAGCTGGGTTCCAAGGTGTCTCTCTTGGCGGTCGACGCCAGAACCGAACGCACAGAGAGCGACGTTATTAGCGAGGCAACTTGGCAGCACATCATGGACCGTTGCTACGATGAGCTCAGGAATGGCAGGACTCAGCACCTGCTGGTGTTGCTTGGGGTTCCAATCGCTTACCCCAGGTTGGTCTGGTTGGAGAACATGTGAGTCTATCTATCCCTTGTGCTCAAGCAAAGACGTGCTTACTAATAATCCAGTCTCACCTCGAGAGCCATGGATCCCGTCAAGGCGCTCGGCAAGCTGGGAATGCTTGGCAACGCGCTCAACCACATCGACGGCGGTGTCGAAGTTCTCGACGACCTCAACGACCATTGGACCGCCAAGAACCACAAAAAGGAGCGGGAGATTGTCATCCAGGACATGCAGGATTTGGCGGCCGACAAGTCTGTGAGGGTCACATTTCTCAGTGGCGATGTCCATCTCGCTGCTGTTGGCCAGTTCTACGCCAACCCCAAGCTCGGCTTGCCCAAGCACAAGGATTTTCGTTATATGCCGAATGTCATTTCCTCGGCCATTGTCAACACTCCCCCTCCTGACCTGATGGCGGATATCCTGAACAAGCGCAACAAGATCCACCACTTTGACGACTCCACGGAGGAGAACATGATTCCCCTGTTCAACCACGGAGTCGATGGCAAGCCGAGGAACAACAAGCACCTGCTGCCGCACCGCAACTGGTGCGTGATTCGCGAATGGACCCCCGGCACCACGCCGCCGCCTACGCCACCGTTGTCGGCCTACGATAGAAGCCCCAGCCCACCCCCTAGTCGCGGCGGCGGTCTCCTCAGACGCTTTTCTTCGAACCGCGGCGCTGCCTATCGCCCTGACGTACAGCGAGACTCCCCTAGAGATTCTTCCCGTCCGCCAATCTCCAACAGCGGCAAGACTGGAGGCTTGTTCCGAAGGCTCTCCCGTCGGAACTCGACTGACGGCGGCCGCCCTGCAGCTCCCCCCAAGCCGAAGCGTTCGCTGTCGCTGACGCGCAACTTCTTCAGCCGCAAGAACAGCAAGAAGTCAAAGCCTGATGATGGTGGCATTAATGGTTCATGGGGAGAAGAAGACGACGACGTAAGTTCAGTCGAAGACGGCCACTACGGCTACGATCAGTACGATCGGGAAGCAGCGCCTCGTTCTCGGGGCATGGGTCTGCGGGGAGGGGGCGCACACGACGATTACCAACCTGGCGACGATTCGTACTTCACGGCTCGTCCTGCCACCAGAGCGAGGGGCGCTGCGATTCGCGCGGTTCCGCAGCATGACGAGTACCAGCCCGGCGATGAAGCCCAGTTTACTGCTCGCCCTCCACAACGGCCTCGCACCATGAGCAGCGAGCAGCAGGTTGGTCCCGCGATGCCGCCGCCCAAACCGTTCCACCGTACGCCGACCGGTATGTTGGTCAAGCAGCAGAAGAACGCCGACAAGTTTGCCGTCGACCTCGAGGGTGGCCTCGACATCTGCCTCAACGTTGAGGTCAACCCGAAGGATCCCACGGGTATCACCACGCAGTACCGACTTCTCGTGCCGCGCCTATTCTGGGATGACGCGAAGGAGGGCGTTGCTCTGCAGCAGCCCGCGCCGGCGGGCTTCAAGCGCTTCTTCAGCCAGAAAAAGAAGAAGGATACCGCGCCACCGCCGGAGGAGCTAGAGGGGGACGAGGAGCAGTATGACAGACCGGTATCGGGCAGACCGCTTGCCCACGCGCCTCCCGCTGGACGGGAGCCAATGTACGATGTGCCGAGAAACGCAAGGTACGAGTCGCCCGGAAGGTACGACTCGCCCCGAGCGTACGAGTCGGCTGGGCGGTATGACCCGCCGGCGAGGTATGAAGCGCAGAACACTGCTAGATATGAGAGGAGGTAAAGGGGAGGAATGCCTGACGAAAGTATGACCGGTTACTCGGGGCAGAGTTTCTTAACGAGGGTAATGCTTGCGGCATTCCGCATGCAGTTTCACGAGACATTGGATTCAAGCACGATCATACGGGCATTGCGAAGGAGTAGAATTGCAGCAAAGGGTACAAAAGTTTTTGGATCGCTCGGCCCTCTTGGTAGGGCACCTTTTTTCAATACCTGCATAGCCGCAGCCTTACGTTAATGACGATATGACCTTTGAAGATGGCGGCAGTGTCACGAGATGATTAAGTGGTGACATGAGTCGATGTGAGGATATGCCGTGAAGTTTCATTGGATGAGCGGTTCGTCGAAGACCGGTAAATCCGTGTCGCGGTCTAGGAATTCTCCAAACGACGACCATTACCAGGACGTCACACTCGTACCCCCAATGCATCGTAGTAGTAGTAGTAGTTATCTGTGATATCGAACTTTTTGTAGCCTCTGCGACGAGAGTTAGCATTCCCCAAACTTGCTCGTCACATCGTCTTGGATAAACCAACCTTTTCAGACTAAGTCACACATGCCGACGTGCTGTCTTGGCTATCCATCCTCCTCGCAGCACATCGGCCAAGGCCAACAGGTCTCTTCTGGGCCTCCGTTTTGCCGTCCACTCTTTCGTTTCTCTCGCATGGCCGCTTGTTGCAGCGGACTCGTCTCTCGCTGCCTATCTCTAGTCTTTTCTCGTTCCCATTTGCTCCGTGACATCTGTTTTTGCGCATTCGCCAGTCGCCGTGTTTACTAAGCGTCGGCATCCTTAGGGGCGACGTCGCGGTCGGCGCTGCGGCTGCGGCTGCGGCTGCGGCTCCGTCCGCGGCCACGGTTCTGCGCCCTGGGTCCGCCGCGGTTGCCTCCCTTGCCGCCGGGCGGGGGCCGCACGAAGGCGAAGTCGACGTAGACGGTCTGGTCGAGGAGCTTGGTCTCGTGGGCCGAGTCGATGGCGGCGCGGGCCTCGGCGAGGGTTGCGTATTCGATGAGAGCGTAGCCCTGGAGGAGTATGTCTCGTCAGTTATCTGTAATTACGCGGCAATGCACTCCCCGGCTTCTCTGACGGGAGCGATCTAGAGAAGGAAAAGACCGGTCGTACCTTGACGTAACCGCTCCGCCGGTCCAGGTTGAGGTGCAGGTTCTTAATCTCGCCGAACTCGCCAAACATGTCGTGGATGGCCTCCTCATCGGCCTCCTCGTGGACGTTGGTCACCATGATGATCCAGCCCTCGATGGAGCGGACGGCGGTGGCGCGGCCGTGGGTCTGCATCTCGGACTCGTTGCGCGCGGGGGCGGGCGCGGCGTCGGCGCCCGAGGGGGACGCCGGGTTGTCGATTTCCATTTCTACGTCGGCCATTTTTTGCTGCTACTCTGTAGGTTTCTACTCTGTAGGTTTCTACTCTGTAGGTTTCTGTTTCTTTGGGGATGCGACGACGGTTTCGTGAGTTACTTGAGCAAGAGGAGCAGTCCAAGGGTGTGACGTCGCGCGAGAGGTTGTCGATGATGGGGAAATGGGTGATGGTTCTGGCGAGGGCGGGTCTTTCGCGAGGCTGACGATGCGAGAGACGGTGGAAGCTGCTTGGAAAAATTGTGGATGTCGAAGGTACGTATCTTTTGTCGCTGGAGCTCGTGCACGGACTCGGGTCCGGTCCTCGAGTGGCAGCAGCTCTCGAGCTCCCATGAAGCCATCAACAACTTCCATCGACATTCATGTTGTTCATGTTGTTCCGAGGCATCATTTTGCTCTTATGACCACAGAAAAACAGTCGAATCCACCAAATGAAACCCACTGGAAGTTAATTGCCATGGATTATGCCGTCAGAGACCCTCGATGCAGACTTACATCGGTACTCGGCCCTTACCAGCACAATCACCGGGAGTTCACAGAAAAGAGATGGCCAGGCGTTTTCGAATTCGAGCCTCGGCTCACGAGTCTTGATACGAGATACCATCTTGTTTTAGCACGCTTCGCCTCATCCCGCTGGCCGACGTCTCCGTCTGAGCCAGATTAGTGCTGTTCCCCCACCGCAGGACCAACACGACCAGGGGGCCTTCAAGCTGCTGCCTGCGATCCAGATTGCTGTGCAGGAGAACTCCAGCTGTTCAGGGGAGAAACTCTGACCTGCCACAGCCACAATGCTGTGAAATTTGACGCCGTGAACAAAGAAGCCTTACGAGAGACAGCACACACTTGCAGAGAAATCACGGGACCGGGATGATGGTTGTTTCAGTGTTTCCGTTTCACGAACCCGCCCGCTTCCATCCAAGGGCACCACGGCCGGGAAGCTTTTTTGCGGTCCCAGGGGGGGAGGGGGGAGGTTCCGCCGCCGAGATGCGCAAACACGTCGATCAATGTCGCGAAGCCCAGTTTATCGAAGCCATCCGCGATCTGGTTCGTCCCCTCGACAGATTTGGGCGGAAATGAAGAGCCCGCAGTCCATGCAACCATTTAGCCAAGACGCGCAACAGCGCAACGGGTGTCCAAGGCATTCGCATCCCCCTTACCCCAGCAGATCCGCGTATTCTGGGCCTCTGGGTTCGGTCTGCCTTTAAAATTACGTGGATGGACGAGATCCTTGGCGGTAGTGCTGCACTGCCTCTTTGTCGGTCCTGTCTTGCAGCATGCGCGCATTTCGCGACGTGATATAAGTGAGAAGGCCCCTGTTTGATTCTCGTAATCTCAGGCCGTTGTCCAGATCTGCAGTGCATCTTTTTTTCTTCGTGTTCTTTTCTATCAAACCGATCTTCTCCAGCGATTGACCTTTCTGCTTGAGACAAATAAATCCAACCGATCGTCAGTTGGCCCTCCATCCAAAACCCGCGACTACAAACACGCTCCCACTTCTCGTGTCAATCATCGTCAGTCAACATGGTCGTGGAAGAACAGCCCAAGCCTACAACGCAAGGCATGCAGCCCGAGGCCGACGCCACCCGTGCACAGGAGGAGAAGGAGGAGGGTGAGAAGAACGTCTGGTCATGTGTAAGTCGTCTCTTCGTGAGAGTCTTGTCGCTGCCGCCCGACATTGTCGCTGACCTTTCATGTCAACACAGGCTCAATGCTGCTCGAGTTGCCTCGACTGCATCATGATGTGCATGCGCGCGTAACCCCACGAACCGACGAGGGATGAAATCGACCTCGGTGTATTATTCAAACAAAAAGACATTCGGACCTAGCGAGTCCATCGATCAGACTGGGTTTTGGCGCTCGGCACGGGGAGGCATGGGACGACATGTCACTGTTGGTTCTGGGGTTCTTTACGGGAGGGAAATACCTCGAGCTCTGGAGTTTTGGGAGTTTCACCGTTTGGTCTTCGTCCTATACCTGCTCTTTCGACGCGACACTTCACTTCAAATCCACCAAGCAGGCGTTTTGACGCCAGCTTGGTATTTCTTGCTTCCAAAATATTGCCCCATGTCGTATGACTGAGAGCTCGCTGAGTCCCCTGCGAAAAAGTGACGGGATGATGGGTCCGCCCAGCCCCTGAATCACGGGGGAGGTGGCCCGTGCAATGCACCCATTCAGGGTCAGTGGGTGGACGCCATTGTATCTTGAAGACAACAAGACCAACTTTCAACTTACGTAAACTGTTCACAACATTGACCGCAGGTTTCAAGAAAGCAGACCATGGTACTACAAGATGTTTGTATCTTGAATCTAAGCCAGTGTTCTGCCCGGTCGGCTGTTTTCCTTCACACGTCAACCGACTGCAGGTGGCAAGCACGGTACTAGATGCATAGAAGGGGCTCTGCAGGGCATCTCTTCTTAGTGTTGTTGCGATTCCTGGTCTGTTTTTGCTGCCTTTCCGTCCGTTTTCTTGAACATGAAGTATAAATTAGCCCCGAAGTACCTTCCTGACATCATTTCTGCTAGACTAACATTTCGACAAGTTGAGATCGAGACCCTAGTCATAAAGAGAGCTTAGCGCGTTTGTTATCAATAGTAAGCAAACAAGCTAGCAAGAGTGATACTGGGATACTTGTGAACAGGGTCTGAAATTGTGACTGTAAAGCTACATGTAAGTGTCCAACACATATTACAACCCCTTACATAGACAATATTTGCAAAACAGTGGCTTTGTCAAATTCAAGTTGTTGTTACGACCTGTTGCATGACGGTTGCAGTTTCTGAGCTACGGGGAAAGGAGCTGTCAACTGGTTTAAGTGAAGGTTAACTACATATTGACGCCGTTGAGTATTGTACGGCTTGGTCAATTTTCTATCTTACCACCGCAATCATAACTAAAGACTCAATGTTTCAGTTATGCTATCAAGCGGATCTGAAAGGCTGATCGAGCCTGAATTTATCTTAGTTCCTATCATAAAGAAATGTAATGTTTCCTGTTGCCAGTCAGCCCAGTGCCGTCTTATGTTGAATCGTCAACTTAAATGTCTTTCCACGTCCTTCTACATCGTCCAACAAATGTCTCATTTATCGGTCCCACATTTTAGCCCCAAGCAAGACTGTCGCCAACTAGAGCAGTGTAGCCGCAGCAGTAAATGGGGATAGGTGTCGAATAGGGTCAATGAAAGTAGAGAGGCTTGACATCGAAAACCTCAGGAAAATGATGACAGAATCTCCTGCGGCATTTCCGTCAGAGCCCACGCACATGTCGGAAGGGAATCCCGAACTGTTCAACACGTCACCGAATGCTGCAAGTGCTGGATATCTCCGGGCGCGGCGTTATGGGAACGATTATGCACTTCTACTGAGATTGAATTGAATACCCAAGACAAAAGTACTGAGTGTCGAGTCGTACGAAGTGCAGCTTGTAACCGCCACCTCGCAGCCAATCGGACTTGCAACCGCTGCAGTGCATTCTCGCAGCGCGCGGCGCTGAATGGAAAAGGGCGACGAACCGCGAGCGCGCGCGCCGGCCTTTCGATAATACTTGTTACTGCCGAATCGAGAGGAAACCGACAACAACACTTGCCACTGCGGGCATACCGCCCGGCCAACGCGAGTTGGATCTAGAATCAATGGACAGGTGAGAATTGCCGAGGAAGCATCGTCAATCATCAATCGGCATTGCAAATGGCAAGGTATCTCACAGAATGTAAGTTCGCGGAGCAATGGCTCAAGTATAAAAGGAGCCCGGCAGAGCTCCGAATGAGTCCAGTTCGACTCGGAGCTTCATCATCTTACACAGCCAACTCGAATCCAGACCTCATTGTTCATCAAAATCACCTAGCACCCCCCAGTCTTCAGTCTGCACTTCAAAATGCCCATCGTCTGCGTTCTCGGTGCCACTGGTACACAGGGCGGTTCCGTCGTTGAGGCCCTGTTGAAGAACCCCAAATGGCAGGTTCGCGGCTTGACCAGAAATGTCAACGGAGCAGCGGCACGGCGCCTTGTATCGAAGGTATGTGCTCGAACTTCCCATTCGATGACAGGAGAAAAACTTCTCACACGTAAAATGAAAAGGGTGTTGAAGTTGTGGCTGCGGACGCGGACGACGAAGCATCTCTCGTGAAGGCCTTTGAGGTGAGTATCTTTACTGATGGAGGAGTGACACGCTAACTGAGTCGGAAAGGGTGCCCATGCTGTCTACGCCTTCACAAACTACAACTGGTAAGAATGATGAGCGGTCTTCTAGGCCGAGATGTGTGGCTGAAGGATTTCTAACTTGAAAGTAGGGCCGAGGTGTTCAAGGTCGGCCGGGACGGAGCCGGCGAGGCCGAGAAGCAACAAGCCTTGAACATCGCTCGCGCAGCGGTCAAGACTCCTACTCTGCAGCACTACGTCATGAGTTCTCTTCCCCCAGCGGGCAAAGTATCCGGGGGCAAGTTGAAGGTGCCTCACTTTGACTACAAGAATGCGGCGTACGACTGGATCAAGGACAACCTCCCGGAGCTTGCCCAGAAGACGACGCAGCTCTGGCTCGGATGGTACCCGAGAAATGTCGTCTTCGTCCCGATGATGAAGTTCGCTCCCATGGTGAGTTCGCCGTGATCGGAAATTGAAACCCCAAGAGCTTCGTAAAACTAACACTGGCTTAGCCTGGTTCCGATGATGCGTACCTCCTCGCGCAACCGAGCAAGCCCGAGTCGGTGCTGCCGTCCTCTGACGACGTCAACCACAACACTGGCGTGATGGTGGAGGGCATCCTGGAGGCTGGTGCCAAGGCCTACGGCAAAGTCGCCGTTCTCGTCACTGACTACCTGAGCTGGGCGGATCTGGCGAAGCTTTGGGGGAAGGTGACTGGGAAGACTGCCGTGTACGCCGAGTTGTCGGACGAGGCCTTCGCCAAGGTCTGGGGTGTAGCCGGAGAGGAGATCGGCTCTCAGTTCCGGTGGAGCGAGTCGTTCCCGAGCTGGGAGGATGTTGCCGGCGAGGTCATTACCTTCGAGGAACTCGGTGTCAAGGAGAAGCTGATTGGGACGGAGGATCTGCTCAACTCCTTGAAGGCTAAGCTGGTCTAGATTTGTGCTTTATGGATCATGAGATCTAGGCTTTGGGTCATGTGCGGCTGCCTTCTGCCCAAGTTGGCATCCGGACTCACATAGCTCAGCCGTTCCGGCCTGGAACACGGCCTCGGGGACGGGAAGTCAGGCGAAGGACTGTTATCCAAGATTGAATGATTCTGATCGGAAGCTGTATACTATTCTATTGCAAAATCTCAGCGTAGTCAATCTCTCTTTCGGCAATGCCTCCATCTTCTCATTCCCGGGTGACTCTAATGCATGTCCACAACGCTGACATGACGTTGATTGACTTCAGGCTGGGTCCATCTGCGAGCAACTTGGACGAACGTGAACATACCAAGACGTAGTCACCCGGGCTCAAGAGTTGTACGTTCCACAGAAGTGATTTTATTTGTTAACATAAAGATCTTGCGACAGTTCTAGCCATGTAATTTAACCCTGATCCCAATCTTAGGAAACATCTATGAATGCCCAACATGCATATGCAATAATAATGTGAAAAGAGTAAGTAATTATTGAAGAAGAATTGTTGTCCGCAGTGACCGAGGTCGGCGGAAGAGTTGAAAGTCACTCATGGTAGACTATGGCTTCGCTCAAGCCTTCTTCTTGCCCTTAGGCATGCGGACCAGCCAGTAGAGCACCAGCGAAGCGGCGATGTTGAAGACAATGTACACCATCCCGATGCCGAAGTCGCGCCACCTGTTGTCGAAGTTGGAGCTGATGGACTTGAGGAAGACGTTGGTGTCGGCGATGGGGCAGAAGCTGCAGTCGGTCGTGGCCTCGGGGTGTAGGAGGTAACCGCCGGCGGCATCCATGTAGCCTCTCATGAAGGAGTCGCAGGTCTGGTTGTCGGGCGGGTTGAAGTGGATGTACTCGTTGACGGAGCACGTCACCTCCGAATTCGCTAGGCCGGTGGATAAGATGGACGATAACAGGTATGTGAACGGCGACAGCCTGTACATGAAGATCCAGAAGCCGGGCATGGCGTCGGGACTGGCAAGCACACCGCAGAAGAGCAGGCACATCATGAACAACATGTTAGCCAGGTTACCGCCCATCTCGGCCGTCTCGGTGATGGCGATGCAGGCGTGGGCGAAGGTGCAGGTGAAGATGAGGAACTGCCAGAAGAGCAGCCACATGAGACCGGCGCGCTCACTCTTCATGCTCGCGTCACCGTTCTGGTACAAACCGACCGGGTAGTAGACGCAGATGAACATGAAGACGGACATGAGAGAGTTCCAGGGGATCTCGGTGATGACCTGGGACAGCATGAAAACCTTCCAGCTGTACGTCTTGGAGGGTCGTTCGCGGACTTCGTATAGGGAACGCTGCGTCACGAAGTGAGGCATCTGCTGCTGCACGAGCTGACCGAAAATCGACAGGATGTTGAAGATGGCGAACATCTGGTTCTGTAGGCCTTGGATACTGAGCGGGGCGTTGAGAAAGACGAGACCGATAAAGAGCGCGACGGAGCAGCAGAGGATGAACTTGGCGTAGATGTAGGAAGGAGTCCGCCAGTACTGCTGGAACACGCGACGGGTGACGATCATCAGCTGGTCCCAGAGAGGGGCGGCAAATTCCTTGTGGAAAGCGGCATCGTCCTCATGTGCGGACTTCTCACGGGTTGCGCCGTCGGACTTCAGCCTCTGGAGCTCATCCTGAACAGCCTGGTACTCGGGACTCGAACGCCATGTCTGGTGCCAATCCGTCTCGGTTGTCGTTCCAGGGGCAGCTCCGATAGCTGTAAGCATCCACTCAGCCGGGTTGGCGCCAGGAGGGCACTTGGGGGCACCGTTCCTCTCAAAGTACGAAGTGAGAACGTGGGAGTTTTCGCCAATGTCGCCGAAATAAACGGTCCTGCCGCCCTTGGCCAGGAAAAGTAAGCGGTCGAAGCGCTGAAACAGCATAGCAGACGGTTGGTGAATGGTGCAAAGGATGGATTGGCCGGCCTTGGACAATTTTTCGAGCAGATCCAGAATAGCCCACGATGTCTGAGAATCCAAGCCGGAGGTAGGTTCGTCAACGAAGAGCAGCAGGGGCGGCTTCGCAGCCAGCTCCACGCCAATGGTAAGTCTCTTGCGTTGCTCGACGTTCAAACCCTCTCCAAGCACACCCACAACTGCGTCGGCGTATTCGTGCATGTCCAAAAGCTTGATGACCTCGTCGACGTAAGCCAGCTTTTCGGCCTTGGGGGTACTGGCAGGTTGTCGCAACAGGGCACTGAATTCCAGGGCCTCACGTACGGTACTGGTCTCGAGGTGGAGGTCTTGCTGCTGAACGTAGCCGGTTTTCCGCTGGAAGGACTGGTCGCGAATCTTTCCGTCCACGAGCATCTCTCCCGTAATCACACCCATGGAGACACGGTCCGCAAGGCAGTCTAGCAGAGTAGTCTTTCCGGCGCCGGAGACACCCATCAAAGCCGTAAGAGTGCCTGGTTTCACCCAGCCATCAACATGATCCAGAATTCGTCGAGGTTCGCCCTTGATCTTGATGTCGTAGCAGACGTCACCCCAGTGGAAGACGCTGGTGGAAGCTTGGATCACACCCTGGTTGCCGGAAGAGTTGCCGCCCTTCTCGACGATGGCCGAAGGATCAGACATGGAGGCTTCAACGTCGTTCTTGGACTTGGAAGGAGCAGTGACACCGCGGCGGAAGACGAGAACCTCACCCTTGGACTTCTTGGCAGAGACGTACTCAGTCGCGATGAAGTAGACCATGTGGAGAGCGATGGCGAACGCGATGAGAATTCCGATGTTGCGCCACTTGTGGGAGTTGAAGTACTTGTACTGCGAGTTGATGTAGGCGTCTCCGCTGACGGTGGAACGGCCGGGGACGGCGCCGACTGTCGAGCAAGCGCGGTTGGCCAGTGTGACGTTCTCGTATCCTTCAATTGCAGGGCTCGGGACGAATGCGCTGCACTCGAACTCGCGGTTATGGAACTCGTTGATCATGAGCTGTAGATGCAATGTTAGCTGGTGTGCTGTCAAATTTTCTGGATGTACTCGCCGATTCAAAGCCGTATGCCACAGGGTCCAAGTAGTTGATCCATCTGCACCAGCCAAGCATGTAGTCGACAGGGATGACGAAACCAGTGAAGATGACGAGCGCGAGAATGAGGATCGATGCGGGCACCATTGCCTGCGACATTGTGCGAGACAAGGAGGCACTGTACTTCGTTAGCTTTCTTCCTCCGAACAGAAAACATCGGATTGAAACTTACATCGATCGGAAGAGACCAGACATGGCAAGCACCATGAGGAAGGTGGTGATGAGGAAAAAGAAGAAGTTACCAGGCTCGCGGTTCAAGTTCGTCATGAAGTAGATGATCAAGTCGTAGCAGATGGTGTTCATAATCTTGTAAGGCATGTCGACAAGAACGGAGGAGAACGATTCGGCCGAGGCGTGGTAGAAGGCGTACCGAGTGTGTTTCTCAACGATTGGTCGCTGTGCGTACTGAGTCAAGATTTCGAGGGCGCTGGCAAAGGCATTGGCGAGAATGGCGACGAAGAGAACGGCGGATCGCATATAGAAGGAACCGGTGGTCTCCGGGAGGTTGTAGAACAGGGACGATATGATGAGAGCGGTACCAGAGTTTGCGAGCAAGGCGAAGATTGTCAACCCAGGGCTTCCTTTCAAGAGCTTGAAGCCACGCCAGAGACAGAGCCTGACTTGCTGGCCGTACGAGAGGATGAAGGGGGACTTGAGGCGCTGGTTCTTTGCTTGGACAGCCTGCTTGTGGTTTCTGAAGGCCTCGGCATCGGCGCCGTCCAGGGGGTGGTCGACCTTGAACTGCTCGATCTCCTGCTTCAGGACCTGGGACTCGCGGCTGTTCTTCCAGCAGGTGGCGAACTCGTCGGGGGTACGGGGAACACGGCCCTCGAATCCGGGTCGCACGACACGTTCGGAGGGCGCCGTCATCGAGGTGAGGAAGTCGGGAGTTGTCTGGCGAGCCGGGCACTCGAAACCGAGGTCAATGAAGTACTGTCTGGCCTCGGTGGTGCGTCCGAAGAAGATTTGCCGACCCTCATAGAGGACGAGAACCTTATCGAAGAGATCGTACGCGCTCTGGGGTGCTTGGTAAATCGAGACGGCACAGGTCTGACCGAATAGTTCCGACTGAAGGCGGAGCGTCTTGCAAAACTCAACAGCGTTGGCAGAGTCGAGACCTCTCGTGGAATTATCCCAGCACTGCAGAGGGGCGTTCGCCAAGGTAGCCTCCGCGATCGTCACTCTCTTGCGTTCTCCTCCAGAAACTCCACGGATGTATTCGTTGCCCACGCGGGTGTTGATGGTGTGGCTAATGCCGTACATAGCCATGACCACGTCGCGAAGATGGTCACAGTACTGGCTGGTCGTGATTCCAGGAGGGAGGTTGCGGGGGCAGCGTGCACGCGACGCGAACGTGAGGGTGTCGCCAACAGAAAGCTGGGGGAAGTGAACGTCGACTTCGGCGGTGTAAATAGCGTCGCCGGCATGGTGCTTGTGGAGTTCCTCGGCCGAAATACCCTGGTAGTTGAAGTAGGCACGCTCGTCGGTGTAGATACCGTTGGTTTCGCCGGCGATCGTCTTGAGGAACGTCGAACAGCCGGATCCAGGGGGTCCGAGGACGACGAGCATCTCCCCAGCTTCCACGACGCCGTTGAAGTCGCGGAGAATGTCGATGCGGCGCTGACCGCCCGTCTTCGAGGTGAGCTTGCGGGTGAGACTGGGGAGTTCGAGCCACACGTTGCCGACATCCTTCTGGTAGTCCGTCTCCTTGCCGTAGCCGAAAACGTTGAGGTCCTGGAAGCAGAAGCCTGCCGTACGGTATCCAGAGCCGTGCTCGTTGGTGACGTTGGCGAGAGTCTTCGCCCACTTGCGGGCGTTGAACTTGGAGCCGTGGGGGTTCAGGGGCGATTCCGGGTCATCGCTGCCGAAAAGGGCGTGGTTGTTGCCGTCGATGTTGACCGCAGAGTGTCGAGTGTACTCGCGTGCCAGCTCCTGCACAATGGAGTGGCGGCGCTCTAGCTCGGTGTCGTTGCCATCATCACTCGAAGTTGACGTGTACGCTTCCCCTTCGTAAAGGGAGCTCTTCTCGGTTCTCTTGGTGGGCATCGGCTCGGCTGTTGTCGACGAGATGGCGTCTTGCTCGTTGACGAAGGTCTTCTGACTACCGGCGGGGGACCTTCCGGCCGCCCTCGCCGTGTTGTCGTTGTTGAAAGGCAGGGCGGGTGCCGACATGATGTGTGATATGACGGCTAGTCGTTGAAGTCTCGGAAAGGGAGGTTCTGGCTGATGGAGCGGTTGCAAGCGTGTATCTTGCTACCCTGGAAAGCGCAACTTTTATCAGCTACTTTCCCTCTTCCAAGCCGAACATGGAGACTTACCGATCAGCATCAACCAGGTCTTCACTCAGAAGCCGATGAACGAACCTTGACTAAACACTACTAGATGATTAGAGGTAGGGGCCAAGGACATTAAAGTAATGAGACGAGTGAGGAAGAAACAGTTGGGAGATGCCTGAAGTCATGAAACATCCCATGTGAAATAAGGCTAGATTCTAGATTTATCATGGCCTTCACGGACTGCCCTTCACCCCGTGTGTCCACGACCCATAGTACGTAAGGGGTCCATCTTAGAATCCGGTCTGTCAAGTTCGATCCAGAGCCCCGGGTCTTCCGTGCGCCGAAATACGCCAAATTTCTCATTCTTGACGTAGTTTGGGGGGGACTACGTGTGTTTTGCTGGTCCAGGTATGGGGCACGCAAACAGCTGGAGCAAAAATTCTTGAATGTTGGCTCCTCCTGCAGTCTCACCAGGCGTGTAAGTGAGCGTGTTATGGGTCGCGATAGTGGCGGGCCGTCTTGGCGGTGATCATTACGCGAAAGTCCGCCATGTCGTTCCCGGGGAGAAATGTGGGGCCAGAGGACTTGTGCGGGCCTTCGGGGAGTTGAAGTGCCCCGAGGCGGACGCCGCTGACCCCGTAATTTTTACCGAGAAGTCCAAATTCCCCAACGTCTAAACTCAACCTTGGTCCATGCTTAAGGCCTTAAAAAGACCACCCGTTCGTCGTAGTTTTATTGTTCGGACGTCTTTACAACTTTCTGCTTTCCTAATGCGGTTCTCCGGTCCTTTTTGTTTGGCCAGTATGTTCCATTACGAGCGGTTTCAATGTTTTATCGAGACGTATCCATACTGTTTAGACCATCTTTACTTGATGGCAACATGAGATTGACACTTGGTGTAGGGCCGTATTTTCACTTTCAGTTCATCAGGTTTGTCTGCATTCTACACTGTGTACTATGAAATGTTCTGACTTACACTTCGACCAGTCTCCAATGACCTCAGCCGGGTGAAGAAATGACAGCCTGCAAGGACAGCTAACAAACCGAATGCGAAAACTAGTTTGACTCACCCGGCGGATGTCTCGACCGCATCTCGCGGAGATGGGGGTAGGTGCGCAAGGAGAAGCCTGGATGGACCCGACCCAGTCAGCACCCCCTTTACCCAACCACAACCATCTCCCCAGGGAAGATAGCTCCGTGGCTTCGGGGTCCGCTCGCAACACCGCGGATGTCTTTGTCCATTTGTAATCCATGATGCCGCTACGAGCTGTGCATGAGTGGACCTCCCGGCGCTTGCATCAGATACCACCAACCCTGCCCGCGGCTCCCACTCTAGGGCTCGCCCACCACGTCCACGAAGTTCAGGGGTCGAATCTGAACAAAATGGAACTCAAGTCGATCCGACGGTGCAACAAGCTACCCGGAGGTGGTAAGCCCCTATTTCCGAGCGGCACGAAATCTCTTCACAGAGTTCACTCCCGGCGGCAGCGAACCAAGATCGAGTACACCGCGAGTCTTTATGGAGGGATCCCATTCCACTACGGTCCGGCAGTCAGTGGGGGTCAGCCCAGCTGGTACGGTTTCCATTGGTTGTATTGCTAGGCTCAGTTGTCTTGGGAACGTGCCGCCTCGGCATCTGATTCTCAGATGCTACGCCCCCGGCTCGTCAGCGACCAGCTCATCGCGTTATTGGGGGGCAAGGTAGCACCCCGTCGTATATCGAAGCCGCCTCGGACCCTTGCCTGCACCCGAAGCGGTTATGAGGTGGTGGTTCGGGGTGCGTGGCGGCGGAACAACAGCCCTGCCGCGGACGCGGAGCGTCATTACCAATATTCTCGACCGAACGGGGTCCGTCACGGCATGTCAACATGCACGGAAACACGCAATCCGATGCCTCAGAAACATTCGGACGCCGACTGTAATTCTCTTTGGGGACTATTATTTCACACCCCCCAAGTTGAACATCCCGCATCCTGTGAGGACCAGCCTTCAGAACGATCAGTACTGTAGCTCTCAGGCCGAAAGCCTAAGAGCCACAACAGCCACAGCCCTGAGGGTCAGGCTGTGGCGCACGAAGGAGGGCCTCGGCATGAGCTCCACCGACCCCTCATACTTGGTCGCGATCTCATATTCCGGCCTTTGCTCGTTTCGTTCTTCTCTTCTCTACTTTAGGATCTTCGTCTATAGCGCCCAATCGAGGAGTCATCCCACCGTTGCTCTGGCCGTGACACATCCCACAAGCAGCAGCAACAACGACGACGGACGACGACGACAACAATAACGGACAATAGTGACAATAACGGACAATAGTAAGAGTAATAAAAAAATCGTAGAGGTAAAGAGTTCAAAAATAGATAATTAAATAGTAGAATGCTAGAATGGCTAGAGGGGATGGGAGATACTTAATATACGGTAGTGGAATAAAAGGCCTCTTCTCTTTCCCCTTGATAACTTTACAACAGAACGCCATGCTAATAAGCAGATCTCACTGTCTCACTAGCCCAGGGGCCAATATTGCAGTCTCTTCTGCTGGATAACCCCCTTTCTGAGTTTGGAGTCAGTCAATAGCTTGCAAAAGTTCATCAGCGCGCCTCCTTCCCAATATTTGGGGTTTCCCCGTGCCCAGCCGATCAGAATCAGCCGCCCGCTTTAGATAACTGCATTCCGCACTGTTGTAGCCACATCAGCCCCAAAATCGAAACGTACAAGTAACAAGACAAGCAGGTCTCGCTTTCTTGAAGCGGGTGGGACCAACTATGGTCATTTAGAGCTTTACTGGCCATCTGACGAGTATAGTCACTGAAACTCTTCGATTGATATGACGACCCTCCAATGATGCGAGGTGCATACCCATGCAATGCATCGGGCCAACGGATGCTTCTTCTAGCCTTCAATTCGCCCAAAAAATGGTTCATCTTTGGCATGAGCATTCACAAGGTGTGTTCAGACTTCCAAGTCCCAGCTAAAGTTCCGTATAGTATATTAATAACTACCAACTTTCATTGACAACAAGATCTAAAAGGCGCACATCAAAAATCAGTCGTCCCGGAGATGGACTCCCATTCGTCCATGAGAGCCAGGGTGTCCTTGCACTTCCTGCGAACCGCCGCCACACAGTCAGTTCCTAAGACCAGTCTGAGAGGAATCTCCCTTCCCTCGGCCACTCCCGACTTGGTCATGACATCCACAACAACGCTGGCGCCCTTGACAGGGTCTCCGGGCTGATGATTGTCTGCAGCGTCGAGAAGCTCCTTATATTTGCTCGCAGGACCGACATTGTATGCGTCTAGAGACACCTTGCTCTGGATGCGGGCGCCAGGGTTGAGGAACCCCGTGCGGAAGTAGCCCGGCTCGAGCGCACACACTTGCACACCGAACGGGCTGATCTCGTCGTGGAATGCCTCGGTGAGATTGCTCACGGCCGCTTTCGTAGCACAGTACAAGCCCGCGGCGGCGCAGCTCTCCCAGGTGCCAAGGCTGCCAATGTTGACAACAACGCCAAAGCCCTGAGCACGGAGGTGCGGTGCGGCGGCGCGGCAGACTTTGAGAGTGCCGAGGACGTTGGTGTTGAATTGGTCAAAGGCCTCGCGGGCATCGGCCTCCTCGACAGTGCCCTCGAGTGCATAGCCGGCCGAATTGATGACGTGTGTCACTTTGCCATGGAGGGCAAAGGCCTTGTTGACGACTTCAGTGACGATGGACTCATCGGATGTGACGTCCAGAGGCAGGAGATCGGCCCCGGAAGCTGCGAGGGCGGATATCTTGGAAGGATTGCGAGCAGTCGCGATGACTCGATGGCCGCGAGCGAGGGCCTCCTTGGCGATTTCGAAGCCGAAACCGGAGGAAGCGCCGGTGATGAACCAAACTGGAGAGTCCATTATGCTGAGTGGTTGGATGTGAAGGGTAAAGATGCTGATCGGTAGATATGGTATGCTGTGGTTGTTGAGGTTTGCTGTTCAGTGGAACTAGGGCTTGTATGGTGATGCTGATGGGACTTCCAAAACACCTTCTGGACGAAGACAACTTCATCTCTTATACATTTTCATTTCAGACTATCCAAATTGAGAATCTGGTGGCTGCTGCATGTCAGATTCTCAACCTCCAATTACAGCCAATACTCCGCGGCGATAACCTCGCTGAGCGGCTCTTTGGAGATAGTGAAACATGGCGGTCGGTGTATGTATGGTCAATTCTGCGTAGCCCCCTCACCGACGGTCTTTAACTCGACACCAATTCACGTGCTTCTGTACATAGCAGTAATATGGATGCATGAGCAGAATACTGCTTGTTGGCTGAGTGGCTGACGAACAGGGAGTTAATTGGTTCAGACGCCACCTGCCCTGTGGCTCAGGATTGGAACTCCTAACGCCGAAAGGTTAGGGGGTATTTGGCAGGCCATCGGTGATAGGCGATGAGATTCATGCGTTGGAGTTTAGAGTGTAACCCGAAGGATTAGCTCGGCCGAGATCGACATGTTTGATTGGGTTGGGATTGCATTGCATGGACAATTGATGTCGTGAGAATTGTTGCCCGTGTTTGTTGATGGAAATGTTCCTCCAACAGGTCGGTCCATGACCCCAGGTACTCTTAATTCACTGCCGACGGCCTGCGGTGGATCTAGCTCCGTTGGTGGAGCCGCTATCGGAATATTTCCACCATGCTCCGACCGCCCTGGCGGGGAAGGACGGGACCAGGCGTGGACCTGAGTCGCACGTCGATCTCAGGGTCTTCCTCCTGACACTTTTCCTCCGCCCCAACATGGCTGTCACGACCTGAGGTTCTTTCTGCAAGAAGCCGCCGAGCGACGCGGACATACGAACACTAATCCCTAAGGCCGTGGCGAGAGCAGCATGAACCTGCTGCCACCGACCTGGTTCCCGTCACAATGGGTATCTTGAGCTCCTTGCCGAAGCTGCCCCTCGTCGGGTCCATCCTCCTCGTCCTCTGCTCCCTCTTTACCCCGTCGACGGCCTACACCGAGCTCGGTGACGATGCTCTGCGCGCGATCCCCTCCGGTGGCGACAGTTTTGACATCCACGCGGGCTCGCTACTCGCACCGATTCTCATCCCTCGCGTTCCCGGCACTCCGGGCTCGACCAAGGTGCAGCAGCACTTTGTCGACTTCTTCCGCGCCAACCTACCCGAGTGGACGATCGAGTGGCACAATTCTACATCCAAGACTCCCGCGACCGGGGACAAGGACATTCCTTTTACAAATCTCGTCTTCCGACGAGACCCGCCATGGGCCAAGGACGGCGAGGTAGAGCGCTTGACGTTGGTTGCGCATTACGATAGTTTGTTCCATCCGGAAGGCTTTATAGGCGCGGTCGACAGCGCAGCCCCCTGTGCCATCCTTCTTCACGCGGCGAAGAGCATCGAGGATGCGCTTGTGAAAAAGTGGAAGGCGATGGAGGCGTCTGGCGATGCTGGAAGCGGTCTCGAGGAGGAGAAGGGAATCCAGATTATCCTGCTCGATGGAGAGGAGGCTTGGGTTCACTGGACTGATACGGACTCGCTCTATGGAGCCAGGTACGGCTATGACTCGCAAATATGCCTCGTCCCATTCTCTAACATGCGCCGTGTAGGGCACTTGCCGCAAGCTGGGAAGCCGAGATCCACCCCGAATCCACCTACAAGACCGGCCTCTCGTCAATCAGCCTCTTCCTCCTCATCGACTTGCTCGGAGCGCCGAATCCGCGCATTCCCTCATACTTCCCGTCAACACACTGGGCCTACCGCAAGATGGCCAAGATCGAGCACCGTATGCGCGAGCTGGGTGTCCTCGAGACCAAGCCTAAGCGTCGCTTCCTAGTCGATAAGGACAAGAAAACCGGGGGTTACAGCCAGGGCTACGTGCTGGACGACCACGTGCCCTTCATGGAACGTGGGGTCGAGATTCTGCATATCATTCCGACCCCGTTCCCCGATGTCTGGCACAAGATGACCGACGACGGCGAGCATCTGGACATTCCGACTGTACGGGATTGGGCACGTATTCTTACAGTGTTTGCAGCTGAGTGGATGGAGTTGGACGAATTCCTGCCTAAGAAGACGGAGGTGGGGATGATGCATGACCCGAGCGATTCTCGTACAGAGCTGTAGGTTGGTTGCGAGCGGGGCTAAGAGTTATTTGCGTGATTCTACATGGCTTTGGTTTTGGAGGCCAGTTCTTCCCTGATTGCAAGCAGTAGATATTCTCACTTGAGCATCAATTACACTGCCAGTAGTTGTCACTTGGCACAAACACATCCCGGATCCATACGGGCACCAGGCAGGACATGTTCGATTTGCCAGTGTGATGGCACTGGCGCAACTCTGGAGCTCTGGCAGGTGGATACAAGACACCTTGTTTCAAGCTTCATTTGAAATAGATTGCGAAAAAAAAAATACAGTCAATAACTCGGGAGTTTCTTCACTCGGCTTGTCTAACCAGCTGTTGTTGTAATGAAGTCCTACTGTGCAACATACAGTGCCAGTAACTGATATACGGTGCATCATATCCCACTATTCATGGTCCGTGCGCTATCGGTAGTTCGTAATGGACACGAAAGCTGTCCAAAAGTGCAGGTACACTGGTGATGTGTAGCTCCCGCGTCCCACACCCCCAAGCCGCGAAGCTGCAACAGACAAGCAACTTAGCAACGATGCGATTCTTCAACTCCCTGACGCCCGCGCTCGCGCTTTTTGCGGCTGGTGCCGCGCAGGCCGCCTCCTCGTGGGGATTCGACAGTGCCACTGTCTCCATTGGAAAGACCACCAAGGAGAAGTACGTTCCCGGAGCTCCCACGAGCTCCGAAGAGGGCATGATGGCCTCAAAGCCAAGACAACAGTTGCTGACCCAAATTCGCCCCGCAGGTTGAGCGCGACTTCCCCCCTCAAGAGCCCCCTCTCCCTCGGAGCTAAGGACTCCCTCAAGCTCATCCTGACGGCCACCGAGGGCGACAAGGCCAAGCGCCCGCACCAGACCTTCCTGATTCTCAAGGAGACCGAGTCCGGCCTCGAGGCCCCCTTCCCTCTGGAGCTCAAGGAGAACGGAAAGGGCGTCGTTGACGTCGTATGTGGCCCCCGCCGCACTTCTAATACATCAATTGGGAAGCAAAGCCAGCTGACGAGTCCTTGTAACAGTCCCAGAAGGACCTCCCCGTCCAGCACCTGCTGGCCACCAAGCCCCTCCGCGCCAGCGTCGTCATCGGCTCTTTCGGTTCCTCCAAGGCTCTCGACGCGACCGTCTTCGATGTCGAGGTGAAGCGCGACGCCGCCGCTGCGGCCCCGGTCTATGAGGCTCCCCTCCGCTACGGCAAGCAGCCCGAGATCCACCACATCTTCCGCGATGACCCCAAGAGCCCGCCCAAGGTCATCTCTCTGGCCTTTGTCTTCGCTGTTCTGGCGACGGTTCCCGTTCTTCTTGTGGGCGTACGTTCATCCCTCTTCTGGACATTCTCGCTGATAAATGCTGACTGAACTGGCTGCACAGTGGTTCTCCCTGGGCGCCAACTTGAACCACATCACCGAGGCCCTTAGCGCCGCTCCCCTCTCCCACGCCACCTTCTTCAGCTCCATTGTCGCCATGGAGGGCGTCTTCTTCCTCTACTACAGCACCTGGAACCTGTTCCAGACCCTTCCTGTCATTGGTATTGTTGCGACCTCCATCTTCCTTAGCGGCAGCAAGGCCCTCGGCGAGGTCCAGAGCCGTCGCCTTGCCGGCAAGCGGTAGATTTGCCCACAAATTACACGTAATGCCTGGGACGGAACCATCCAGGAGGCTCCAGTCGCAATCATGCGAATGAGAATTGAAGAAGCCATATCACGCTCACAGCGGCGGGGAAAGGGATCCAAGAGTTGAAGAGGACAGGATGTTGGCTTGGAGTCCTGCCTCATTGTACATCAGCATCACGACAGCATCTGGGCATTTGCGGAATAGACAAGACCAAAGGGGGGGAATCAAAAAGGGTGAAATGAACCAAATTGGTACTCAAAGCCGTCTACCGAAACGCCATGCTCGCTCGCTCTACACAATGCACTGCTGTGAATCCTCTAACACCTGCCCGGCAGCTTAGGTCTTCTCGCTGCGCTTCTCGTCACCCTGCCCCAAGACCTCCACGCCCCGTCTGGCTCCCATGCTCGACGACTCCCCCGCCTCGTAAGCAGGAGGCGGCACATCGATCGAGGCCCTTCGCGGCCTCTCCTGCCGCATCTCAATCCCCTGCTCCTGCATCCCGCCGTACATGACCTGCTGCTGCTGGTGCTGCTGGTGCTGCTGGTGCTGCTGGTGCTGCTGGTGCTGCTGGTGCTGCTGGTGCTGCTGGTGCTGCTGAGGGTAATGGTAGTGGGGCTGCTGAACGCCGCCGCCTACCATGTGCCCTGAGACGTAGTCTGGGTACCTCCCGTTCGAGAAGCGCTGCGCCTTCATCGCGTGCTTGTCGGCCCTCCGCTCGCGCCTCTGCTGGCGTCCCTTGCCGAAGGGCAGCGCGACGCTGCAGATGCCGCAGGGCTGGCCGTTGAATCCGGCGCCGCAGCCGCAGCCCCCGGATGCCGGGCCGGCTTGGTTGTGCTCGTGGCCGTAGGGATTGCGGCCGGCGGCGACGTGGACGACGGTTGAGACGAGGCCGGTGATGAGACCCATTCTTGTAGTTTGTGTGTATGTGGTTTGTTGGGTGAGGTGGTTGAGGTTGTTTGTGAATGTGGTGCTTGTGACTGCCTGTGATGTTGGTCGCGATAGGCTTCAGCGGTGAATCACTGGTAGAATGCAGGATATAAGTTTTCAATTCAGGTTCGAGTCTTGATGTTCTGTGATGCTTCTCTACAACAGCAATCAGGAAGAAGGAAATCATCGCCCTCTTTATAGTGAACCTGTCCCATTCCTACGCTCGTTCTCGCACAAGGCACCGCAGCCAAACCGCCATGCCGCCTTCCAAAGCGCTAGATCTCCCCTTTGGGAAACCCATTCGAAAGCGCAGCCAGAGCTCAGCGGCGCGCGCCGGGGTCCCACCGCCAAGCCACGGCGAGCCATGTGGGTCGCCCGGCACCGACGTGCCGGGCCAGAGTGGGAAAACGGGCAGTGGGAGACTTCGAACAGCCACGGGGGATTTGGAGCGTGTTCCAGCTCTTTCGCACTCGGCTAGGGGTCCAATCACGGATGATGGAGGGGAGCGTAGTTGGCTAGCGTCGCATGAGGGAGACGACGAGTGGAAATAAGCTAGGCACGGGATCTCCGGTTGAAGATCAACAAGCGCGATTTTGAAAACGAGTGGAGATGTAGTTGATGCCGGGGAAAGACAGAAGCTCCAGATATTCAAAGTATGGTGCTGTCGTCACTGCCCGGCAGCTGTATATGCGTATTTACGGATGCTCATTTATACTCGTGGGCAAATTTTGGTAGCGATACTATCCAAAGAATTCATAATCTCATCGTCGTCCGGCGCGTTGTCGACGCTGCTGTGCATAGGTGCCATTGGAGGCTGCGACGAGCTCCCACCAAGCCCTCATCAGCGCCATACCGCCGTTCTGTGTTTCGGGGGTTCGTCCCCTTCCACGGTCATTGGGGTCGCCGCTCATCGAGGTCTTACGCCGTTCGCTTCGGTCATCGTCTTTCTCTTCTCGAAGTCCCTCTTTGTTTAGGCCGAGCACTTGCTGTTGAGACTCTTCCGGTCCGGCCATCCCCAGCACATAGCTTCCGGGCTTCGTCGTTTGCGCCTCGCCGTTAGGTGCCCAAACCTTGTCTGGATTGCCCTTAGCCCAGATGCCGTCATCCGGCAGGCCGTAGTTGCGGTAGTCGGTCACGTTCGGCTCGTTGCGAGGAATGCCGTCCGTTTCCAGCGTCGGCTTGACGTTCTGGAAGATGCCTGCACCCCACCAGGTTCCGAACCGCCCTTCGCCATCTCTGCTTAGGAGCGCTGCCTTTGCGTTGTGCTCTACCCATTCCAGATATGCTAGGCATGCTGATTCGTGAGCCGTCTTTATTTGGTCATACGCCTTCGCATTCACCGTCATGCCAGGCTGGAAATCAGCGGGCTCGAGGGGTTGGCAGAATGTAACGAAGTGGTGGAAGAAGATGCCCTTGAACGTTTGCCCGTCCTGTGAGCAGGTCGCGCTAGCGTCGCACCGGTCCTCCATTATACCACCGCGGCCCAGTCCTCGCCAAGGAGGCAGATAACCGGGGGGAAGGTCCGACAAGTCGTCGACCAGCTTATTCAGCTGCAAGTCCCAGCCTGAAGCCTTGATAACCGCTTGAACTAGTTTGTGCCCATCCTCAAGATAGGATGCGCTTCCGGTCGCAACCCATAGACCACGCTGTCCCGTCAAAAGAACGCCTTGGTTGTAGGTGAAGACTGCCTCACTGCGCTGGTCACAGTTCGTGTTACCCTCCTTCGACTTGTCGACATGATAGCCGTCAACATAGAGGCCAGCGTCGTTTGTCATGTTGACCCCGGTAAGCCACTTGTAACCCTCGATGGCCGCGGCAAGGTACTTGGGCTCCCTCGTGGCTTTCGCACCGCTTCCGGTTCTGATCCAGGGAGTCGTATTGTTGTCGCCGGGAAACCAGAGATACATTGAGATTGAGGCCGCGATCCAGAGCTCATTGGTGATAGCGTTCTTGTAGGGCTCCAGGCGGGGGTTCCAGTTCATGCCGCCACCGCAGAGGCGCGTGTCCCAGCCTTTGGATCCGAGGTCCCAGAAGATTCTAGCTCTGTGGGCGAAGGAGGGGATCCAGTATTGGCCATGCCAAGGGCCATTCTGCAGGGCATCCCCGAGGCCTGGTGTTGCGCTTTCGTTCAGTCCGGGGCGAGGGTAAAAGAGCTCGGTGTGGATGTCGATAAACCGGAGGCCTTCAATCCAACCGAGAACCACCCAAAGAATATCGTCAAAAGCCTGGTCCTCTTGTCAGCATGCGGATTGACATGGGGCTAGGCTGGAGTTACCCACCTGGTGACGGATCGCAACGTCGTCTTGGCCAAAGTACGAGGCCACGAGCTGGGTGAAGAAGGTGTCTACCAAGTTTCGCTTGGCCACCTTGTCGGTGTTTCCGCCGATGTCGAGAACAGCCAAAGCCTCGGTCAAGGATGTCAGGGCTCCTGATAGCATTGTCTCCATGACGGCCGCGGTCCAGTCAATGGCCTCGGGCCAAGTTCCCTGGTCAGCGACAAAGAAGTCATGCTGCATGACTGTAAGGGCCTCGAAAGCCGCCTCGAGGGGGTCATTGTCGGATGAAGAGGGTTCGGCGTGTGTTATTTTCGCGGCTTGCGGTGCGCGCAAGAAGAGCGTCGGTTGTTTGGCCTCGCAATCGGTCGGGGGCTGGGATTTGGGGTAGATGATGGGGCAGTAATTCTTGGGCGCATTCGGAGGAGTCGTCGCAACGAGGGCCGCAGCAGGGCAAGCCAGAGCAAGCGCTGCGAGGCAGAGCTCGGATAGCCGAGAGATCGATCGGGTCATGATTGCTGAATTCGAGCAGGAGTTTCTAAATCTATATTCAATGATGCGAGCAACGAGCTCTCAAGAAAGGCCGCTCATGTACAGCAGCAGCGCACTGCCATGTTCAGTGGGAATTCGCAGTCGCCTCGGCGAGGATTGACAGGCGGGAGGAATATGGTAGTTGAGCAACTGTCCCGCGGTAAACAGTAAGCATATAACGAAGGAAAAAAGCCAAAAACACACAAGTGAGAGTAATAGAAAAGAAAAAAAAGAGGCACGGCAACGGAGGGCGGGACGAGGGACAGCTGCGCTGAGTAGCCGGGCGGTTTGGCGATGGCGGCGAGGCCAAGCCAAGCCCACTTTACCAGGTCAGATCCACCTGCACGAGGCACACGACTGGTTCCAGAATGGTGCACCGAGGGAGGGGAGGAGGGACGCTGAAGGAGGGTGGGTGGCAACCGCTACGGTTGAATGTGTTCATGCGGGGCACACCCAAGACCCTGCGCTCTGTCAGTCACTGGTCAGTCACTGAATATCGGATCGCCTCTCTTGTTCTTCAACAAGATGGACTGCAACAGCTTTTCTGGCAGTGCATCGCTGAAGAGTCGATGATGCCATGTGCTTTCCGTACACTACTGATGCGCCCTGCCGATGCGACATGCGCAGAGATCGTCCTGTAAACCCACAAGAAGCGGCCTCTGGACGATGCATGTCTCTTGCGTTAACTCTGAATCTGTGCCACTCCAAGTCAAGCCTGGCCAAGCCTCCTTGCCGGCGGTGTGAAGCCCACGATGGCACAGCCCACAGACGGCGTGATCACCTGCCGATACCTGTCGACGGGCTAGGTGGCCCTGGTGACCTGCATCGCATCCGGCCCTTCGGACTTGGCCAACAAGAAGCGGACAAGCAGACAGGCTTTCGAGCATCGTCGACGCCGAGGCCATAGCTAATAACTATCTGCCAACTCCTTACTCACGCATCCTGAGATGGAGGGACGGATATGTCTCGGAACCTTGAGAAAAACGGGGACTGGCCCTCTACTTCGGAATGGCAACGAGAGCCGTTGAATAGTGCGTTCGGGAATGCATAGCTAGGGTGAAACGGACTGAGTCGCTCTTCTCAAGCTGCATCAACCGGTGCTCGACCACAACAATCTGTCTCATGACTACCGCCGGAAGTGGTTGTTATTTTACTGTGGTGTCAAAGGGTATTCCCGCCTCCGATTAGGTAACTTGCCTAGGTACCTTGGGGAGGTAATTACTAGTCGGCGCCTTATTCAGCGGTCCTGTTAGCGGGGAAGAGGACCCTGAACTCTAGGAGTCGTCCAGAAGCCACAAGTTATAACCGCTAAAGTGGTCCGTCCAAGCAGCCCTCACCGAGGCTGACCGACGGCGGGATAGCATTACACTACGAGCAGGCCAAAGCCTCCAAGCTGCTTGTTTGAGGGCAGGTGGAGAATAGCTGAGGCCGGGCATACGTAATTAAACGAGGAGTTGAAGTTCCACCTTGAGATACCTGCTGAGTATGGGCCTGAGACAACTTCAGAAAAGAATGGGTTGAGTACTACCTACCAGCCTCTATCTTTTTTTTTCTTAATTGCAGCACCGCGACTCGCTTCTACGCAGACAAAGGACGCGTTCCGTCCTTTGTGCGTGTCTGGCGTCTTGCGCTGTCCGCTAATGGGAACGCGCTGCTGCCCTTTTCGGTGTCACTTTCCTCTTGGTGGTGATTCGCTGACAAAGTGCGCCGGGCCGGAACATTGGAGGAAGGACGCTGGGAAGCAGGGCTGGCGGCCCCACTAACTTACACTGGCGCCACGCCCAGCCCGCCAATTGTTTACACGCTTCAGTGATGAAAGTAAACAAACGATCCCTGCACTTCGCAATTCACACTTCGGGCACGTTGAGCGCTTCTTCCCTCTCCATCTCTCGCCTCGAAACTCTACACAACTATTCGGGACAACTTTGTCGAGCCATTGCGCGCGCCTCCATGTCTTGAGCAGCCTTCTCCTGCTCAATATTGCTTCTCTGCAGTTTTACAGTTGACCTGGCCCCACCCAAGAGCACCGAACTGCCGACGCGTCTGAAGAAGCTGCGCGATCGTCGTGAATTTCCGATTCTACCTTCCGCCGTCGAGTTGCCTCCCGGAAACCGCGCCCGACGCGTGCAGAGGCAGCCATGGAGACCGAAGCGGCACACAATCGCTACCGCTCTCGCATTCTGAGAGAAATGAACGCAAACCGCGACAACCCTTTCAACTCTCCGCCTTCATCAACTGGCTCTCACGGCACCGTCAGCCCGACAATGACCTCTGTTTTCTCCGATATCGAGGGCGAGTCCACGCGCAGACTCAACGAAGACATCGCCCGCATTGTTGGACCTACCAACGGCAGGCTTCAGTCCAACCTGGAAGCTGCTCACCGCAAATGGCCGGAATACTACGGCATGCCCAAAAACGCCCCCGAGCTCAAGATACGAGGGGCCGCCGCCAAGGCTTCTGTCTCGGCGGGCCACAAGGAGAACGTCTCCCACAAGAGCATCGTCCAAAAATATCTCTCAAACATCGACGACACCACACAAGATACCTGGCAGGGCTCTAAGCGAACGCGTGCCGAGATGCAACCCCGCGTCGACAACGAGTCCGATTTATCATCCAACATTAGCAAATCTCCCTTCCGCTTCGACATTAACGCCGACAACTTCCGCTTCAACCCACATCAACAGCGGAACCAGAGCCCTTTCGCAAAGGGTCATGCCCGCACGCCCTCTGGTAACTACAAAGCTGCCCGACGAGCTTCCATGGCCGCCAAGAACGACCGCCGGAAATCCGACTTGCTGGCCCCTCCTACCCAAGCTACGCCCATGCATGCACCTGAGAGCGCTCCTGTGAACAAGGCCACGCCCGTTACTTTCAACACGATTAAGAGCACGTTCCCATCCCCAGCAACGACGGACAGCCCTGGCCAGAACGGTGTCACGTCTCGGTCATTCTTCATGCCCGACATTTCTCATCTCAACGACTTCATCTCCGGCAACCTTCGCTTCGACGGCGCAGTGCAAAATGGTGTTCCCATATTCGTTAAGCATGGGCGTGTTCGCGACCGCATCGAAACCCAACCGCCTAACGACCATGCCGAGGTCGATGGTCTCGCAATCCCCGAAGACGAGGAGAACATATTTGTGTCCATGGATATGCTCCGGGATGAGATTTGCAACCTCCAGGAGCACGATGACTTGGTCCAAAGACATGCCTTGGATCTCGAAGACCAGGTGGTTCATCTCCAGAACGAGCTTAAGCGGCTGAAGGGGCGGAAATATGTCGACAGTGCCATTGGCTCTCGCACTGGCTCGGAACCTGAGACAGCAGCTGACGAACGATACCACGTGGAGAAGCTCCGTAAGTCAAATGCTTTGTCGAGAAGCAATCGATGGTCACTAACGAGAGGCAGAGCTCGAGGCCCAAATGGCGTCACTGCAGGCGCGGCTAGACCAAGCGACAACCCGCATTGGAATGAGCGAAGCCGAGAATAACACGCTGTCGATCGACCGGGATAGGGCCATGAAAAAGCTCCAGGAGGCATGTGTCAACATCGGCGAGCTGATGGACAAGATTGAAATGCAGGACAAGGAGCTCCACGAGACCCAGGAAAGGCTTAACGCCACGCTCGAACTGAACGAGAAGCGCGAAATCGTCCGCCAGACAAGTGTCGGCGCCAAGCAAGGCCAGGACGCTCTGCAGCTTGGTTACAAGTCGCTCCAGGCAGACAACCAGAGCCTTCGTCGAGAACAGGAAACTCTGCACCAGGAGCTCGAGGAACTGCGAGCGGACAATAACTCTCTGCGTCGAGAGCAGGAATCTCTCGTCAGCGAGAACCGATCCCTGCGAAGCAATGCCCGGTCGCTTAGGGCCGAGAACGAGGATCTCCGCCAGAGCGAGGCCAATGCCAAGGAGGACCTTGAAGCTGCCCGAGATGAGGTCGAAGCTTTGCAGGTAGAACTTCAGACCATGGAGCAGGAGAAGTCCACTCTCAAGGAGGACAACGATAGTCTCGTTCGCCACAACGAGAAGTACTTCAACGAGAACAAACTCCTCCGCCGTGAGAACTCCGGCTTCGAGAAAAGCATCCACGACCTGCACGACGAAAACATGCGGCTGAAGGAAGAGATTGAACTTCTCAAGCAGCAGCTCGACCATTGCCGCCCCTTAGGCAAGACCGAAGACTTTTCCATGCGCCTCGACAAACACCAGCAGGAGGACGAAGAGGAGTGGGAGGGGGACAACATGACCTCGGGGTTCATTTTGCCGGACATTACTATTGATAATACTGAGAACTCAAGAGTCCTTGATGTGACGGAGGAGAAGGAGACGCCGAGGCGCGCCACCCCTGGCCGGAAGACGATTGAAATCACCGAGACAACCGAGCATACAGACCGTGTGGCAAACGAGCAGGACAACACCTTTCAGACTCAGAGCTCTGTCGCTGTTGAGCCCCGCTCAAAGAGGCGGACATCCACGTCGGGAGCCCGAAGCACTTCTAGCCAAGGACAGAAGGTTGCTTTCTCTCTGCCCGAGCGATCTGCCGCCAGTGACAAGAACAGGAGGGCATCAAATGTTGCTAATAAGGGCAGCAAGAGAATCAGCACTTCTCAAACAACCCCCAAAGGTTCACTCAAGGGCAGCGCCGTTCCCGACCTGGATCCTTTCCAGGCCGATGATGAGGGCACCATGCAGTCTCCTGAGAACACACAGACCCATTCTATGGTCATCGACATGACGAAGAGTAAGAAAGAGGCATCAGTGAAGACTCGCACCGTGCGGCAGGAGACCACAAACACGACGAAGAACCTGACCAGTCAGAGTAAGAAGGCTTCATCGGTCAATGCTACCCCGAAAACCCCCCGCGACAAGTCAGTCACGATTGATTTGATCACGCAGGGTGGACTCGACACTACCACGACCACGGAGATGAAGGGCAACTGCCCAGCGCTGTCCCCAGATGCGCGCCGGGTTCTGGACAGTCTTTCGGGACACAGCTGCAAGAACTGCATCGTATGCACCCGGATCAAGACCCACCGTGGAACGATTACTCCGGCCGACATTGCGGAAGGCAAGAAGCGCATCAAGATCTCCCGCCCGGTCCCGCCGTCCGACCAGTACAAGCGGCTCGGCATGTCCGCGGAGGACAACACCATGCGACCTTCTCAGCACCCGGGCAACGCCCTGGCAAAGGTCATCAAGGGTTTGGAGGACGAGTTGGAGCACATGAAGATGGAGCATGCGAAGATGCAGGCTCGATACGACCAGCATAACCCCGCCCTCGGCGAGAGCAGGCGCAAGCAGCTGCACGCGGACATCCAGGTCAACATGAGCCAGCAAGAGGTCAAGAAGGGTCAAATCTACGCCCTCTACGACGTGTTGGAGGGCCAGAAGCAAGTTGGACAGGACATGTCGGAGGAAGAACTCGACATGACAGTTTTCAGCATTACAGGACTAAGCGTCAGGGAGATTACTGACCAGATCACTTGGGAAGGGATTCAGTGTTAGGATGAGCCTGGCAGGGCTCAAAGTTTGTACTACGATGCGAGGCGGCCTCGCTTGGCGTTAATGGGGGGGTTTGGGGTTTTTTGGACGTTGATTGGAATTCAACCATCAGGTCTGGAGATCATCACTGGAGATTGTGGATAGGTTATGCGTTCGGTTTAACATGTTTCGTCCGCTTGTATATATACTAGACCCTTTGGCACAAGAGGTCGTCTATGGACAGGAATTATACCCCGGGTCAGAAACACGCTCTGTTTGCTATCATGCCTTTTGTGCTACTGGTCGAGAGTGCCAGGTTCTCTACAATTCACCAAGGTGGAGCGTCAGGCTAGTCAGTCATGCGCGGGTAAAAACCGAACGCCATCGTTATCGGGACGCCTGAAGCCGTTTTCCCGCTATCACTGCGCATCTCAACACATGTCCTGCCAATGGCTAACCGAAATGACCTCGTCTTTTGTTTTCACGGGGATGGGTTTCTCAACAAACAACACCCGCGGTCAACAGGGAAGAAATGTGAGCGGCACTGGTCAGTCTGCGGTAGTTGATACCTTCTCCAAGGTAGCACGCAAACTCATCTTGGCTCGCCTGCGCTACTGTCAGCCTGGTCGCAACCAAAGGCGGAGGATTTCACGAGACACCCAGCACCCAGATCCATGGAAAGCGCAATGCAAGGAAGTCGCGAAGATCTCTGCCACATAGCCCATCTCCCAGACCACTCAACAGCAGAATGCGAGACAACTGGCAAGCTGGAGACGATGGCCACTGAATTCTCTTCTTCATACCGCCGCACAAGGCGACTAGCACAATGAAAAGAAAAACACCATAGTGTTGAGGACAAATCAAAAATTGCACCCACGATGGCCCCGAAGGACAATCGAGTAAGGTCGACTCCGCGATGTGCAATGCAGGTCTCCCTCGCTGCCGTTCGGATTTCTTGATCCCCGAACGGCTGAATAAGGTAAGTATGAAGAAGAAAAAGAAAAGAAAACGAATGGAAAAGTTGGGAGGGAGGGGGTGTTTATATAGATGTTGGGAAGGGGACTGGGTGGGTCCGTTTTTGGCCTCAATCACTCCTCTAGGCAACCGCATGGCTCGTGCGCTGGCGGCTGCCTAGCTTGGTTGTAATTGGTCGTGTGGAAGGTGCTGTTTGACTTCACCTCTTCCCGTCACATCGCAGGAAATACCTGGGTACGTACCTATGGCTGCCTGTGAGAAGAAGTTTTTGGGAAGTATATTTTACATGAGCTCTGTGTTGAGCTGGAGCGTACTTACGCGGTCTTGGATTGATTGTACTGGGTCTTCCTCGACTACTGCCTGAGTACCTAAGCTGGAGTAATAGCAAACGCGATGGGACTGCCGGTATTACGTACAATCCTCATGTCGAGATAGACCTATCCTTCCTTGCTTCCTTCCTTTTTCTGAAGAATTCTTCAGGCTTCCATGACTCCTTGTTTCGGTGGGCTTGGATAAGCCACCTAGGATACGTACTACCTACCTGGTACACCGAGGAAGTTGAGCATCGGGCAAGGAAGATGAAAAGAGGCAGGCGCGGCAACCCAGCCAGAAACAGACCCAGATCGTTTCCTCAAAAGGGTTTCTCGACGCTTTTTTGTTAATGGGCCATTCTCGAACCTCCTCGGCTAGGATCTGCTAGGGGCATCGTTCCACCTGTTTCTGGCTCTTATGTCCACGCCAGCTTCGCTCAGGAATTCAGTGATTCTTCGATTTCCTCTCTGTGCGCTACTAATAATATGGGTTTCCCTCAGCCGCCTTAGGTGTTAATATCGACACCGGCCTGAGGCAGTGTCTTAACGAATTCATAGGAAATATCCCGGTCAGGCAGTCGACACCGAAAGCCAACGGGCTGAGACCATCTACATCCTGTAACCGAGTGTCGTCCACCCTTTCTATCAACCACCTGGGGAATTCAACGGGATCCGATGTCGATCGAGTATACTCCTGCGCCTCGCGCGATCCCGCGTTACCCCAGGAGGATGATGCCTTTTCCGATGGCGGTGATAGCAGCTTCGACTGGTTCAAATTCCAAGGGTCAAGTTTGATGCTAGACTTTATATTCAAGGACCCTTTCCAACGAAGTCCTCTGCAGCTGGCGCGGAAATTACTCCCACACGCTCCGCTCTCTGTTCACTTCAACAGCAGGCACATGGCTCAACAGCTCCACTGCAAATGCAGCAGCTACGGCAGCGGCGTGTCTCTGCCACGCCCTGTTGCTGTGGGAGTCGCAGTAGTCGCAGATGCCGCGGATCACGAGGAAGGGGAAGTTTAGCAGCGCCGCGGCCCCGACAGTCTCTACCTCGTAGCACAGCACTTTGCCGCCAAGAACCTGGCGGTTGATGTTGTCTCGCAGTATGGCATTCTTGCCGACTTTGCTTCCAGACGAGATCAGCCCGTAATAAATCTTCATCTCCCTCGGCTCTCTCTCGATCATTCGTCGCGGATCGCAATAGCCACAGCCAGGCGGTGCATTTCTGCCGTCGATTCCATCCCAACTCGGGCCGGGTCCGGTGACATGGCTGTAGTTGGCCTCGAACAAGACATCCTGGAGCGAGCCGGACTTGCAGTATCTCTCCCGCAACCTCGGCCACTTGGTCGCCATGGCCTCGAGATACTCGGGTATCTTGGTCCCTTTCATCTCGTGCTCGGTCTGGAGTATTGCAAGGCGGTTGAGCAAGAATCTGGACGGGTTGCTCATGTTCAAGGCTCCGTCTCTCCCGAGGCCGCCGCCGGGGAGCACCTCAGCGGTATCGCATTGCACCACGCCGGGAAGGCGGCCATTCGGCACCCCGACGACAACGCCACCGAGTCTGACATCGGACGAACTCCCGATGTCGTCGCCGGGACCCAGTGGTACACCGCCGCCGGTGCCCACTATTAGAAGGAACCTCAGGCTGCGGGAGGTCGTGGTCACACTCGCCGTGGTAAGCGCCACCGCCACTGTGCCGACTTGGCTGATGGGCAGGCACACTATGACCACATCGTGTTTCCCGACCGAACCTAGGATGTAGGCATTCTCGGCCCGGGCTGGGGCTGGAAGCTCGGGGTGCTCCTCGTCCAGCATGGCTCTTACCGCCGTTTGGGCCATGGGGAGGCAGCAGACCCAGCCGATCGTGTAGTCTTCATGACGATGCGTTATCGTCTCGTCTCCTTTATTGTCCTGCTTGACTTCGACGTCGTGGTCGATCCGTCTCCTTTTGCTCGAGGGTTCGTCCGCGATAACGATCGACCGTTCCGTGATATCAGGCTCGCCAGCCATATCAGATCACCGTAGCACTAGAATTCGAACAGCGAGTCGGCCAAGCGTGTTGGAAAGAAACATACCAGAACCAAAAGTGAAGAGGTGGAATGGGGTCAACTTTTGATCTGCACTTGCCTGCCCTCGGAGACGCCCAATATCATTTTGTTGGCGCCGTTTCACATGCTGTGTAACATAGGTCGCCTGCATTGGGGCGGCGCATCGGCGCTTCGGGGAAGTGATGGGCGCGTACCTTTAGAGAGTACATCGTCTCCGGCGTTGGCAATGTCCTCGTCATTAAATTGTACACTCTTGACTGGTTCCGATTTCACGACGGAGCTTCTTTCATAATTCCAAGTTGCCAACGTCGTGTATCTCAAGGGATGTGGCTTCATTAGACATTCATCTACTCGTACTATCTATATGCTCGGAGCAAAAGATTCGAAAGCAGCGCAATGCGCGTGGGTATAAAATAAAAGAACCTTCAAAGCAGAGCTTGCCGTTCAAATCCAGAGATCATTCATCAAAAAGGACTCATCCAACCGTTCATCAACGCGACCAGAGGCAGGAGTTCAAAACAAAAAGGCGCTTCTTTAAGCGCCCGAGGCGGCCCGCTCCTCCCTCGTCCTCTCCTCGGCCAGGGGCTCCATCGAAGGCTGCTGGCCGTCGACCCCATCTCCACTGCCGGTCCTCGGCTCGCGGGGCGAGAGCCTCAGCTTGCGCATGAGCTTGACGGCCGCGCGGTTCTGCTCCCGCTCCTCGGCCTCCCTCTCGAGGACCTCGCGCTCTTTCGCGGCGCTCTCGCTCTTGTCCCGCTCCTCCTCCTCGCGCTTCCTAAACTCCTCGGGCGCGACGATCTTCTCCTTCTTGAGGGTGAGCTTCTCGAGCGTCTTCTTGCTCTTCTGCCGCGACTTGACGTAGACCTCGAGCCCGACGAGCACGGCGTACGACTTGGAGATGGAGACGTGCGAGGTGTCGACGCCGCTGTCCTTGAGGTTCTTGACGAAGGAGCGGAAGTTGGAGGCCGGAGGGCGGTAGTGCCCGCTCAGGGGGGACAGACTAGACAGGCGACCGTCCTTGACCTTGATGAGGCCCGCGGCGGAGATGCGGCTGCCGCCGAGGAAGCTCGAGTGCTGGAACGCGCCGGAGGACTTGATTCCCACGTAGAGGCGGAAGCTCGTGTCGGCGACGAAGATCCACGTGTTCTTCTTGACCGACTTGCGCAGCAGCTTGTTGAAGACGGTGGCGGCGGAGATGTGCGACACCTTCTTCACGCCGGTGGCGCCGTCGAACTCGGGCGTGGCGTACTTGGCCGCCCGGTCGGCCTCCAGGGCCGACTCCACCGATGACTCGGACCTGCTGTCGTCTTCGTCCCACGAGGCCGGGGTTGGCGGGGGCATGTTGTCTTGGGACCACGCGGGGGTGGAGTCGTCGGCGGGCACGATACCGTGGATGCTGTCCTTGAAGGCCTCGGTGGTGTCGATGCGGGCGCCGTTCTTGGCCCAGCACAGGCGGCCCTCCTCGTCGACTTGGACGAGGTAGTACTGCCTCTCCTCGCGCGACAGGTACCGGACCTGCTCGCGCTCGAGGCGGTCGCGCGGGCAGGCCTCCATCTCGAGGTTCTTGCCGCTGCCGTAGTCGAGCCAGTAGAAGAAGTTCTCGTTGGTATCGGACTTCTTCCACTCCTCGTGGTAGACGCGGAGGTTGCTGCCGTAGCGGTGCTTGAGGTCGACCATCTCGAGAAAGTACTGCAGGCCCATCATCTTGGAGTCCTTCTTGCGCTTCTCCTTGGCCTCCTCGTAGCGGCGGCGGCGCTCGGCCCTCTCCTCGGGCGACTCGCGCGAGCCGGACGAGGAGAGCGACGAGTCGGAGTCGGAGTCGGAGTCGTCGTGGCCCGCGCGTCGGGCGATCGTCGCGGCTTTCCGCCAATTGTCTCGGGCTGCGGTCGGGCGCAGGCCGCCGTCCGAGTCACGGGAAATTATGCTGCGCTGATCGCCGCCGAGGGACATGCCCGCAGCACTGACAGAGCTCTTTGCGCGCGGGCGGTTCATCTCGCGGAAGCGAGCCTCTTCGATGGCGGACATCCACCTCGTCGAGGCGTCGAGGCCGAAACCTTCCATCTCTCGCCGCACGCGGTAGCCGCGATAGTTGCGCTGGATGAGCGTCGCAGCCCGCTTCATTGCGTCGCTGTCGCTCCTCCCCCTCGACCCCGTCTGCGACAGCTGCTGCGCATCGCCATCGGCACCGGGGCCGGTGCCTTGTTGTTGGTCTCCATCCTGGGACATGGTTGTGTCGCTGCCCCGGCTCTGCAGCGATCTCCGCTTCGCGGTGCGGTTGTTGCGCTTAATCTCGGACTCCTTCTCGCGCTGGACCTCTGCGATCTTCTCAAACTGGTGGCGCGACGGCGGCACGAGGCTTTCCATGTACTCCTGTCGCGAACTGTAGGTGCTTGTTGTGTGGGACTGGAACTGGGTGAGCTCGCATGTGTCGTCACACTGCGCCGGTGGTGCGGGTGTGGGTGCGGAAAAGTTGCAGTGGGAATCTTCAACGGGTCTTGGCACGGGAGGGCTCGCCGGCGGGGTAATAACGGCGCAGGAAATGTGGTGGTGAGGGGTCTTTAGGGGCCCAGACTCGTGGTGGTGGATGTGGTCAGTGCCGTGTTCAAGTTGGTCTTGTTGCTGCACCCCCGGCCCAGCTGGATAGCAGTTGCTGGGGGGAAGATTGTGGTGGTCAAATTTCGTCATAATGGCGGCTGCTGTCGGGGCTGCGACTGCTGCGGCTACTGCTGCTGCCACCGTCGTTGCGGCCGGGTCTGCCCGGGATTGATGGAAGCGTAGGGATAGGGATCTGGCCCGAGAGCCGGTTGGGGCGAACATCCGTTCTTCTGATCGTTTCCAAGTTGGAGCTATGGTTTTGGCGATGATGTCCGGGGGACCTTAGTGCGAAGGTTTGTTTCTGGTTTCCTTTCTCTCGGTGTGCCTGACTGGTTTTAGTCTTCGTTCTTTCGTTCTTCGTGGGTACCTTGAGGTCCGGTGCTCAAGTGATTAGGCCGTAGTAGTGGTGAGTGTTAGTCGACGGGCAGTGGTGATTTGGGAATGGGGTCGGGATGAACGTGAAGAGGAAAAGGGGAGCCATCAGGTAGATGTGGGATTCCGGGTAGGCTACAAGCATATAATAAAGAGGGAGAAGGAAGGGGGGTCAGGACCAGGTCAGCAAAGAAACAGTCAAGAGTTTACCCAGGCGTTTAGACCCTTTGGCAGTCGAGATTGATATTAGACGCGTGGGGAACGGTGGGAGATGCCGAGATGGAGCTGTCGGCGTCTCCCTCTCAGTGACTTGTGTAGCAGTCTTTTTTCGCGGCGGGAAGAAGGAAATCTTTAAAAAAAACAATCAATGCGGCCCAGCAACGTACATAACACCACGGGGACCATCCTTGCTTCCTTGTTCCTGGGCCATAGCTTGGAAGGGGCGGAACCTAGACAGCCTCTTTCTCTCTCTCTCCACGGTGAACAGCATAGCCGGCCACCGCTGGCGTGTAATACTGGGCCGTGACGCAACATGACAAGATATTCGAGGGGAGGTTGCGATCGATCCACCTCGTTTGCCGCCTTCGCTACTGCTGCTGCTCACCAGACAACTCGCTTATTCGCTCTGGCTCGGAATCGGATATGCGGTCTGAATCCTCTTGATACGCGGCCCACGCATGCGTGAGTGAGAGATGGACAATAAGCGGCCTCTTTGCGGTGTCCGCAGCCCCGTCGGAATCTTTGATACATGCCTGTCTGATAGGGCCATACATCTCGGAAGCATACCATGTACACGATTCACAATCTTGGTGCCATGCCTTGCCATGCCATGCCGTGGCCCGTGGCTGTCCAAACGGAATGCGCCAACGGAATATCAAAATCCGTAAATAGGCATCTGCTTAGTGTCTACGCAGTACACCAAAGGCAAGGAGGCTGCAAAGCTGTTGCGCCTCACCCGCTTTCGCGGCAATGACAAGAGGCACTGCTGCTGCTGGTTGCTGGTTGCTGGTTGCTGTAGTACCAAGTGAATAGGTGCCTCGAAACGCAGTGAGGTCAAGTGTTGGGGGCCGGTTTGAGGGCTGCGTTAGGCGCTCTTGACCCTCTTGGTGGTCTTGGGGGCGCCTGCCAAATCGTGCGCTGGCCCGGCTAGGCGGCTCGCTAGCCTCCGCCCAGCCCTGCCTGACATTACGCGTCCCCGTCAATCTTGCGGGGGAGGCCCCCCTCCAAACAGGCCCTCGTCCAGCTGAGGTCAAGGGAAACTGCGACACTGCCAGCACAACGGAAGGTACGTGGTACATAGGTACCGATACGTCTTAGGGAGGAGGGAGCACAGGACAAACAACTCTGTTCGATATCACTGCCACTGGCAATGCCGATACGGCCAGCACGAACGGCGACGAAAACGGTTGATCTCTCAATTTTCACTTCCATTCTCTCCACTGCCGGTCTCCCTCGCCCCACTCAAACATCCCCCGCGGCCGCCGAGACTCTTCCCGGTTCGGGCTTGGCGACCGCCGTTGAGGGTCCCGTGGAAAAAAATTCGATCCAGCACGCACGGCAGGCCCGGACCCTCGTTTCGACTTGAGGCTATCGCAGCGCGCACACTGAGTCCGCCCTGGGGTCCCACCTAGCGTAGCATCCATCGATCCAGGTCCAGCCCAGTCAACCTGGGCGACAGATTACCATTATGCTTCATGAGTCGGGCTCACTTCAGCCTCAAAGCTCTGAGCAGCCCGATATACAATATGTCCAAGTAGGCAGTATGCCTTATGTGCAGATGGCCCCCCCACTTCCCCCCCGCCGATTCACCTGAGACTCAAGCTTCCCCTTTCGGGCCCGCCGCTGCGCCCCCCGGCGATGATATACGGCCATCTCCGGACCGTGTTACAGGCCCTTACAGACAATATACAATAAGGTTAAAAATAGGAGACAGGTATTAAGTAAGACACTATGTTTACGAGAAGAGAAAGTCCTTGAGCACCGGCGACCCAGAGAACTCGGGATTCAACATTATACAACTGCCATATGTTAGCGATAACCATAACAACGCCACGGTGCATCCACGCGAGACGAGACGCACTTGAGAAAGTATTGCAGCCCTGATCTCCTCTTGTCGAGGAACCGGGGTCTGAATTTCGATATCACGCTCTTGGGCGGCAACGGTGGCACTGCCGCCTCGAAATTCGGGAACGACTTGACGAGCTTTTCGCGCAGGTCGTCAAACTCGGAATAACGCTTTCGAATGTTCATATAGCTTCCCTGGCCGGTCTGTGTCAGCCACGGATGCCCGTCTGCAGGAGGAAAAAACGCGGTTGCTATCACTAACTTGCAGCGTCTCGACCCTGATGTTCCACACGACGAAAGCCCCGATGTTGGTGGCACTGCCATTGACAATCACGTAGTCGGTGATCTCGACGCTCTTCGCCCAGCAGGCTCGGTTTCGGTCGTTGCCGTCGCTCGCCTCGTTGTCGTGCATCGTGATCGCGCCAGCGGGAAGCACGGACTCGGTCGACATGTTGGATACGGAGCGTTGGTGGTGGTTCATCCAGTACGGCGGCGACGTCACGGATGCCGGGCTCGTGACGGACGACTCGGCGTCGCGCGACTCCGTCTCGTCGTCCTCATCGCCGAACAATCCCCCACGCGTGTCATCGTTGTTCTGGCGCGACAGCAGTCCCACGATGGTGCCATTGGCGGACGCGTTCCTGGGCGATGTCTTTGGGTGGCCGCCGTTCACGCCGCCGTTGAAGGTGCCATTCGTGCGGAACTGGGATTCTATCGCCGAGTCCATGAATCCATGCGCCGAGGCCGCTACCTCATGGACGGGGCCGTATGCCTCAATTTCGATTGTGGTGCGGTACGGATTCGGAGGATGCGGTCGATGCGCAAAGTCGGTAGTTCGGGTGCTGCGAGAGTCTGTGACGTACTGGCGATATCCCAAGTCCGGAAAAAAAAAAACAGAGACTTGTCTCGGGGCGCTTCGTAGAGCCCGGTCCGTTGGATTGGTGCCGCGTGGCTGTGCACAAATCGACCGAGAGTGGGCTCGCTGGCAGCCACTGGGATCGCTCGCATGCAGCACTCCAATTATCAAGGCCGGCGATGTGACGTTCGGGCGGCGATTAGGTCGGGCCGTGGGTGGATGCACATCGAGCAACGGGGAAATGGATGTCTGGGCGTTTGCAGAGAATCGCAGAGTAGACAGTGCACTAATTGAGATGTAGTACTGGGCAACCGGCCAATTCACCGACAAACCAGCGGTGTTTTGCTATGACGCTATCCGTACTTCTGCGAAAAGGCTCGAGTTGTTTGGTTTGTCATCGATATCAAAAAACACTGCACTGTCAATTGCAGCTAGAAAACAGGGAGGAGAAGCACCTACCACCACACCGCATCCATCGTGGCTGGGATCATGTGTCGGGGAGACGAAGGACCCTTTGCTGGACGTTATGATTAGGTAAGTTCGGAATGAATCATACGCTCTTCGCTTTCTTTTCGTAGCCGTCCCGTCGAATCCCTACGAAGAACTGGGAAGGTGCGGGTATGATGCGATGGATGTCAAAGTCCCGTTCTGTCAGGTGCTATCGGACGAAAGTGGGCCTGGACAATCATTGGATGGGATTCAGAGCTTCGCCGGGGCGCTGAGCTGCACGGAGCAGCAGCCAAGAACAACACGTCGAAACACCAACGAGAATCCCAAGGACGGCATCAGCGAGCCCAGCAACGGGGACATCGTCGGTCTTATTTCTCTTGCCACCCATCTTCGTCAGTTTCCTTTTCCCACGGCCCGTTCTCAGGCCTCTGCTCTGGAATTTACCGGCCCAGGGCACAGGGCCCTAGCGAGGTGACACCAACGATTCATCAGCGCACCAGTGCCCCGGATGTGGCGTTCTGGATGGACTTCTTCCCAGAGAACATGGCAGCATGGGCACCGTCCGGGATGCACTCCAGAATCCAGATCCATTCGGGGCAAGCACTGTTCCCCCGCACCATCTCAACCACGCGCATCTTGCTCCCAGTCGTCGGTGCGGATACGAAGCTGCAGAAGCCCGGAGTCGGAGTGGAGCTGGAGGGTTGAAGGGTAGTGTACCGCCGAAAGTGCATCTTGCTGACCGGGATCTTTTGGCTTCGATTTCGATTCTCCGTCGTCCACCCCCGGCGCGGCCACCTTTTGGCGGCGGGAAGCTTGCTCGGTACTTGCAGAGAGACATGGCTCCCCAACCGAGATGTGTAGGTTCGTCGCATGATACGGCACGCGGACGACAATTGGAGATGCACACGCAGATGCGAAAGCTGTTGACAGGTTGACAGAAGATCCAGCGGTGAGGGTGTTCTGTTTTGTTTCGTTTGAGCTCTTTCTACAAAGGCCCCGGCCAGCCGACGACTTCCTTGACGTCCCAGAGCTACGTTCCATTCTGGATAGCACTCGTCGTGTCAACGCCCGGCCTGGCTCTGGGGAAGACCTACACTACTACTGGCCTTGAGGCCGCACTTGGACATGGTTGCCGTTCACTACCGGCGCCGTCAGCAGAGACACGGCGCTACAGCTTCCAGGCGCGGGCCAGCCACCTCGCTTTCCAACCTCAACGCCATGCATTCCATCCTCTGCGGTGCGCCGTTTTCCAAACAGACGGCCTCGGCAAGGCACTCTAGTATGCAGAACTAGCTGCGTCGACCGCCTGCACAAGGCCCTTTGTGAGGGAGTAGACTGCAGAATACGAGTGGCGATCCCGGTGGGACGCCGTGAACGGCGATATCTACGCAGCCAAGGGGTGTCGACAGCCGCAAAAAAAGCGGCGGTTGGGACAATCGGAAGTTGTTCCGCCAGGGCGAAGGGGGCACAACGACGACTCCTGTCTCGCACGAGTTGCATATTGTTGCAGGCGGAGGTGGTCTCGTAAGTTTTAGAGTGACCGAGTGGCCCTGAGTGAGGGAGGGTCTGGCCTGTTAAGCAGAAGTTTACTGCACAAAACTTCGTTCTACGGAAAGGTACGGATATGCCTCCACATATCGCCGCCGCCGACGTGCAGCTGGCAGGCAAGCACAAGAGGAGAAGGCTTGGCTCCTTGGGCCTTCACAACCGCTGGTGGGATTTCGTTTTTTTTTTTTTTTTTAATTTTTTTTATGGAGAGCGAGGCTAGGCTTCCAGTCCGTTCTGCAACCTCGTAATCAACAATGGGGCCGGTCATCCGACCTGCAAATACGGCAGCAGAGTGGGAATTTGACTGACTTTGCCTCCTGCAGGCTCTGGCGCGGTCTCGAACGGTGTCTACCTATAGTGGACTGACTGCTTCCCGACCAACAATCGGGATCCAGACACGGAGTCGTCGTCAGTGTGTCTTGCACAGGATGCGATACGGGCGGGCGAGGGAATGCCGAGCTGATGCTGACGCTGACACTGACTCTGCCTCTCGAATGCAGCAGCGGGACACAGCATGGACGGGCACAGGCTGGAATTGGCCGTGGATGGATCTACAGCACCGATGGGATCAGCGGATGGCGATGGACGGACAAGCCGGTTCTCCCAATCCCAAACTGGTCCGGGGCAGCGAATTAACAAGTCAACTGCCAAGTACGGATAATAGGGGGTGTTCTCGTCAAGCAAGTCAACGGGCAAGTTATTCGCGTACCATCACCAGCAGTGGCAGCAGCAGCAGCACAACTTCAGCGGTCTGCACCGCAAATATGCTCGCCTACAGCGGCAGGTTCGGGGAGAGGAGATTCATCTCCGGAGAACCTAACCGTGGACACCCCGATCTTGCAAGCGGAACAACAAGAAAAAAGCAATGCTACTCTACCCGCGCACCTAGCGGACAGGCCTGGAAACACACCCCTTTAGTGCCATCGGTGCTGCAGAGAAAGTGCAGAGGCCCTGGAGGTTGCAGAGGGAAACCCCCGTCCAATCCCTGCCCAGCGTTCCACTGAACCCCTCCATCCTCCACTAAGCCTCAAACCCCACCAGAAAAACAACACCGCACCTAACCTAGGGCCCTTGTCAACCACCAGACCGAGCATTTGCCCAACCCTGCCACGGCTGTTGTCTCTGGCTCACCTGCCTGATGTTGACGGGATTGGCACGTTGCTCCGGTGCGTCGCTCTGGAACTGCTGTCGAGCGGGTCTAATTACCTTATATCACAGAGCATGTTAAGGGGGTTCAGCCATCAGTCAGAACAGAAAGACCAGATTTTCAGGCGGAAACGGAAGTCCAAGACGAAAACCTGGACTGCCGCGATGCTTGCCTCTTCTCGTCGCCAACGCTACACCACCTCCTCGGCGGCGATGGAGATGTCGGTTGATGACTCCACGATGTTATGGATCACTTTCTTCTCGAGTCTCCATGGTACGAGGCCCCCATCGACGCACCAATGCCATCGATGATTGGCAGGCGGCCAGCAGACCCCGACGAACCCTGGCCCTGACCACCAGAAGGAAATACGCCGGGTGGCTGGCGTGGAGACGAGCTAAACCCAAATTTGTCCGTTCTCTCCATCGATATCGCGAGCCCGTGGCGTTGTGACCAAGGGACCCCCGGGCCTCCTTTATTTTGGACCTCGAGTGGGAAGAAGCTCCCCCCGGCGCCTGTCTCTCTGCACAACGGATAATGCCACCTCCATCGTGGACCATGGACGAAGCCCCCCCATGCTCCCGCTTGGCACCTCTCGCAGGCCTGCCCAGAGAGCCTGGCGCTCTCCACGGCCCTCCTCCTCTCGCCTCTTTACTCACTAGTGAACTAGGCGAGGTACGGCTAACGCTACGGAGGCACCAATATTCGCCTGAGCCGATTTTGCTTGATATGAGCCCCGGGGGTCAACTTCTCTCACGATTCCTCTCTTTCCTTCTTCTCCTCTCCTCACCTCCTCACGCCCGCCTCCTGTCTCTCGTTACACAGTTGAGCCTTCACACCTGTGTCTAGTCCCCATCTCGCACATATATTCTCACTTGCTCTCGTTTGCAGCCCAGGATAATCCGGTTTCTGTTCCTTATTTTTTCGTGGACGATCCTCTTCGACTCAGTCGCTACTAATACATTCTCGGACGACGGCTTCTCGACTTTCTCGTTAGCAACGGCAACCGAGTCTACCACACCCCCCCCCTTTTAGCACGTAAGTCAAACCCCATTCCTCAACGCCTCGCCCCAACTCCTCTTCCCTCGTTGCCCCTCCCTTCTACAGCCATGTGCCGCTCAAACAAGCTGCCAGGAGCCTGGTGGAGCTGCGAGGCTGTGAGAGAGTTCTGGAATGCAGGCAGTAAACATACATATCGCAAGAGATGGACCGTTGCTAACCAGGAAACGGACGGCAGTCGATATTAATACTAAGATTTGACTTTTGCCAAATCTTTGCTTTTTCTCCCACAACACCTTTCCCCAGAACCAGTCCCGAAAAGACATCACACATACACCCGACGACACAATGCCTTCGTTCAAGAGCACTTTCTTCGCCTTGGCTGCGGCCTTCGTCGCTACCGCTCAGGCCGACTACACCATCGACCCCAAGTCCGTGCCTCTGGCCACGAGAAGTACGTTCAGCCTGCTGGTCAAGCAACGACCAAGAACCCACGGTGTTAGGTGTGGATGCTAACGTGATACCCCAGAGGCTTGGTGCGCCAACCAGAAGAACACTTGCCCCATAATCTGCCAGCAGGTCGAGCCCAGGACAACCCTGGTGAACGACTGCAATTACGTGAGTACCCAAGCCCAGGCACCTGTCTCCCCAATCTGGGGGGCCAAGAGACCATCGTCTGGGAAACGAGCAGTAGACTGACAAGTGTGTGCGCGTGCAGGACTCCCTTACCTACGGCTGCGTCTGCGGAGATGGTAACCAGCCCAACATGACCGAGTACACGCTCTCGCTTCCCTACCACGTCTGCCAGGAGTACGGCAACCAGTGCGTCAAGGCTTGCGGTATTGGTGCCAACCAGTGCGCGTCCGACTGCCTCGAGGACCACCCTTGCGGTGCCACCAACCCCACCCGCCAGAACACCACCTCCACCGGCACTGCGACCGCCACCGCGACGAGCAGCCAGACGAGCGGCGCCATCTTCACGGGCATGGCCGGCGACGACAACTCGGGCTCTTCCGGCAGCGGCAGCGGCGCCGCGGCTCTCGGCCTCGGTCGTGAGGCTGGCATGGCCGTTCTCGTCGGCAGCTTGCTCGGCGGTATTGCTCTGCTGCTCTAAGTTAGCTCGAGTGATGCGCCTCGGAGAGGTTGGGGGGTGTGAAGAAGGGGAAGAAGGAAGAAGTGTGGAATGATCCGGTTGTGTGTTCTGTCTCGCCCACTCTTTTGAATACCCTCTTGCACAAAGCCTTTTTATCATTTTTATCATCACATGCTCGGCGTTTACAGGCGAGGAAATCTTGGGGGCCCAAAGCAAAACCTCTCTTATCATCCTCGGAAACGGCATTTTCTTCTTGAATGGACGACACTGGGAAGTACGGGACACCGCTTAACGTCTTTTAATACATCGAGCAGAACACACCAACGACAGAGATGGATGGAGTATAAAGACTTTTGATCATTCAGCGGTTTAGGTAGCTCAGGAAAGACTGGGAAAGGAAAGATCAATGACAAAGCAAAAGAGGGCGGTCCTACTTGGCCGCGGCTCCGAGAAAGATCACATCTTATCGTTCCACCGTCCCGATATTTGGTGTTAGTGTATCCGGTGAGCCGGCTGTACTTTGCTAAGTGGGCAAGCCGACCGGAAGACTTATCTGTTAGCTGGGCACGCGACCACTCCTTCTGTCGTCGTCCCGTCCGTGGGCCGGTCCCGTGATGTGGTTCATGCCAGACGAGCCATCAGGCCAGAAAGACGATGACTCTCACGATCAGGTTGCATTAGCCTAGGATGAGCTAGGAGAGATCCCGGAACGGAACCCGACACGACCTAGGCGCGGGATAATAACGGACGGAGGACGTGACAGGCGTGGAAGGTTGGTGGTATCGCGGGCACCAATCAGACATCGATAATCTCAATGGGTTTTCGGGATTCTGACAAGTAGGATTGCAGGTTAGGCCGACGTTGACCTAAGAAGAAGCAGTGGACCGACCCTGGATGGTGCCACATGCAAGAGCTCCATACTGCTGCCATGGCCGCCGCCGGGGCGGGGATCACGGGGACCAGCATGCGGCGGGCGGGCACAAGGCCGGACTCCGATCCAGATGGGCCCTTTTTTTGAGGCTGAAGGTTCCTGAGGCTGGTATTAGATGGCCAGGGCTCCAGCACGTGTTACATTGCAGAACGGCACTTCGAGTCGAATCAGCAAGCCAACACTCCGAAGCATGAGGTTGGTTCATCTTGCTGGCGAGGGCACCGAATACCAGACGGTCGATCATGGCCTTGACGTCGCCTTAAGATCTGCCGGGTCCGTGTCTGCGCTGCGCTGGGACAGGGTTCGGCGTGCAATGATGTTGTTAGTGATGGACGACGTTGCCCTACGGCTAAGCGCCGTAGCCTTATTCCTCAAGTTCGGACGAAAATACCTAGCGCATGCGCTGGCGTTGGCTTCTCACATGTCAATCGCATTGTCTCTCTCGACGTGACAAAGAAAGACAAACCAGTCAAGTGGGTGACAAAAAAAGTTGCCGCTCATACCATACAAATTCGCGGGCGTGGGCGGAATTTTTTCATGTCACCCGCATGCCAGTCGACTAGGAGTAGGGGCCTTTGGGGATGTTGAAGCTGCTTTAGGGTCCCTCGAGGCGGCCCCGAATCAACCCAATAGCGAAGACGGGAGGCGCGGTGAAAAGGCGGTAAACGCGAGGGAGATCCTTGCGCGGGTGATCTGCTGGCGTCCGAGGGTGTCTTCTTTCTGCAGGGCAAAAACCTCTCTCGGGCTATTCGAAGCGAAGGAGAAAATCGGGTGAGGAGCTTGGGGCGTCGTGAGCGTGTGTTCTAATAGGGCCTCTTGTCATTTTTGTTGAACGCCGAGATTGAGCGAGGAGGGGCCGTCGGGTAAGGTACGCAAGTTGCACCGGCCGCAGCGTTATTTCAAGGATCAGATTGCTTGCGATTTTGTGATGGCGATGGAGATGGGACGGAACGGAACGGCGGGCTCGAGGCCACCACCACCACCCTTGGTGATTTGCTGCAGGGGAAGTACAGTGTTGTAAGTCTGCTCTCGTCTCTGGTTATTTTTCCACGGTATTTAGGTAAGGTATCTTGGAGCGAGATGGAATGAGAAATCGACAAGAAAGGCAATGACGATCCGGGGAAATGGATGCGGTGTACAGAGCAGAGTACAAAGCAACATCCATGGATCTCAGGGTTGTCCGGCAGGTGGTACGGTGCCTTGCCTGGAGCGCCTCCATCTGGAGTGTTGAAGGCAGTGAGATCCAGAATCACGAGCTTTCCGCGCGCTGCTTGCCTCTAGGAAGGTAGGTAGGTACCTAGGTAATGTTAGGTAATGTACCTGCCTACCTCATGATGCACGATGACCGGCCGCGTATCCACGGCACTGAGCCTCTTGCTTCCCGCCCCGCCTGGGCGGCGATGAGCTGCGTTCGAAAGGATCTACCACCTGTGATTCGCCCTCGGACGGAAGAAGCTTGTCTTGTCATTTGCTGGCCGCTCGCGACTGCACCACCCACTTTCCCACCTGTTGGAACCCCGGCTACCCAGCAAGGTCAAAGTGAACATGGAAGGCAGCAGGTGCATGTACCCCCGGCTGGGGTACCGACCCCCCCTGCGCCTTGTTCGCTGGCCTCTAAAAAAAAATAACGGCCAGCCCATCCATGATGCGAACCCTTTACGGTCTACCTTGATCCCAAGTTTTTCGCTTTCCTTTGCACGCGTAGCACGTTTTGCGGTGGAAGCCGAGTACCTATTTCTTTGGCCTCCATCTCGTGCCAGAGATATATATCCTCCCCCCCACTGTTGTCACATCCCACCTCCTCTTGGCTTTGGTCCTTCTCCAAACATCACTTCAGCGTCCTCCCCCTTTCCCCCCTCCTCTACCTCCCCCCACTGCCGCCAACGTTCCTCATTCCAGACCACGCTCTGTCTGACGCAATTGTTCAGAATGGGCACCAAGGCCTTTGATAGTGAGCATGAACCTCTTCCATCCTTGTCTCCGCCTGGTCCAGGCAACCTCGAGAACACCACAGCTGGCTGGCCGAAGCACGCGACAGCCGAGGAGCTTCTCTTGGGGAGCTATGGCGGATCCCCTCCCCGAGAAGACGACAAGCTAACTCTGTGGTTTCTCCCCATTGAATAGAAACGGCCGCCGCCGAATGCATCTCGGACGATGCTCTAATCCACCTCAAGTCCTACAAATACTCGGCCGTCGACAAGTCGCCCATCTCCAACTACATCCTCCGCCCATACGTGCGTACCAACCCCTCCGACGATCCCCCTCCCGCCGTGCTCTGCCCCGCGCCCGTCCGAGCGGCTCTGTCTTAGCCAGCCATCCCGCACGCATAGAGTCTTAACCGACACCTAGCTAATTCGCCTCGTCGCAGTGGAACGCCGCCGTCGAGCTTCTGCCGCTATGGCTGGCCCCGAACATGGTCACTTTGCTGGGCTTCTTCTTCATTCTCGGAAACATTGGCCTTTTGGTCGTCTTCATGCCTGACTTGGTTGGACCGGTACGTTGAAAATGACAACGGGACGAGGTCTCGCACGCGCTTGTGGCGGCCTCTGTATGCTGATGCTGTTGTCAGGGCCCCTCATGGCTGTACTACAGCTTCGCCTTTGGCTTGTTTATGTACCAGACCATGGACAACCTCGACGGCAAGCAGGCGCGCCGCACCGGAACTTCGAGCGGCCTCGGCGAGCTCTTTGACCACGGCATCGACTCTCTGAACTGTACTCTGGCCAGTCTGCTCGAGACTGCCGCCATGGGCCTCGGCACATCCAAGTCCGGTGTCTTCACGGCCCTCGTCCCGTGCCTCCCGATGTTCTTCTCGACCTGGGAGACGTATCACACCCACACACTGTACCTGGGCAGAATCAACGGCCCTACCGAGGGTATCCTCATCGCCTGCAGCGTCATGGTCGTCTCTGGTATCTACGGCCCCGGCATCTGGACCGAGCCCATCATCAAGCTTCTCGGCGACCACCACGAGAAGTACACCCTTGGCTTCGCCTGGCTTCTGGGCAACTACTCCATTCGTGACATTTGGATTGGAATGATCGTCTTCTCGCTGTTTGCGACCCACGTGCCCTTCTGCGTTCTACACGTCATCAAGGCTCGTCGCGCGCGCGGCGAGCCTGTTGCCCCGGTCTTCCTCGAGTGGACGCCAATGGCCGTATTCACCTTCGCTATTGGCGCTTGGATTTACTCGCCCTACACGTACCTTCGCAGCGAGAACCACCTGGTGCTTTTCTGCCTCACCATGTCCTTCGTCTTCGGCCGCCTGACCACCAAGATGATCCTTGCCCACCTCACGAAGCAGCCCTTCCCCTACTGGACTGTCATGCTCGTGCCCCTCGTTGGCGGTGCCGGCCTGGCCAACCTGCCTCGTCTTGGCCTCCCTGCCATCAGTGCCCAGGCTGAGCTGTACTACTTGTACGGCTACTTCGCCTTTGCTGCGGTCGTCTACTTCCGCTGGGCTTACCTGGTCATTACGAGCATCTGCAATTTCCTCGGCATCAACGCGCTCACCATTCCCAAGGAGAAGCAGCTCGCGAACCAGCGGGCCATTGCTGCCGCCAACGCGCCGCCGCTGACTAACGGTCTGGCGAACGGCATCAAGAAGGAGTAAACAAAATGCCTCTTAGCGTTTTGGCGTGGCCGGGAAGCATCAAGAAGGCTATCAACACCACATCCGAACTGGTCCCGGACGAGTGATGACAGAAGAGAAGGAATAAAGATAAAGAGAATAGGACGGGTTTTTTGGAGTAAATGATATTCAGCGCACGACTCGCTATACTTGCGAGGGGGGCGGTTGCGAATATTTGCATGGTCGTCGGCGTTGTAGGAAGGCTGATCCCAATTTCAACATTGCATGCACTTTCATCTTTGCTTTGGCGCTCGAGGACAAGCCTGCCGTGGATACCGGCGTGGCTGGGTTAAGTTACTATTATTACTATTCACAAGACTACAGCGGTCCTTGCATAATTTTGACCTTCAGTTTCGACCGTTCACCAACTGTACCAGTGAGTTTCTTGTACCGATGGGGTGAACATCACCAGTTCCTGTGTCTTGATGTTTGCCATCAACGAGAACGGCCCGGGCGACATGCCGGAGTTTCTTAATCTTGCGCAGCTCGGATGTTGCGCGCTCACCGGTTTGACGAGTAGCATACATCCTTCTAGGTACGGTTGTAGATATCGTTGTGTCGATATGCAATGAGGAAGTTGAGTTGAGTTGTGGCTTGCATAAGAGCGTTCATTAGGTCGGTGACTGTTCAGAGGACGCATTTCGTAATTACCTATTGATATTGAATACTCCAAGCCACTCTCACTCCACTGCAGGCCAGAGGGCGTCATCGCTTGCCGACTCCGGCGAGTCTAGTTCTATGGACGCTCTCTACACGGAAAACACGGGGGGTTTCCGGCATGTCCGGCTATTCGTTCTCGCATTCTTCCTTGGAAACGAAAAAAAGCACTTCTGTTCTGCCATACCTTTGTGAACGGAAACCCCCTAGAGTGTTCGAAGATGCTGAATTCCCTATGATACGTTGTACTAAGTTATACCAACCGGACGACCACGAGTGGCCCGCGATTTCCATCATGGTGTGGTTGGAGCAGAAGAGTTAACACGACTTTCCAATACTTGTCCCGGTCTGAGGTAAAAGCTCATCATGTTTTCGAAACCCAGCTGCCCTGGTCGAAGCGGGACAAGGGCAGTCTGAGTCGAGGGACTTGCTGTTGCGATGCTGTTTGAGCTTCGAGAGACTACGGAAACGGTGGAGGTGAGGGAGGCAAGGGAACATTTATGGCGTCATAGACGTCGCCTGCTACGGCGCCTCAAGCGCTAACTTTTGGTGGATGAAAGTCCTAGAGGGTAGGTACGGATATAAGGGTAGTGGTAATTCCAGACTTCACCTCCAAGTTGAGAAACGAGCGAACGCGAGGAAATGCTGTTCCGGAGAAAGCAAATGAACAGACACGTTGTTTGTGACGTAGGCAATCACCGCGAAGTGAGATGCAAACGCGGTTGCGAGACGCGCTCAATGTAGGGTGCACCTGAGAAAATAACGCTAGGAATCTTGGCTTTGGAATTATCGTTTTCAGCACCTCCAATTTGTTGGCGTTGGCTGAATTGAGATTCAGGGGGGACGGCAGCCTGGGGAAGTGAGGGGAGGGAGAAGGGAAAAAAAAAAAGAAAACGACAGGAAAAAAAGCCAGGTCGAGGTCGACCTGTGGGCGATGGGATGGGATTCTCGAGGTCGAGTGTACATTCCAACGACACTGGGATTTGCGTGCATGCGGATGTACCTTGGCCGCATCTCCCCCCCCCTCCTTCGGCGGCGCCGATGAGGATTCGTGCCACTGTGACCACAGCGGCACATCCACTACGTGACTCCGGCCAACAGCGGCAGGCATCACCGTGGCGGACGCAAACACCACCTTAGCTTGGTGGTTCCAGTAGGGACAGTGCAAATTGCAGCCAGCACCTTCAGGGTTTTTTTTCGGGGGGGCTTTAGAATCAACGCATAGAAGGTCATCTGCCTACCCGCGCACCTCCCGCATCGCATCGCATCAACGACGACAAACACGAGACACATCCGACCGCAGCAGCGAGGCCGTGGAGAAATTTTCATCAATCGACACGTCGCGACAACTCGGCGGGAGAACAATGAATGGCTATTCAATCGTCGCCAATGGCCTCCGTCACGCGCTCCACGAGGAGGGCCAACACTGAAGGCCTTCAGCAGCTTCACCCCCATCCGCCGCCGCCGCATCCCCTTCACCAGCAGGCCTTCGCCGCTGCCAACACGAACACGAACACTGTGACGCGCGCCCACGCCGCCCCCCAAAACATCTCCAGCTACCACCACACGCTGTCCGGTCGTACCAAGCGCCAGCTCGACGATTTCGACCATCCTAAAGCGAAGCGCTCGCGGACGAGTATTGAGATCCTCATCAAGCCCGCCTTGCAGCCCATCAAGCCTGTCGTTGCGGCCGCGAATTCCCACGACGTAAACGTCACCCCGACTCCGCCACTGAACACCACCACCACCACCACCGCTACGCCCCAGGCGACCCCCCTGCCAAAGCACACGCCGAAACCCGCGCAGCAACACGTCGCGACAGTGCACCCCCCGACTGCCGCCGACGCCCCCGCGACCGGCAACGCTGCCTCGCAGTTGACAAAACATCAAGAAAAGGTCTTCAACGGCATTAAACATGAGCTGGACCGTCTGCAGCCCCGCGAGACCGATACCCACACAAAGGAGGGGGGCCGTAAACTGCGCTCTCAGGAGGCCAGTCGCTTCAAGAGCGAGCTGTCAGCGTATTTTCCCGAGTACGACGAGGTCATCGGCAATGACCCCAAAGAACAACGTATGGCTTTGCCCCTCTGTTTGCTTGATTGTGGTACCCGGGCGAAGCCGAGCGACCGAATCCCCTGAATCAAATCCCGCTGACAATGTCCTTCCAGACTTGCTGAACACCGATACCCCGATTATCATTTTTGACTCGAACCCCACACGCCCGCACCAAGTCGCCTGGCATCAGACTCTCGCCGCAAGTGCGGAACCCGGCGGACAGAAAGATGCATCTACGCCCGCGGGCGATCGAGCGGTTCCGGTTCGCGGATATGGCGACGCCTTATTCGACGACCTGGTCGATGCACAGCGCATAGATTTCGACTTTCTCGGTATATCCCACAAGAGAGAACCCGCCGAGGACCCTCTTCCCGATGCGTCCTTTGTGTCTTCACACAAGAGGGCCGAAAGGCTGGAAAAGTCCATCCGCAACACGGAGCGTGGTCGTGCTCAACACGAAAAGGATCTGATCGCCCGTTTGCTTGGCGGCCTGCAGGGCCATGACTGGCTACGAGTCATGGGTGTCAGTGGTATAACAGAAAGTCGAAAGAAACAGTTCGAGCCTGCACGGCAGCACTTCATCAAGGGCTGCGGGGCCATTCTCGAAAAGTTCCGTCAGTGGAGCCTAGAGGAGAAGCGCCGCAAGGCCGAGCGCGATCGCGTGCTCGCCGAGAAGGCAGAGGCGGAGGAGACCAGTGAAGCCGAGGCCTCGTCCGACTCGGACAGTAGCGAAGGAGACGACGCGGAAGACGAAGCTGGCAGTATTAGTGATGGAGACCCCCCGGGGGTCTCCGATGACGACTCCGTGACCAAGCAGCTCCGCGAAGAAGCATCGTCGAGATCAAGGGCATCGAGGAACAGCAGAAAGCGTCCACGGGCGGCGCCGGAACCGCGTCCTCCCCCAAAGCCAGAACCCCCAAAGGAGTTCAAGTCTTTCTTCAAGAAGAGGTACGAGCGAGACGCAGCATTGCACCGGCATAGGCGGGCAGGTCGTAAGGTGGTTGCATGGGGACATCCGATTCCAGAGATACCCGAGGTCGATTTCGATCTCCCTGAAGAGTTTCGTGACGAGGAGACGTTGAAGATGCAGGCGAGGAAGAGGCGCCGCGACCGTCGAGGCCGACACTAAGGATTCTCTCAACCGAGGGCCTCTGTGTACAACCTTGCGTATCTTGTGGTTCCATTTTCTTCCGCTGTATCAGTATGGCGCGATGCTGATGTTGTACTATTAATTCCTGTAGACCGTATGTGGGGTGGCATGGATCAAGAACAAGCGTTTGATTTTCGGATTTTCAACAAGACTAAACAGGCTTTCTCGTGGCCGGCTGACCTGTGTCTCTTGATCAAAGTAAGACAGTGAATCGTGCACTGGGCTTGTTGTGATAGTGCTCGAGAAGAGACTCGATAATATGTGGTGGAGGAAGCTCGTACCTGCCGTCGTAGCTTCAAACGTCCTGACCCGCGGCTTGACACCTGAGGCCTGCGCACGAGCCATCAACGGGGACCAAAGGCCAGACATTCGAGTGAGGGTAGATATCGTCGTTACGTAAGCAAACCCAGATCCACTCAACGGGGCGCCTGCCGGCGCGCAGCAAGGTACCTGAAGGGAATGGAGGTTTGGTAGCTCTCCAGCCGTGCTGTCGCGGCGGCGAACCTGAAGTGAAGACGCGCTGCCTGAACTTTGAGAGAACCACCCGCTGCCGACATCACATTTCGTTTGGCTGTCCGAACTGTTTCCCCGGCTGGTTCATTCCCACGCACCTCCATCTTCAAACTATCCATCGTCGTTCTCCGCCGCTAAAAGGTTTTTTCTGTCTGTTCGCTCGCGGATCTTTTGAATCGCTCCTTCCGCTCCTGCCCGTTCCCGACCAAGCGAACCAACCTCGCGACGAAGACGACGATTCCATCGACAGGATGGTTGACGCCCTCGACGATATTCGCACCTGAGAATCTCGCGCTGGCGCACCTCCCCTGCCCGCGTCTGCCGACCTCCCCCCGGCAGATTCTCTCGTGATTCGAGCGAATCGACGCCTTCCTTGACGACCCTGCGCGACGCCGCCCCCTCGAGCGCAAACTGCCGTCATGAACCCCCTCGACCCGACAGCCACGGCTTCCGCCGCCGTTGAAGAGGTGGTCGCCAGCGACTCCGAAGATGACCTGCCTCCTATCAAAGATCAGCCGCCATATCCTTACTTCGTCATTCGACAGGATGTCGAGCTCGAACTCAATTTTCGCTCGAAGCGGATCGCCGGCAAAACTCACATAACCTTAGCCGTCGTGGGCAGCACCCAGGTGGATGAGCTTGCTATTGATGCGCGACAATCGGAGATCGATCTCAAAAACATCACAGTGCAGATCCTCAAGGATTTGCAGCCAGTGGGCGAGCCCAAGAAAGTTTCAGCGAGCTACACGGATCCGTATAAGTTACTGGATTACCCCAAGTACTACAACTGGAACGCCGAACATCACGACCTTAGGAAGGTCCGAATGCGGCCCCTCATGCATACACGACACAGCGACGTGCCCGCCGAGAATAGAGAGTCGGTTGGCTGTACGCCCGTGGACGGTGCTTTGCGAGTCGACCTGCGCAGCTTGAGGAAGGCAAGGGAAGAGCCAGGACCGGGAGTGCCCAAACGACCGACGCTTAAGATCCGTGTATCGAGCATTACCCCGAGTTCTTTCGACCCCCCAGAATCCGACTTGACCAGTGCGCGCGAGTACCGAGTCACGATACCCTTCAAGACGAAGCTTGTCAGGGACGGTATTCAGTTCGTCGGAGTTGATGCCGGCGATCTCAGATATCCGCACGCCTACACCCGACATTCTATCGAGCCCGGCACAGCCTCTTGCATATTTCCCTGCATCGACGATCACGGCCAGCTTCCAACGTGGTCGATAGCCGTAAAATGTCCAAGGACATTGGGCGACGCTCTATGGCAACCTTTGGCGACACAACAGAGAGCCAATGGCAACGCCAACGGCACTCGAGAACGTGCGCTTACGAGTACCTCCAAGGCCGATAGGGAGTTTTCCTTGACGGAAGAGGACAAGCTCCTTGAAATGACGGTTGTCTGCTCAGGCACGCTGACTGATGAGGTCGTGGACCCGCAAGACGAACGCAAGAAGATCATGACCTTTGAGATGGACAAGCGTGTTTCGGTGCAGAAGATCGGCTTTGCTGTCGGCCCCTTCGAGCATGTCGACTTGTTTTCGAACTTTCGAACGGAAGAGAACGACGAAAAGCTGGGTGCAAGCGCTCTCAAGATCCATGGCTACTGCTTACCCGGGAGGGCGGAGGAAGTCCAGAACACCTGTGCTGCACTTGCAGCGGCCGCCGACTTTTTCACCCTTACATTTGCCAGATACCCCTTTGAAAGCTACAAGATGTGCTTCCTGGACGACATGCTCGACGACACCGTTGCCTTGCAATCGCTTTCCTTTGTCAGCACCCGTTTGCTCTTTCCTGAAGACATCATCGACCCGGAAGTGGACGTCACCAGGCAGCTGGTGTACAGCCTGGCGTCGCAATGGAGCGGCATCAATCTTTTTCCCAATACGCGCAGAGACCTCTGGGTAGTCATTGGCATCGCCTACTACATGACCGACCTCTTCCTGAAGAAGCTATGCGGCAACAACGACTACAGATTCCGCATGAAGGCCATGTCAGACCGGCTGGTAACAGTCGACGTCAAGAGACCAAGTTTGCACAAGCTTGGCAATCTTTTGCACCTGGGAGATTTCGAGATGGAGTTTATGACTCTAAAGGCACCGCTTGTTCTCTTCATTCTCGACAAGCGCTTGATGAAGGCGCCTGCTCAGACGAATTTGACTCGCATTATCTCTCGAATTCTCTACAAAGCAAACGTTGGCGAGAAACAGAGCGAGTGGATCATCAACACCGAGTCCTTCCAGAGGGTTTGCGAGAAGAATGCCAGAAATAAACTGGAGTCATTCTGGAGTCAATGGGTTTACGGCTCTGGCTGTCCGCGTTTCGACGTTTTCCAGCGTTTCAACAAAAAGCGTCTTTGTGTCGAGATGACGATTCGTCAAGTGCAGGACAAGGCAGCAGCCGATGCCCCGGTTCTGAGAAAGACCGATTTCCTACGCGTCATCAAGGAGAAGCTCCTGGGAGTCGAAACCGAGGAAACCATCGGCTTATTCACAGGACCGATGACCATCAGGATTCACGAGGCCGACGGCACTCCCTACGAACACATAGTAGAGATTCGAGAGGATGCCGCGAAGGCCGCGAAGTTCGAGATCCCGTACAACACAAAGTACAAACGTCTGAAGAGGAAAAGGAGGGCTACGGAGAAGCTGAGCGCGCAATCTGCGGCGGATCCCGATAACAACGAGGAAACGTTGCTGTATTGCTTGGGCGACGTCCTGACTGGCCCTGAAGATGTGAAGAAGTGGGAGTTTGCCGAGTGGGAGGCGGACATCGAGAAAGCCATGGACCAAGAATCCTACGAATGGATTCGCATGGACGCCGATTTCGAATGGGCTTGCGAGATGAAGACAAACCTCCAGAGCTACATGTATGTCTCCCAACTGCAGCAAGACCGAGACGTCGTTGCACAGCAGGACTCGATGCTCTACCTGCGGAAGAGCCCTCCGCATCCGCTGGTTTCAACGTTTTTGACCAGGACTCTTGTGGACCGTCGGTACTTTCACGGTATCAGGACTATGGCAGCCGAGACGCTGCCACAGCAAGCGACGGACAGAACCCTCATGAGGGGAATGTCTCACTTGATGAAGGCATTTGCAGAGCTCTTCTGCTACCCTGACACGCACACGCCGAGGCCGAACGACTTCTCCGACAAAAAGCAGTACATTGTCCAGGGTGTTCTGCCTATGGCGATCGCAAAGGTACGCGATGCCAGCGGCAAGTGTCCGGAAGAAGCGCGGCGTTTCCTCCTCGACCAGGTTCAGTACAATAACAACGCTAACAACCTGTACTCGGACCATTTTTACGTGGCTAAGCTACTCGATGCGCTTGCGACCAGCCTGATTCCGGAGAAGCCACAAGATCCCCATCACCAGACGGACCTGGACATGACACTGGAAGAAAGAAGCTTCCTAGGGGAGGCTCTGGTCGAGATTGATCGTTTCAGAAGAATGGACGAGTGGGCCAACTCCTACCAGAACATCTGGACGACCACTGCGCTAGAATGCAGACGCAAGCTAATGAAGGCGGGCGTCATTCCCCGAAGCGCTCTGGACTTCATTCAGTATTTACAGGACGAAACATGCGATCTGGTAAGGATCAAGGCTTTCGAAGCCCTCGTGGATTTAGGGTATATGATGGAGACACCCGTCTTCCGCCTCATCTTATCAGTGATCAGCACGGACAAATCTCCCTTTGTGCGGGACAGACTTCTCAAGGTCTTCTGTTCCGGCCTGGCCAGCCTTGCCTTCGGCGAACAGTCTCGGCCTAAGGCTCCCGCGACTATTCCTGACGGCGGAGATGTTCTGGCGGTTATGGACCCGGAGACTCAGACGCAGGAACGGCGCAAGCAAATCGCCAGGAAGCAAGACGTCAATGTCGCTCTTGCGGCCTTGAGGACGGAGATGGAGGAGCAGTTTGCGGAGCAAGAGCCGACACTGCAAAGGGCATTCTGGAGGGCTCTTAACTCGAACATAATTGGCCGAGCTGAGAAGACCACCCTACTTGAGCTGTGTGGAACCATTTTCGATGCTTCTGACCGGTGGACTATTACGCTCAACTTCCCGAAGCGGTGGAGAGCTACCCGTCCGGTCAAGCATCACCCAGGCAGAGTAAGTCGTTTTCGTCCCCGTTTGTTGGGTGCAGTATTCTAACTGCTTTTGCCACAGCTCATTGTCAACTTCAACTCGTACTACAAGACGTCGATACCGCAGCCTAAGCCGAAGGAGAAAGAAAAGGAGAAGGAGCCAGAGCCGCAGCCGCAGCCGCCGGCTCGACCACCCGAACCCAAGCGCCTCATCGTGAATATGAAGAATGCCACCTCCAAAATCGGCAAACCGATGCCTTCCGCTCCACGGCCTCTTCCTAGCGTTCCGCGTCCTCTTCCGTCTCCTGCGGCACAGTCTCCCGTGCAGCCCTCAGCGCCCTCGCCAGTCCCGCGAGAAGCAGATTCGATTGTCGCATCCACGATCAGAAAGGAAGCCACTCCGAAGCCCTCAACCCCGAAGCCTTCGGTGTCGAAGCCTTCCCTGCCAGGCAAACTTTCTATTGCCAAGCCCTCCGTCGCGAAACCGTCGATTGTCAAGTCTGCCGTGTCGTCTAGCTCGGTATCTGTTGCAACCAACGGACGCTCCACGCCGCAGCCCACTCCCTCCTCCGATATCCCAAGCAGCAAGTCCCAGAAGCGGCCCCGACCCGACAAGGTTCCAGGGATCGACGACGCTTCGCCAGTCATGAAGAAGGCGAAGCTTAGCATGAGGCCAGATGGCAGCAGCATTCCCAAGAAGCCTCGTAGGATGTTCAGGTTCAAACACCCCAATCTCAGGTCTATCCTGCGGAAGGCCGGAGTGGTCTCGCAGATGCCGCCTCCGAGGGACCGGGACTCGTCCTTGGTCAAGCCTCGCAAGCCGTCCTCGAACCCGCTGAGCGCGCGCCCCTCTCCCTCCGCATCTCCGGCACCCACCTCGTCCGAAGGCAGCATCATGGCGAAGCCGGCCCGCAAGCCTCTGCCCTCGGGCTCGGGTGGAAGCTCCTCAGGGCCAGCGGCCAGCCCTCCGGCGCCGGTGGTATCACTTCCGCCGAAGCCGCCGCCGCCGCAAGCTTCCCCGCCGCCTGCCCCCGGTCAACCTCCACAGAAGAAGGTCAAGCTGGTCATAAAGAGGCCTACTTCATCTCTTCCTCCCAAATAGGTTATGGGAATCTAGGAGTCGACTACGGAGCGGTAAGGACAGGAACTGCCTGTCTGCATATGGGGGTGTTTCTCACGTCTCTCTTCTCTTTTTCCTCTTTCCCAAAAAAAAAAGTGATTATAAGGATTCCGCAGCCAGGCATTTTTGCCTTTTTTATTTTTCCCCCCTTCAGTTAATTTTTTTTCTCTTATTCTTTCCGCATGTCACGTACGCCTCCAAACCCGAAACACAACATAGCAGCATTACCGGGCGTTCTTTTGGGGGGGAGGGGAGGTGGTCTCTGGGAGTGGGGAAAACACAGGGAGGATGATGACGTGGTGGCTAAGCACAATAAACCGGTGGCGGCGGGCGGTGGCTTTGATGGCGACGAAGCCGAGAGGGAGGGAACACGCGGGATAAGGAAATGCTATCGCCGACAGTAGCGGCTAGAGCATGTATAATTACTCGCGAAAGAGAAACCAATTTTGATGATACCCTCAAGAAGCCTTCGTCGCGTAATCTCAGTTGCTTCGAGACGTTTTCTGTGCTCTCCCAGGCTCTTGACAGCAAGCCACCCACCGGCTGTGCGATTCCGCCTGGAGGTAGGCGTTGAAGCGCAGTGATGAAGAATACGCGGCCATTGACGGGAACTGGATCAAACGGCGGGCAAGAACTGCACCGCTGCCCTTGGAGTTTTATATTCTCTGCAGATTGAGCAGGAGGCATGTCTCAACCCCCAGCTTTCACCAGCCGGGTCTATGCAGAAATCTCAGAGAACTAATAATTTTGTTTATCGTACAAACCCTCTACGGCCAGAGCAGAAAGCACCACATCGCCTTTCCTGGCTCCTTTCCCCGTCTCGAGCTTAAAATATTCATAGTATGCTTACAAAAAGAATCGCTCCGGTAAGTGCAGAGGACAAGACAAAATGAAATTGGACGCCGTGTGTAATGGCCAGGCTTCTTCGTAGCCAGCCCGTCGAGCAATCCAAGTAAGAGATTAAACCTGGAGTCTCGATATGTGAAGCGTATCCACCCTTCCTGGTTCCAGTCCATAAACGCCAGTTTCTTATTTTTCTTCGTCTTTCGTAGTTGGCAAGCACGCGAAGCCTGCAGATTTGCGAAATTCCAGAAGCCCCTGCTTGCCGCTGTAGTTTGCGGGTGAGAATGTACACACGCTGCCTTCTATTCAGAAACCAGTGATGCAGTTGAAAAGGAGAGTATTATGAGCGAAACTGCAGTAGCGTGTTAATGGGAGTGGCCATGATCATGGTCGTGGCTGTTGCTGTGGCTGTGGCTATGACTGTCGTGGCTGTGGGCAGAGTTGCTGCGAACGCTACCGGCGGCAGTTGACTCGGTGCAGCATCCCTTGCCTACGCAGTCATCGACACATTCCAACAGGCACTGCTGCTTTGGCGAGCCGAAGGATGTGTTGACACCGTCGTATTGAAGAGTGCGGTGGGCGTTCTCATGCTCGGGGTAGTCCTCGTCACCGCAGAACTCAGGCTGGATGGTGGCACTGTGAATGCCGTAGGCGTGGAGGCACTTGCGAGCGCGCTTTGACAGCTCCATGTACTTCTCGCCGCCCTCGGCGGAGATCGGGAAGCTGACTTGGACGTGCATCGAGGCAACGTGCTTAGTGTCGGAGAGTTGCCAAATGTGAATGTGGTGGCAGCTGATAACACCAGGCAAATTCTCAATGTCTTCGCGGATCTCGTTCGGGTCGATGTGGTCGGGGGTGGCCTGCAGGAGAACCTTGGAGGTCGCTTTCGTGAGGGGGAGAGCGGACTTGAGAATAATCAAAGTGATGAAGAGCGAGACGGCAGGATCGGCGTAGAAACGGCCGGGCCAGTCGGTCAGCCAGATGATAAGGGCAGTGGCCATAACGCCGACGTTGCCCAGTGCATCACCAATGACGTGAAGGACCATAGCATTCATGCCCATATCGCCGTGGTTGTGACCGTGGCCGCCCGAGGCGGCCTTCCTCTCCTTGTTGTGGTTGTGACCTTGGTGCAAGCTCGATTCTCTTCTCGCGTGCTTGTGAGAAGAGCGACCTCGGGGGTGCTCGATCACATACGATTTGCCGTTGCCGTTGGAGCTTAGGAGGGGTGATTCTTCGGTGTGCTCGCCATCCTCCACTACGTTCTCCGTGTCACTGTCACTCGAGAATTCTTGGCCATCAAGTTGAGCACGGCTGGCAGCGATGATCTCCTGACGGAAGCTGGAAGGGTGGATGCTAATATCCTCGATGCTCGTGAGACGCGAGTGATGTCTGTTGCTCGTTTTGCGGCGATCCTGACTCTTCGATCCAGATGCCTCGCTGTCGAATCGAATGCGGCGAGGCGTATCGGGGGCAGCCCCATCGAAGGGGACCGCGCGACCCTCCTCTGCAGCGTGCTCATCGGAGTGGCTGTGGCCATGGCTGTGGACGTGGTCATGTTCGTGGTTGTGATCGTGGTCGTGGTCGTGGTCGTGGTCGTCGCCGCCATGCGAATGTCCATGGCCTCCGAGGACAAGAAATCCAACCAGGTTGCTGGCAAGGCCGAAGGCGCCAACGATGAGAATGATCTCGGGGTTCTTGATCTCGGGAGGGTCGAAGAATCGGCCGATGGCTTCGAGGATGATGGTAACGCAGAGGGCGATCAAGAAGACAGCGTTGAAGAAGGCACCGAGGATTTCGGCTCGCAGCCACTGGAAGATGCAAGTCAGCGGCAGGCCAGGGAAATTGAGAAAATTGTTGGCACAAACTTACGCCGTAGGAGTACTTGTCAGTGGTGGCCTTCCTTGCGACAGCGACAGCCCACAATCCAACACAAAGAGAAATGATGTCGTTCAACTACACCATTCAGTAAGTCAGTTGCACACAAGGATGCTGCGTCGCGGGTGAGACAAACCATGTGGAAGGCATCAGCTGTCAGAGCCAAAGACTGGAAGACCAGGCCGGCAATGAGCTCAACGAGAAAGAAGACGACATCAATGCCCAGCATGATGCGGATCCGAGTCGACTTTGACCACGCCATGATGGGCAAAGTTGAGGTTGTCGCAAGAATCGGATAAGAAGGAGAAGAAGGAGCTCTGCGAGCTCTCAAGCAAATAATTCGTGCCAGTCAGGCAAGCAGCCGTGGATAAGTTGTAACCTACCGTCTTCGGGCTGGGAGTGTGTTTTGGTATTGCGCGCGCAAATGGCAAATGGCAAGGGGTAATTAAAGAAGAGAGGGGTGTGGCGGAATTTATTTCCAGGCTGTCTGCTGGCAGGCCAGGAAAGATGAGTTTTTGGGCGGGCGGTGGTGGAGAGTCTAAACCGAGGACGCGAGCTGCAATCGGGTTGGCGCTATGCTATTTCTGGGGGACGACTCCTTATCACAAGGTAAGATAGTCGAAGTCGAGGTAGGTATCGATACCGAAGATTCAAAGGACTCTCGTCCAGCCAACGCCCACTGCTGCTGGTACCGCCGTGTTTGCTTTCTTGCTTGCTTCACTGTTGTTGCACGGTGGAGAGCGGGGAGTTAGGTGGAAAAGAGAACGAAGCACCGATTCGTGTAGGAGAGAAAAGGCAGTTGGAAAAAGTCGGAACGTGGTCGGACGCGGAAACTGCTCAGTGCGCAGGTCGCAGGTGCAGGTGGAAGTGGAGGTGGGTATGATGACGGAATATCAGTAGTGTAGTCTCCAGGGTTCTCTTGCTCTGCCTGCCACCTGCCGACTACGTGCTACGTATATAGGTACTAAAAATGACCTGCAGTTTTGCCAACTAATTGCAGGTACTACTTCCATAGCACGTGCTGGCTGTTTCCAGCACGTCCAAAACAAACAACCATAAGTCAGAGCAGATGGAAGGCGATTTTCAGCACCAGCACACACAATTCGCCTTCCTTTGAGAATGGGACCCACAACAGGGAGAAGGAAGCACGCAGGGAGGAAAGTCTTACCCTTGCGGCAGGGATGAGGAAAGAAAGAAAACGACCGTTTTGATTTCTGCATTCTGCGCCTCGGCATCTCTCAGCAGCCTGCAGCCAGCCACATGAGGAGCGAGGTAGATAACCGCCCAGATGCCCAAGCTGAGTAACTCAGGTCCCATTCCTGGCAAACAACAGCAATAGCCCGGCATCAGTCATTGCTTAGGTGCTTTCGGAGCTGTATCGGTCCTCCGTGGCTGCCATCCAAAGCAGAGCTCGGGCGCCGGACTTGGGACTCAGGACTTGGGACTTGGGGTGGAAACTGCCCGTGTGTGAGTGCTGCGAAGCCGCTGGAAAGTGCGTGCTGCCGGTGGCACAGAGTCAGTCATGGAGTCGGGTTGCTGATGCAGCATTACCAAAGCCTCCAACGCACTGCTCTGGCCCGGGTTCAACCAACGCATTGCGTCGTATTGCCTTAACAGGCAACCTTGCCACAGTACAACGGGATGCGGAACAACATTACAGAGGTACTTGATAGGGTACTTGATAAGTAGATAGGCAAGTACCTATGCACTACTGTAGGTAGCCTCTTCTATGGGCCCGGTACCACGGACGTCGGGGCCGCCGCATCGTGCTGTTGCGATCGGCCTTTCATTGGCCAAAACGAGAGAATTGCCTAGTCTTCCCCACAGCACCCACCGGCGTGGGAGGAATCGGGTCTCACTAAGACGTCTCTACGGCCTGCCTAGAGGGCCTGCGCCTTCACCGTAGTACCTAGGGATTAATTAGTGTACGACGACGCAGCGAGCCGCAGTTCGGCTCGGAATCCGGAACTCGTCCCACGCTACCCTCACGCTGTGCCGGACGCCGCCGTGGACCTCCTCGGCTCGGAGTAAAGAAGTAGAGACGCGCGCATCCCGTCATGGGGGCGATCATTCCACGTTGGAAAGAAATTTTGACGCCATCGTGACTCTTGTCACATCCCACCTGCCCGGTCTCGGCGCCACTGCAGCGTTTGATCGAAACAGAGCCACGAATTACTCGCGCCCACTCGTTTCCCGGCCCACGACGCCGGTTCTGGTTCGGTCGGCCAAGCCGGGACCCGTTGCGGGACCCGTCGGCCCCGGTTCCCTGACCTCTTTCGCAAGCAGCAACCCGCTCGTTACCTCTGTGTCCGGTGTAGCCCTTCTCTACGCTAGACGGGCCATCCTGTCCTGGTGTCTGCGGCGTCCCGATTCCAACGTATGACGGCAGGTAATACCATCCAGTTCAATCCACTTCTGTGTAAAAATGAACATTAGAGTTTTTCTTCTGTTCGTTTTTACATAAGTACTGCTAGTCCAATCCACCCTAGGAGAACATTAGATTTTGCTGAAATCTCTGATATGATGTTTGAGTATCTCGCATTACAAGTGCAGAGAAGTGCAACGTTAAATGTACGACAATTGAAGCTCTCCGAGTAGTCGCTGACAGGAAGCTTTGGGACTGCTTCGAAGATCTGCCTGAACCTTTGTGCCCTTTTTCATTCCCTCCGCATCTGCCCCGACCTCCTTGTTACTTTTGGTGACAGATGCAAGAGGGTTGATCGATAGAATACCTGTCAGATGTCAAAGATGTCAAATCTTTCCATCTCACCGGCCATGGTGGGGGGGATTCCGCCCGTTTCCTGGCTCCGGCTCTGAGTCCAACTCGTCACTCCCCAACTTGCCAGGAAATCAGGCCTCGTTCGATCGAAACACTCTAGGGACGCCATACTTTCAGCCAGATTCCTTGATACCTCAAGAGGCCTCGTCTCTTGCGAAGCGTGAGGCAGCACATATAAAAGCACATCAACGTAGTCCCTGGCCTGGAGATACCAGACTTGTGATCCGACGTTATGCTCGTGTCTGCGGTTCACACAGAGGTATCAGGTGATCGGGGGCGACGGCTCTGTAGATAACCGCCTGAAGCTTAACCTACAAAATCTCGTAGAAGCACCTCCGCTGAAGCTCATCTCAAGCGGATGGAAACAGACGACGAGGTGCTCTGTTCGTCTGTTCGCCCGAAAGATTTGACTACTGGGCAGTGGATGTTTGCATAGAGATAAAGTTTATGAGTATCTAGACAAGATGAAAGTGCCGAAGGCTTCTTGGTTGTCCATAAACATCACGGCACGGCGGACGATAGACGCATCTTTCGGCTCGTGGACCAACAAATGTGGCAGCGCCACTCTTTCTTGTGGCGTATACCTTACACCTTTCCAACTCCGTGGAACGGTCAACGCATTTTTGACTCCATGGAACGGGTAATCGTGAGACTTAAGCAAATTCGTTTGAACAATAGGCCTCGAGATGTCAAACCTGGCAGTTCCCGAACTTTCCTGTGCTCAGCGATTTTCTCATCTCACGCTTAATGGCTTTTTCGAGTGAGACCAAGGAGGATAGAACAAGGGGAAACATCTTGCCAGCCAAGAATTTCGAATACATAAACCGGTATCATCTCTTAGACTTGCTCTGGTCGGTAGGACTCATGCCATACCCGACGCCTGTCAATGTAGACTACTCATGCATCAGCAGCGGCACGAGACCTCCTCTCAGCCTGATACGCAGCAAGCAGCATGTCGTATGGCGCAGACCTCCCAGCCACGGCTCTCTTGGCGCTCATCGAATGTCGTTTGCACGTCAGCGAAGCGCCGCATAAGCGCCCGTCTGGGAATGCGGCCCCGCACTGCCGCTCAACATCTAGCACGCCTGCATCGAGATTCAGCCCCTCCAATCTTTGCGTCATGTTTGGCGTTGTGGGATGATGGCGAAATAGGAGATCGATACCTTTCCTTTCCTGTTGCCCGCTGGTCTTCTCAGCTGCGACTGCCGGTGCAGGATGCAACTGCTCACCGGGTGGAGCGCTGTGGTCTGCCGCGTCTGGGTGTCCTTCTGGTTGGGCGGAGCTCATGTTGTCGGGTGAAAGCGACGCAGATCGGGATGAGACAGCGCGGGCTGGTTGTATCTTTTCAATTTAGCCTTTGCAGCCGAACAGAGTTGGATATTGAGGCTGTGCCTTCTTACCCAGAGTACGTGAGTACCTCGTGCTCCTTGCGACGGGGCCACGGAGTAGAACCGAGAGGCGGAACCGCAGTGCAAGATACTTTGGTTACAAAAGTCCCGAGAGTGGGCACGGTGAGGTGGATGACTTGTTTTTTGTCGGACAAGGGGAAGATAACCGGGTGAACTAACTCGCCTCTCGATGTTGGTGTGAAGTCGAGAGCTGGCACGTGAGCTTCTGCCTGCAGTCGGCACACCGGCGGACGTCGGTTACCGGTACCCACCCCCGCAGTTCGGCTCCGGGAACACCGGGTGGACCTAGCCGGGCCTCTGTCGACGCCTTCAGTGTTTCTAGTGGACGCGACCGATGATATCCCGAAATCACCAATGGAAGTTTCGCTGCCCAGGGCGGTCTCCAAAAGTTAGACGTTTGTGAGTAAACAACCCCCCTCGACCGAGGTACATCTCGATCCTCGTGGATGATCGACGGTCAACGGCATCCAGCCTCCACATCGTTTATTTGAAATGACTTGTAGCAAGATTTTCGGCCTGCTCGCCATGAGCTCCCCAAGTCTCCGCAACCGGCAATTGGTGGATCATTCCACCACAAGGTGTTCGTGGTTCGCCAAGACACGGCACGGCAGCTGGATTCTGGACCTGCGTCCCGCCAAGGGTTTTCTTGAGCACTAGACGGTACTCCCATGTCGACTAAGAAAAAAAAAGAATCTGAAGGTGAGCCAACAGCTTTGAGGCACCGAGTTAGAGGGGTGCATTTACATACCTGGTCAACAAATGGAGACTCCAGGTGGGTGCATACGAGTCGATATCGCTTGACGGGGCGTCTCTGCTAACAGTGTCTCCCGTACTCTTGTTTTAGCCGTCCATGGAACCAATCACGATAATTCCTTAATTGAATTAGTCTCCCACTGCGTCTAAAAGACTTCGAGGCGGCCCTCAGTTCTCGGACGACTCTTTCACAACATCGAGAGCTATCAGGAGCCCAAAGAAGACAACAAAGAGCTGTGCACACAATCAGCCGGGGTTCATTATGAGAAGTTATAAAATAATAAGAGACCCGGGCACATGCTTACTGCTAACAAACCCAAAGCAAGTGACATGATTTCAAACCCGCCAGAGATCGTCTTCCCGCGGAGCATGGCGCGCTGCAACCTCCAAGTTCGACAAGCGCCGAGCAGGGTTATGCATATAGAAAACACATAGCAGACAGTGGCTAAAGGCTTTCCGAGCATCGTGTATCCAAAACCAACATCCGACTGTTGTAAGGCAAAAAGCTGGGCGACGATAGTGCCAAGGATGGCCGTGACAACTCCAGTGCGAAGATATGCTAAAAACGTCCGCTCAAGGGCTTCAGCAAGGCGAAGCAGGTTCTGTTAGCCGATACGAGCAACGCAAAATAACAGCATGCCTCTCAAAAAGTAATGCACGGAGTAATCTAGGGATTTCGGGACTGAGGCCCGATCGATCGTGCAAAAATGTCCAGAGCTCGCTCATCGGGGCCCGAGGCGAATGTTTCGGTGGACAGTGACCTTGAATTGGTACGAGAACCAGATGTGTCTAGACATCAGTAACCCGTCGTCAACGCAGGCAGGCATGTGAATGATGAAGGTCGTCGTTGTGTTCGCCTCGGATTCCACTGCGACGCGACACGCCTCTCGATGAAACCTCGATATTCGCTAAGCACGCAGGACTTCCCGTGTGCGGAACGGAAGAAGACCAACGAACACCCTCCCGTTCAGGGACCATGGGTCGCAGCGCAATGTGGTATTCGGTAATGCGAACCCTGTACAATTTTGACAGGCCAGGAGGTCTCTGGCCAAGATGTTGCAATTTGCAATACCTAGGCGGTGAGGGGGAACGCAACCCTATCTCGGTGATGGACAATTCTGGTGCGGCCACACCCATCAAGAAGTCACGCCCCTTCCCATGGAAACGGAATCAAGGGATGGGTGAAGTCTGAGAAGCTGCGGAAGCGGCTTCCGAACCTAATCTTGGGGCTCGTCGAGGGTGAAACTCCACTCGGATAGGTAGGATGGACAAGGAGATGCATTGCGTACCTAAATGATCGCGACAGGACTCGAAGTCGACCACCACACTGACATGTTCGTCCCAAATTCGTTTAATCATACATCTGCTGTGTAGCGATGGCGACTTCGGGTCGTGGGCCGGTGATCCTGGAGGCGAAGTTGATGTTATGCCCTCGTCCGTTTCTGGTAGATGCTGGTCTGCAGGTGTATTCGACTGCGAGGCCTTATCGCTCTGTTGCTCTTGACGATGCTCCGTCTGGTCGTCTTCCGGGCTGTCATGCATATTTTCACTCGAGGTTTGCGGCTCCATGGCCTGCATCTCGTATCCGTGTGCACCGGGCAGCATCGTGCAGTGCAGGAATGATCCAGATGACCCGGACTAACACGCTGTAGTTCAGCTAGAGCAGAGCGTTCACTGTGGAGATGCTGCAGGAGCGCGGTGCTCTCAACCTGCCCAATGAGCACCTGTTCAAGGAAGTGTAAGTGCGAGGTAGTTGGCGGGTGGTTTGTGGTGTTGTCGAGCCGCAGCGCCGCGACGCGAGCTACTGTAAGTGGTCCGGCTGGCAGGTGTTCGGACAATGTGCGGAAAGTTGTAGAGGCTGTTTTGAGGGGACGTTGTCGACTGAAAATCGCATGAGATGCTTCCTTCCGCTCAAACACATGGAAAACAGTTAGAGCTGCTTGAGGAGAAACGATGGATACTCAACTCGTCAACGAGATAGCCGGGCGGATGAGACTTCGGTCATGGGGCCGGGAGGCCGGCAGTCGGGTGCGGCAACGGAAGCGACGCTATCGCAGGTGGAGGAGACTGCCGGCTGCCGGCGACAGGGAATGAATGAACTTGAGGATCATGATCAGGGATGATTGCGCATCTGGAGGCGTCCTTGTAAGAAGGGAAGCGCGCGGGACCCACAGAGCGAACAAGGATTGGCGTGGCTGCGAGGTTGCGAGCATCTCTCCGTAGCGGTTACGATGTCTCGAAGTTACTAGGTGAGGCGGGTAGCACATTCTGAGTGGACGATCTGGGCGATGTGCATCCTAAAATGAGGTGGCCCAATACTGCATACTCTCATGGCGCAGAGGAGGAGGTCCATCACGGCGGGTTTGGGGTCTTTTGCTTGGTGAAGCAACTGAAAGTCAAAGTTGCACCTGCAAACCTCCACGCCTTCCATGTTTCTCGAGGGAAGACGCTATAGTAGGTACCTAATGCATAATACCTTCCCGAGTCGATATGGAAGGCACCTACCTACTTACCTAGGTAGGTATGTACTATGGAAGTATAACAGGTTTCTACTAAAAGACATCTTTCCGGGAAGGTACCTACCTACCTAAATGATGCCGCCGCGCTTCACGCAGAAGGCGCGAAAAGTGGGTTCACCGGCAGCTGCACCTTCGGGCCTCTAAGTCCAAACGTCAACCACGATGGGATTTTCTCGACGGCCTCAAGAATCTCGTCAGAGCACATCCCTCCCTCCAAGCTACTTTACCTTACCTACTTTGAACGTCAACCTGCATCATGCTCCGACGTTCTTTACATGTGAAGGAAGCTCCAACCAAAATGGGGTCAATTACCCCCTTTTCTGTCATTTGTGTTGCATCAATGGGACGAACCATTGCCATCATTAGGCCGGCAGGCCGATCCGGTTCTTGGGACGCACATCCGTCACTTCGGACGCTGATATACCCTACAGTACCTACTCCGTAGTATTGCATACTAATATGCATGAGTAGCAGCCCGAAGGAACCCTATCACCTGCGTTTTCCGCACGCCACGATGCCTCCCAAGAAGAAAGAGGGGGGGATAAGATGCGGCGACACCCTCGGATGCAACTCAGCCCTGCGCAACGAGCAGAAATTGCCCGAAAATCCTTAGTATTGAGCCGCCGTCAATGCTTTTGTTCTTGCAAATTCGACTCCGGCATGTGCCAGCCGTTGCTGCTGCTCATCACGGGTCGACAACTTGCCAAGCCGAAGAGGGACACCAGGAACAGTCGAACACACGCCGACCTCGACGCAACCCTCCATCCCGTCAACGGAAAGCGCCCGTGTAGCGTCCCCTGCACCAGATAACATAATTTTCTGTTTGTTTTCCGGTTCACGGAAACAGAATTCACCGCATCCTTTGCAGCCTAGCCCTGCGTCCGACATCTGCTGTTGATCCCGACCGTAACAACGCAGTCTGACAGCGAATTTGAGACCAACAGGAAGCTTGCCAGCTTGCCTCGGCGGCAAGCGACTTTCACCTCGCTTGCCATGGGGAACGTTCCGTCAGCAAGACGCAGCAGCCACGGACGAAGCAGGGCCCAGAAGCCGTCTCTCTGGGACTCGGAATTCGGACCCCACACCCAACCTTCGCCCTGACATATTCTCTCCGGCCAGCCAATCCGACGGCCCCGTTGGGGCAAGCCGGGCCGTCGTGCCGCTTTCTGCGTCTTGCACACTTCGCTCCCGGGGGTTGTTGCAGGGAATAGGCCGCTGTTGGATCTCGATATCAGCCGTATGCAGTCTCTCGTCCGTCCTATCCTACTGGATGTTTTTCCTGCGAGGTATCGCCGCCACCAGCACAACGTTCGAGCTGGTCAATGCAGCCCTTTATATCTGTCACCACTCAACACGCAACCCAGTATGCCGATCCGTTGCGCATGTTGGAGCTTTCCGTTCTGCACAACCCTTCCGTGCATGGCCATCTCGCCGTCCCGACCTCGTATTGGCACAGCAGGGCTGTGGCCGAAGGGCCAAGGAATTATTTGTCTCCCCGGCAGCTTGGTCGTCTATTGTCGGCGCCGTGGTCACAGTCCTACCTACGAAATACCTACGACGACCTGTAAGGGTTGCAATCCTCGGCCAGATGCGACGCAGGCCAGCCTGTCCGACGGTCCCTGGAGCCCAAGGGCACGCGGCGATAGCTTCCGGCCTGCCGGGGTCCCCATCCTCACCACCCACGGGGAGCAACGTGTGGGATGATTAAAGGCCATGCGGGGATCACTAGCTGAGATCTTGGTTCTCAGCGTTATGCGGCGGCTTTCTCTTGCCATCTCGCTGTTCGCTACGGCTTAGACATCCACAAAGGTCAACGGATGCTTTCGCATGCATACTGCCACGATGTTACGAAAGTAGGCCCATTATTAACCGGGGTGGATAGCATTTCGAGGTTTGTTTACTCTGGCCATTCCTTCTTGGGAGCACGTCTTGGGTTCCGCCGTCTCGGCTCCTTGCTGGCCTCGACGATGTTGCAAAAAACGGTTGCCTCTTGGGAAGAAAAGAGCACGCAGAACGAAAGGGACAGCAACATGGTCTTGGCCACCCAAAGAAACGGAACGGCTCCTCTAGGCTCACGCCCCCCTAACAAAACGCTGACAGGAAGCAGAATAGCGCAACTGGCCCCCCACTCGGCCCATTTGTTTGCAGTCTGTCGGCCAACTTCACCCCCAATCAAGCCCGACTGTGTGTTCCTTTTCAACTGCCTAGTTTCCACCGCACGAACGGTCCGCTCCTACCGATGTGGCTATATCGCCCAGAAAGCGGTAATCAAATGTCCAGCGCCGACGGACTACAGAATATGGGCGTGGCATGGCAGGGTATGGCAGGACATTGCCTAGCAGCAACAGTCAAGTGACAGACTCCAAATTCTCCACTCTCTTCGTTGTCGGCGGCTTTGCGGCACTCCTCAGCGCTCACCTGCAGACTGCTCGACCATCAGGCCCTGGTATGGCGAAGAGAGATCTCCCCATCCCGGTTGCTGATGTTGCCATGCACCACCGGCTGTTCCGTTTCCTATTGTTGTCGGACGGAGAAATGCCCTCAAACAGCCTGCAGGTTGGCAGTTGAGCTTCCGTTTGTTCGCTGCCCGGTGGGTAGCCACCCTCCGACCTGGCCTGCTAGTCCTCACACGTCTCTCTCTCGTGCTTCCTTGCCCACCCCCTTCCCTGTCCGCTCCTATCGTCTTTCTCCTTCTGCCACCGTTAGCCCATATTGTTTCCGTACCCAGTGATCACCCTTCATTTGTGCCGGATAAATGTCGGACGCCCGCCAATACCTGCATGATGTAGCCCGCACACGTCTCTGAACCCATATAAGTCTTACATGAGTCCATCGCCGACCCTGCACTCAAACCATCCCATCCCGTCAAAGTCAGATCGGCAGCAAGTTTGAGCCTTAGCCAGGTCGGAAGGAGTCCATCTTCGAGAGGATAAGACGCCATCCTCTCAGCCTCTCTTTTCGTTATATTGCCCGAGCTCTGCTCTCTCTCGCTCGAGTCTCTTGTCTGCAATCGAGCCTCACTGTCGCTCAGTTCCGCAAATACTCTCACTGCAGCACGAGGTAGCGATTCGACTCTGCGCAACTGACGTCAAAACAGAAGAAGGTAGACCGGAGACGTCATCACGATGAATAGCTTGACTCAACAACTTGCGGATCACAACATTGATCCCCCAGCCTCTCCCCCGGAGACCGAAATGACCAACTCTACACCCAACACGGAGTTTTCTCCTCCTTACAGCCCCCAACAAAAGGTTCAACGGATTCTGAAGGACACCAGGGCCGCAGCGCGGAAGAAGCTGGCGCAGCTTACGCTGGAGGAGAAGGCAAGTTCCGAAGGGTCCTTGCTTACACGCCTGGAATGACGCTGACCATCGTCCAGGTCTCCCTGCTCACAGCCGCGGACTTTTGGAGGACGAAATCTATCCCGTCCAAGAATATCCCATCCGTCAAAACGTCAGATGGGCCGAATGGTGCCCGCGGAGGCATCTTTGTCGGAGGAACCAAGGTTCACCGCCTCATCCGTTACCTTGAGTTCTGAAGCTAACTGCCACAGGCTGCTCTTTTCCCATGCGGCGTTTCCTTAGCCGCAACATGGAATAAGGACTTGCTCTATGAGGTTGGCCAGCATCTTGCTGACGAGGCCAAGGCCAGATCGGCCAATGTCCTCCTTGCGCCGACAGTCTGCATGCATCGCCATCCTCTGGGAGGACGCAACTTTGAATCCTTCTCCGAGGACCCTCTCTTGACTGGCAAGCTGGCTGCTCAGTACATCCGCGGGCTACAGGAAAAGGGTGTCGCAGCGACTATCAAACGTTCGTGGTTCTTACTGGCATGCCTAACATTATCGCTGATTCTTGGCAGACTTCGTGGGGAACGAGCAGGAGACGCACCGGCTGACGATCGACTCCCTTATCCAAGAGCGACCGCTGCGTGAGATATATCTTCGGCCGTTCGAGATTGCTGTTCGTGAGGCAAATCCGTGGGCTTTGATGTCCTCGTACAACCTCATCAATGGAGTCCACGCAGACATGAACAACTTCACCTTAAGAGACATTCTCAGGGGTGAATGGGGATATGACGGGTGATTAATTTTCTTTTGGGGTTCCACGACATAAGCTAAAATATTACAGTACTGTCGTATCCGACTGGGGCGGCACCAACTCTACGGCCGAGTCGATCATAGCTGGATGTGACGTTGAGTTCCCGTACTCTCCCAAGTGGCGCTTCGATAAGGTCATTGAAGCGATGAATGAGGGCAAAATCACCCAGGATGACATTGATCGGGCGGCCGAGAACGTCCTCACTCTGGTCGAGCGTTTGAAGTGCGACGATTTGTCTGCGGAGCAAGCCGAAAGAGAAGACAATCGCGAATCAACAAGGAGTCTGATTCGGAACGCTGGTGCAGAGGGGTTGACCCTCCTCAAGAACGACGGCGCTATTCTCCCCCTCAACCCGAAGACAACCAAGGTCGCCGTCATTGGGCCGAACGCGAATCGAGCAATCGCCGGCGGAGGAGGCAGTGCGAGTCTGAACCCTTACTACAGGACGATTCCTCTTGAGTGCATCCGGGCCGCGTCTGAGCAAGAGGTTGCCTTCGCGCAGGGATGCCATATTTACAAATGGCTCCCAGTTGCTTCGGCGTATTGCACCGAGAAATCAGGCAAGCCCGGTGTCGGTATCGACTGGTACGCTGGAGACAAGTTTGAGGGGCAGCCTGTTGTCGTACAGAGGCGAACAAACACCGATCTCTTCCTCTGGGATTCCGCGCCACTCAACGAGGTTGGCCCTGAATGGTCTGCCATCGCCACAACTTATCTTACGCCTAAGACGACAGGCAAGCACACGGTCAGTTTTATGAGTGTCGGGCCCGGCAAGTTGTACGTCAACGGCAAGCTCGCTCTAGATTTGTGGGACTGGACCGAAGAGGGCGAAGCCATGTTTGATGGGTCCGTGGATTACCTAGTCGAAGTTGACATGGAGGCTGGCAAGGCCGTGGAGCTCAAGGTTGAGATGACGAACGAACTTCGACCGATTGCCAAGCAGAAGCAATTCGGAATAACTCACAAGTACGGAGGCTGCCGAATCGGTTTCAAGGAGGAGGATCAGGTTGACTTCCTCCAAGAAGCCGTCGACACCGCCAAGGCGGCAGACGTTGCGGTTGTCATCGTTGGTCTCGACGCAGAATGGGAGTCGGAGGGGTACGACAGGCAGACTATGGATCTCCCATCGGATGGAAGCCAAGATCGACTCATCGAAGCTGTGGTCAAGGCTAACCCCCGCACTGTGGTCATCAACCAATCCGGCACTCCCGTCACTATGCCTTGGGTCGACCAAGTCCCGACTATCATTCAAGGGTGGTACCAGGGACAGGAGGCCGGCAATGCGCTTGCCGATGTCTTGTTTGGCTTCAAGAACCCCAGTGGAAAATTACCGGTTCGTTTTTCTAACCTAGTAACAGGCATGCAACAAGTGCTAATCTGCCTTCGGTAGTCTACGTTCCCCAAGCGTATCCAAGACACGCCGGCCTACAACAACTGGCCTGGCGAGAACCTGAAAGTCAACTACGGCGAGGGACTTTACATCGGCTACCGCCACTATGAACGGGCGCGAATCGAGCCACTGTTCCCCTTCGGTCACGGCCTCTCTTACACCACATTCGAGTACGGCCGGCCGTCCGTCAGCACCAAGACCCTTACGTCCCGTGGAACCATCGAATTAGTCTTTGCCGTGAGCAACATTGGCTCGGTGTCTGGTTCCGAGGCTGTGCAGATCTATGTGCGTGACGAAAAGTCAAGGCTACCCCGCCCGGAAAAGGAACTTGTTGCCTTTGAGAAGGTGTTCCTGGAAGCTGGGGAGACGAGGCACCTCCACATTTACCTCGACAAGTACGCCGTAGGCTACTACGACACGTCGGTGCCAGGATGGATTGCAGAGAAGGGCACCTTCAAGGTCCTCATTGGCGCGTCTTCTGCTGACATTAAGTGAGTTGCCCTCCACTCTCCCGGCTGAAGATGCATACACGCTAACGCTTTTTTGCAAGGCACTCCGTGCAGTTCGAAGTGAAGGAATCTTTCAGCTGGGTATTTTAGAACTCGGTCTTGTTATCTCCGCAATACACCGCGATTTTCTGTTTCTTCTTCCGACCATTGGAACGGGCCAAGTTTGAATTTTCATCATTGGAGAAGAATGTAAGGCATGGGAGCAAAAGCCCGTCTACAACACCCACGATGGGCAGTTTTCTCGGGAGCCAATACGTCCCCCGCCACTCTCTGTGTGCACCTCCATGGAAGGAAATATGTGGAGGAACAGCGATAGACTGTCATCTTTGCTTTCGAAGGGGGACTAGGGTGAACAATCCACATTACCACTTGCATCCAAGTGGGTTTTCTGAGTGCTTCAAGGGACTTGAGAAGGGGGGACGAAGAAGCTCGATTGTCATCGCAGATGCATGAAGCACGCCTTCAGCATGGGTTTTCAACCAACGAGCTCACGCATTTGACCGTGATATGAGCTGCAGGCAAGTCTCGTGCCAGCGTGCCTGGGTAATACGCATGCTATTTCGAGAAGCGGTTGAAACTAGGGAGACGGATAGACCAACGTCGGCTTGGTCACGCGTCTGTCTGACAGCCGGAAGGTGCTTTCTGTAACGGAAGACAAGGAGCGTTATGAAGTGTCGTGACCCGCGAACCGTTCAAAGCTGCCGTCCTTCTAGACGGTGGTGGGGGGTGTGGAATCTCGGGACCGACCTTCCATGCTTCCCAGAGCGGGTAGGTTTCATGGGCAACGCCCTCCGAGCCTTCATGCCCCTTATCTTGCATCATGAGGGGGGGGACGGCTTCGATGGTACCCTATCGTCATTCCGGTGGCAGCAGTCCACGAACCTGGAACCTCGCCCTGGAGATGCGCATGCTTTGATTTCCACCAATATGTGTATCGCGATGATGACAATGATGTTTCCAGTGGGGGTGAAGGGAGAAGGAGGACTGTATGCGTACAATGGACACGTGCGTCCTGTGCCCTTTGGTCGCGGGAGGGGTGTTCAAAGCTTCGTCAGAAAAGGTGACATATTGGTGTGCACATGTGTGATGAGATTTGAACTGGCGGTGTGTTGATGATGGGCGTGTGACTGTCTTCCACGTCGCGAGCCATGGGTCTTTCGACGGTGGGAAAGCCACACACACGGGCTTCGGTGAACGAGGAGGCTGCAACCAAACCCGTGCTGGTTGCACGACACAGCCCCCTCCCCTCCTGCCCAGGGAAGCCACGAGGGTAGAAGACATTCCCATCTATCTGACATATCTGCAATGCCACCGTAATCTCGCCTCGGTAGACGGCTGAATTGGACGTGGTATTCTAGAAGGTCACGAGGGGGGTCGGTTCCGTGGAAAAGTGCCGTGGTGGACCTTTTGTTTATGACAGGTGTAGGTTTCTTGGAACGACTAGTGTTTTGTTATATCGGTCTTACGCAAGGGCCCTTTCCCGAAGTGATTATGGGCTTGGTGAAATGGACGGCAGTTGGAGGTGGTGATGGCTTCATTCCACCCCTGTATTACCTAAGCAGTACGTATATAACACACCTGAAGGCCCCTCTATCGCCGACATAGGTACAGTACCACGAGAGGGTGGTCTTATGCCTTCTTCTCCTTTCCGTCCGCCTCCGAGACGGGTATACACAGAATAAACATGAGACACCCGCCCTCGCTCCGGAATGGGCCGTGTTCCATGCCCGGCTTGCGGTACGCGTAGGCGCCTTGGGTCCAGCCCTGTCCGAGGCGGACGTCGAACAGGTCGCCCTCGGCGAGGTAGATCTCCTCGACGTAGTCGTGCGCGAAGATGGACTGGCGGTTGACGGCGCCGGGTTGCCATCGCTGCAGCGTTGTACGGCGGCCGGTGGCCGGGTCGGCGTTGAGAACCATTTCGTCGACGCCGGGTTCTAGCTCCGTCCAGGCGCGGTTGGAGCCGGAGGTTGCGGGGTGGAACTCGAACTGCTCCATCTGAGCGAGTCTGGGCAGGGTGAACAGATGATGCAGCGGTGATTTGGTAGTTTGGTGGTTGTGCGGCTGATCAAAGTACTGCTTCTTATGATTTAAAAGGAAGGGACTGACTGACTGTGAGACTCGGATTGAGGCTCAGCGTGAAGCTCATCTTGAACCGGTATCCTGACCTCTTTAGCTGATCAGATTCACTTGAATTTCCCTGATTTCTCAGCCGAGATTCCATCACGTCATCAAGCCTGTCAGCCTGAAGCGAAAGAGATCCTTCGATGACATGTTGAACTGAAGTTGGTGATGGGACCAGGGAACCCCTCAAAATGGTAAGCCTGGACTTCGGCACGTCAAGGCGAGCCGGCCCCCGATAAAAGTACCTAGTTACTTACGTGTTTAGTGTAGTACGCTAGTGTGGAGCTCCCTTCCTGGCATGGGCATGAAATACAGCAGGAGCTCAGGGCAGGTCCCAGTCCCCTCAGGGCACCTAGCGCAGCGACTCTCCAATGTCTTGCCCACATTCCCCAGCGGGGTCCCTGCTGGAGTCGGGGGGATCCCAAGCTGCTAGGGCCACTCCGTGCTCATGTCGTGATGTGAATTGCTGCGCCTACTGCCCATTGTCGCCACGCGTCTTCTCTCCTTTTCACTTCCCAGAGTCTCTCCTTTCCACCAGCTCTCCGACGCAGGCGCCCGGGTACCTGACTGACGGCTTCTGTGTTTTACCCTTCCATTTTGTCTTGAGTTTGAACTTCTTTTTTATCAAAGACCCGACGTCGCTTTTCCTTTCATCTCCTTCACTATATTCTCCTCCGACGGTACATCGAAACCCTACCATTCCAGACGACCGAGACGATCGCGCGCGAGCTCCCGAAGAATCGCCCACCCACACACCTACCGATCGCCCGCATACGCAAACCTGCTTACCGTCTGTCGGGCTCTGCGACGCCATTCCGTTCCGGGACGGGAATAAGGGAGCGTTGCAGGGGAATGGCCGGCGGGCGCACAGCATGGCTCCGCCTTACAGCAACGGGTACGCCTACAAGGGCAAGCCCGCGGCGTCTCTGCCTTTCCAACACAATGACGGCAGCTTCCGTGCCCGCCTCAGATTGGTTCTCGACGCCGTGAAGCGACTATTACGGACTATCTGGGCCTTTTCGCAGACCCACGGACGAAGATTGGTGACGAACATGTTCTGGCAGGCCGTGTGGCAGGTGCGCCAGAACTTCACCGCGCGCCGGATCTTCAGCTTCCCGCACCTCCTGGTGTGCATGTGGATGCTACTTCTTCTTTGGGGCGAGCGCTGGGTTTTCAGGAGCAGAGTGGCCGACTGCAGGTGGAGCAACTGGGAGAATTGGGTAGGTTGAACGTTACCGGCAGAAACACTGCTGCCCCCAAAGAGACGTGATGTTGACAACAGGTAGCCTTCCGGAGCGAACCCTCACCACCTCGTCCTTGTCGCGGACCCCCAGATTATCGACCCCCATTCGTACCCGGGGAGGCCATGGCCTCTGTCTGACTTGACCATCCTCATAACCGACAACTATCTCCGGAGAGGCTACCAGCAACTTCAATCGCAGTTGAGGCCCGACTCGGTCTTCTTCCTAGGCGACCTTTTTGACGGCGGACGAGAGTGGTCGACAGGACAAAGCGATTGGAAAGACGCCGATTGGGCGGCCGCCCGTCGACCGAAGAACGAGCTGCCACACGTAAAGGAATGGAATGAGAAATATCGCGGCGACTACTGGCTGAGCGAATACGAACGATTTGGCGATCTCTTCTTCAACAACTGGGCGACACTCGGTGGCACGAAAGCGGGCAACTGGCAGAGAGGGCGCAAGTTGGTGGCCAGTTTGCCTGGTAACCATGACCTTGGCTTCGGAGACCAAGTCAAGGTTTCTGTCAGGGAACGATTCGCTTCCTTCTTCGGGGACGTGAACCGTGTGGATGTCATCGGCAACCACTCCATCGTGTCCGTTGACAGCGTATCGCTAAGCGCCAGCTCCTCAAACCAAGCCGCCGTTGCTGATTTGAAGCCAATCCACACCCCGACAGACATCTTCTTGAAAGACGTGAAGTTTACCAAGAGGAAGGCAGTGGAGAGGGAGCTTCGGTTTTGGAGGGGCGATGTAGAGGGCGTCGGATATGATCATACGGTCGAAGATCTGGAAACAGCGAACGTTGACAATGTACCGACCATTGCCCCGGGCGAAGAAGGCCCCGACTTCCCAACGATTCTGCTCACACATGTGCCTCTGTTCCGAGAGGCAGGAACACCCTGCGGGCCATACCGAGAGCATTGGCCTCCTGCGAAACCGCCCAAGGGACAAAAGGGACCTGTTATTCCGGACCACCGGAACGCAATCTCAGTCTCCGGCGGATACCAGTACCAAAACGTGCTCAGCGAGGAGGACTCTGTCAAGCTCGTCAAGAGCGTTGGCAACATTGTCCAGGTCTTTTCCGGCGATGACCACGACTACTGCGATATTGTCCACACGCCGCGGAAGGACAGCGTTAGAGAGATCACCGTCAAGAGCGCGAGTATGGCTATGGGTGTGCCGACTCCTGGTTTCCTCATGGTTAGTCTGTACAATCCCGTGGACGCCAACGGCAAGCCGCTTCCCGGAGCTCCGGAAAAGACCCTGCAGACTCATCTCTGCTTGTTGCCGAACCAACTTGCGTCCTACGCGAAGTATGTAGGGTTCGTTTTTGTCACCATCGTTGCGATTAGCATTCGATCCTTCCTGGTGCCTGTACTCAACCTGACGCCGTTTGCTCTGGAAGCAGAGCAACCAAAGTCGAATGCCCCAATACTTCCCACGTTCAAGGACAAGGCAGAGGACGATGGAACATACAACCTGCGGTCGACTTCGGCGTCATCGGGATCACGATTCCTCTCCAACTCGTCGTCGCGTACCAGAAGCGGATCGCTTCGCGCAAACGGCTCTGCGCCGCCCCTGCCCCCACCAAAGAGCAAGAAGAAGCAAGGCTTGGGCCACCGCGCCCCGCGCATCGAAATATTTCAAGACGACTTCTACGGGACCGGGAAGCCTCGCCTGACATGGAAAGCTGCGTCCCAGCGGTCGAGGACGACGATCGGACGGGCCGTCCGGGAGATTGGGTTCTCGACGTGGAGAGTTACATGGATGGCGGTCTTGTTCTGGGCATATCTCGCATACAAAGGATAGAACGGCGTACCTTTTACGAGCGTGTACAGTTATCTTCAGGGGAGATTCGGGCATATTGCGGGTTGCATGGGCGGTCTGCTGAAGCCATTGGATATACAAAAGGTCCGTCGTCGTTGTTTATATGTACCATAACCCCACGACGGATGACGGGGTATAATGAAAAAGCACATCTATTTCTTTCGTCAGCAAGAGGCTCTCGATACACCTCCTCGCTGTCTTGCCCCTGCTCAATCTGCAAGTACAGCCCGCAACTGTTTGAGAGGAAGTCGCGAAGCGTCGCCCGGACGATGGAGGGCAGGCACGCACGACAGTCGTACCTTCCGCCCGCCTTCTCTCGCATCACTCCTCCCTCAAATCCACATTCAAGAAGGCTTCTCTCTCGTACCTACCTAGCCATTGATCAAATCATAAAGCATTCGAAAAAAAAAAAAAAAACCAATGCAAATTATTTCTCCCCACCAAGCCAACCTGCGATACTGACCTCGCCGGCAACGCCCTTCGATAGCCAGCACGATGGCAAACTCGCAAGACCTACCAAGGCCTGCCAAAGGGGACATATACATCTTCGGGGGAAGGCTGACGATCACCAACGCGGCTGCGAACATCTTCGTCGTTTACAATAGGCGCCCTACAGATACCACGAATACGCCGCCTTCCGGCCTTTCTCTGGACTTCGTCATGGGCAATGTCTACCTTATCGACGCTTCCTTCATCTCGCCATTCGCGGAAGGTACCGCCCGCAGCGGGAACCTCGTCAAAGGGTTAGGGCTGCAGTCTGAGGGCTGCCATTTGGGGGACACGTCCATCGAGACTGTCTACGACGACATCGTCTGCGTCGTGACGAACCAGCCCGGCGCCGAATGCAACATCGGAACAGTCGCGGGCAATGTCGTCACAGTCTGTAACATGGGATGCCGCCAGGAGAGCTCGCCGCCAAAGAACATCAAGTTTTCGAAAATTGTCGGCTTCGAGCTGGAAGAACCCCCCATCGTTTCCGGCGGCGGTCTGAAAAGAGCCCTTTCGGCCTGGGCTTCCCTGACTTTTCCTCCGAGTTGGTGGAATTTCCCGCCTGCAAAGCCCATCTCGACCGAGACGACCAGAGTCCCCGAATGCAACCCATTCCTCGTTCAGCAGGCTCCCCCGCGACATAACAAACAGACGAATAAAAAGCCGAAGACGCCGAAGAAAGAGGCAAAGAAGCCAAAGAAAGAGGGAAAGACGCCAAAGAAAGGTCTGAGGCGCAACAAGGTCAAAGGTTCAGGTCCAGGTCCTCTTGCCACCGGGGCCAACTGCATACCAATTCAACGGCGCCCCGCAGCCAGGCTTGGAATGACAGGCGATGGGTCAGCTGATATCCAGGGGAAAGTCAAGCAAGAAACAAGTTACTGAGTACCTGCATTAGCAGGATGTCAGCGTTAAGAGTCACTACGACTGAGATAACCCGTGTTGAAGGAGCTGGGGGCTGTACCAGCTTTTATGGAGAAGAGTTCTTACGTTGTTTCAATAGCCAGAGAGGATAACCAAGAGCCTTAAATAGGGTATTTCAAAGGAACACATGGAGATACCCATGTAATGCTGAGCGACACGTGTTGCGGCCACCCGGAAAATCGGTCTGATGTCCGAGGATTTGGCTTTGAAGGAATGTTTCCTGTAGTTCCCAAAAGCGGTAACGGTACTTATGCCACAGAGTCTGGCTTGAGATGAACAATGAAGTCAAAAAAAAGCGAAACGTTGTTTTTGAGGTAGCAAACAAGGCAACTGAACAGCCTAACACCGAGAGTCTGGATGTTTCGAAAGTTAACGGCCATCTATCAGCTGTTGAAGAAGCCGTATTCGGTTTCCTCCGAAAACGATTCGCTGGCTCGCGTTGCGGACCGATCTGAAGCCCCGATAGCAGCGAGAACCTAGATGCCGGCCATCCGTACCTGGAAGAAACGCGCGGCAGCACCTACAAACATCCCCGAAGCTGGGTTGAACGGATAAAGTCTCCTCATGGTCGGCCCCAGCACCCCTCTCGACATTGACCGCGGAAAGGCACTTCGTCTGATGTCGCTCCCCGCTTGGCTTCGTCTCTTGCAAGGCGCGCTGTCGGCTTTTACTAACGCCTTCCTACTAGCCCCTTTGAAACGAGGCGCATACGGAGCTACACGAGTGCATCGTAAGCAGTGCCCGTACTCGGGATGAGGGACCACGAGGGTTTCTGACGTGCCTGAAGCTCCAACCATGGCGTGATCTTCGGACCCTTGCAATCTCTCTACGTCCCGGAGCTGCTCCTCAACGTCCGACGGAAAAGTATGAAAACAGCGACCTGCCCAACTATCATGTCGCGACGGAGTTACTGGAAGTTTTCTCTTTCTTGCTGCAAAGTCTGTCTTTGAAGGGTTTCTTCAGAACTTTTGCAACATGGCGGTGGTCACTCTTCTCGTTCAGGCCCTGTGCCTTGGCCTTGGTGTTGTAAGTCTTCCTTCCGAGGAGTGCTCCTCGTCAACAAACAAGGTCTTGCCATCATTGCTGACGAGAGTTTACTGAAAGTCGATGACATACACCGTCTCCTACATCATCTACAACCTCTTCTTTCATCCCCTCCGCAACTTCCCAGGTCCTCTGGTGATGAGAGCCACTCGCATAGGATACTGTTATAAGCTCGTGACAGGTACTCTTTCCTTCGACATGCTCGACATCCATAAGAAGTATGGCGATGTCGTCAGAATAGCCCCCGACGAGCTGGCCTTCTCCGACGCAGGAGCGTGGAAGGTGATCTTCGGTCACAAGATCTCGGGTAACAACGCCACCGGCATTACCTCGTCGGCAACGTTCGAAAAGTCCGATTCGTTCTACCGGCCGATACCCGGCCTGCCGCGAGACATCATCACCGCTCTGGGGCCGCAGCACGCCGCTCTCCGGAGGCAGATGGCGCACGGCTTCAGCGACCGCGCGCTGAGGGAGCAACAGCCCATCATCATGAAGTACGTCGACCTCTTCATCCAGCGGTTGAAGGAGCAAGCAACCGGCGAGGCGCCCGCGACCCCGTTCCTGAGCAACGCGAAGAGCCCGCCGGGCGGCCCAGTCAACATTATGCTCTGGTTTAATTACTGCACCTTTGACGTCATCGGCGACCTGGCGTTCGGCGAGCCTTTCGGTTGCCTGGAGAACTGCGACTACCACCCGTGGGTCCGGACGATATTCCAGATGATCAAGGTCGGGGTCGCTTTCCAGACGGCGAATCACTACTCCTTTCTCCGAAGGGTGATTACCGCGGCACTTTCGACGAAGTCAATGCACCAGAGGAGGGAGGAACATAGGCAGATGACCATACAGAAGGTGCTTCGGAGGATCGAGCTGGGGAAGCAGGGGCCGAGGTCAGATCTCGTGGAGGGCTTGTTGAAGAAAAAGGACGAGTGGGTAAGTGTGACGGGGGCTTTCGGGTTCTCTGGCTTGCTTGAGTTGTTGCGGAAAGCGCATAATGTCTGATTGGCTTGGCAGAACATGACCCTGGACGAACTTGAGGGAAACAGCAGCATTCTCATCATCGCAGGATCTGAGACGACGGCCACGCTTCTTTCGGGACTAACGTACATGCTCCTAAAGAACCCCGACAAGATGAAGAAACTGGTGGACGAGGTGCGCGGGACCTTCCAGAAGGAGGAGGAGATTGACCTCACTTCTGTCACCAAGCTGCCATTTATGCTAGCTTGCATCGAAGAGGGCTTGAGGATGTACCCGCCTGTTCCGACAGGCCTTCCACGAGTTGTGCCAGAAGGCGGAGCCACAATTTCTGGACACTTCATCCCCGAGAACGTAAGTTCTTCTATAATCCCAAGAGCTCTAGGCGTAGTAAATCGTCGGATTGCTCTCTCATGCCAATAGGCTGTCCGTACTAACATAGACGTCCTACTCCAGACGGTCGTCGCGATTCACCAATGGGCTACGTACCACAACGAGAAGAACTTCAAGAACCCCACCAAGTTCCATCCCGAAAGATTCCTGGGAGACCCAGAATACGCAACCGACCGTAGGGAGGCACTGCAGCCTTTCCACCTAGGGCCGCGGAACTGCCTGGGACGAAAGTGAGTTCACCCCAACTGCCCTCTACCGCAATTTGGTGCAACTCCAGCTCACGCGAACAGCCTGGCAAACGTCGAGATGAGAATAATGCTTGCGCGGCTTATCTGGAACTTTGATCTGGTGCTCGCGGACGACAGCCAGGACTGGTTGGAAAAGCAGAAGATTTACATCCTGTGGGCCAAGGGGCCGCTCAACGTGTACCTGAAACCCGTGAAGAGAGATCTAAAGGCTTGACAGAACTTATATGCTATTGAAGCTATCCTCCCATGTTTCCTTCCCCTGAATCCTTAAGAGACATATGAGCTGAAACTAGGCCCCTCATACCTTTGTAATGAGAGGTCAGTGTACTGTTAATGATCTTGCTACAGCCACAATTCTCTGTTGAACCTGTTGTTGCTCATGAAACTTAGAACCAGCAGCGTCTCCGATCAGGGTTGCGCCACCTGGTCTCATCACTTCTGCCTCAACCGTACGTGAACAGGCATGCCATCTTTCGGATGCCCTATGCCGTCGCCAGCCACGTAAAGGCGCTGTCCCTTGACCATGTCTTTCTTCTTCCCTTGAAGGCCCCTGTGAAACGGATTTCGGTTAGCTGAGTTGTCCTTCTGAAATCTCCAACCACATACGGGAAGAGACTTACTTGGCAGCATCCCAAGCATCCCAGGCCTCTTCAACGTCGAATTTGCGTATGATGAGAGCCGCAACCAGCTTGATCTCCACCAAGGCAATCTCCTGGCCGATGCAGTCTCGCGGGCCCCTGCCGAAGGCGCGCCAAGTATCCTTGATCGGGTGCAACGGGTCGTCCGCAGGCACAAGCCAGCGGTCTGGGACGAACTTGTCGACGTGCGGCCAAAGAGACGGGTCCTGCCCTATCGCAGCCGCCCCATCCCACACGAGGAAGCCTTCGGTCGGGTAGTGCCGCCCAGAAGCCGGGTCGCTGAGGTAGAATCCCGGCTCGCCCCCTCTCATAGTGGACGCGAGCTGGTACAGGCGCAGCGTCTCTTTAATGACCGCGTGCGTGTACCGGAGCGAGCTGAGCAGGTGTGGAGAGTGGCTGAGGATGTCAGCGGCCTGGTCCGGGTCAGGTCCCAGGACCTCATCGTGCTCGGCTCGGACCCTGGCGAGGCTGTCCGGATTGTCCTGGAGGGCTTTGAACATGAAGCAGAGCGCGCTGGCTGTCGTCTCGTGGCCCGCTACGAGGAAGGTCTTGAGGTTGCCCATGATGGTCTCCATCATGTCCGGGTCATTTGCAGGATCGATGAGACGACCCCCGGCCTCCTCCGCAAGATTCTTGAGAGCGAGGTTGAGCACTGTCTTCTTCTTGGAAGGCTTCAGGCCCGTCTCGAGAGAGCGGATAACGTTGGGGTAGAGCTGGTTGTACACGATCTGGTTGTTGCGATCGACAGCCTTGTTCTGCCACGGGAAGAGATAGCCGAAGCTGAAAGCTTGTCTGATACCCATCAATCTCAGCTGATCAGCAAGCGCTACTCTGAGCGGGCCACCAGTTGGATTAGTCTGCTCGTGAAGTCGCTCGTCCCTGTGACAGGTTAGGACACAACTCCGGTCGATTCGGAAGAAGATGTTCTTACAATGAAGCTCGAACAATGATGTCAAAAGTGAGAGCTGTCGTCATGTTTCGAAACTGGAACATCGGGCCCCAAGACCCGTTCGGGCCGGCCTTCTTGTGTAGGTTCTCGGCGAAGACCTTGATCTCCTCAATGAGCTCCGGCACCATGGTCGAAACGTTTTTCGAACTGAATCCCGGGTTCAGCCAGGACCGCCACTTCTTCCAGTCGTCGCCCTGAAGAGTTGCGATGTCTTTTCCGTTGGTCAGGGGGTTCATGAAGTCGAGAGAGATCTGGTGCTTGTCGAGGTTCTTGACCTGCGTGAACTGCGCTGCCACCGTGTTCTTGTAGGCGGCCATAATCGGCGCGCGCAAGACGGGCCAAAGGTCAAGGTAGATCACCGGAGGGCAGCGGTCCTCGTTGGGGAAGTAGCGCTTGTAGTTATTGATAATCCATACGTGAAAATTGCCAATGTTGATATCTCCTGGATAGTTAGAGCGGAATTCGGACATGACGCCCAAGTGGCCGGTGATCCAGGAGTGCGGCAACATCGGCTGGAGTTTGTGGTAAGCCTTGAGAATAGGAATATTCCTTTCGATATACTCACGATGCCTTGCGCCCTGACCTGCCTGAACTTCCTTCGAATCGTGTATGCCCTCCATAGTAGCTTGATGAGAAGTGTGCCAGCGAAGGCAGCTGCAAGCTTCAGAACAAGCGACAGGATCGCCGCCGGCGTCCATGAGATCATGTAACCCATTGCCGCGGAATTCTTGAAAAGTTAGTAATAGGCGCTTCTCGGGGAAAAAATAATAAAACGGATTGGCTTGAGATTAGTGATAAAGAAAGGCGGAATTGGGCGAATTACCTATTTATTATAACGACCTGGGCAAAGGAGACTCGGCGAGGAGGAAACGGAAAGTCCCAATATGGTTAAATGTTTACATTGCCAATTCCGTCTACGCCGAAAAGCCTAAGCTCCTGGCGAAGATGAACATAGCTCCATGTGCGCCGAATGGCGAGTCAGTCGGAACATCTAAACTTCGTCTCTTCCGCTGCACACCTCCTGGCAAACTCACCGAAGCGGTGGGATGACATGGAGATTTTAAGGGTTCGAGCTGGAACAAAGCATCGAAAGATATCCGTAGGTATAGGTTCCCTGGAGATCCTGAATCAGCCAGGAGAGCCTCATTCGCGATGGACTGTAAGGTTTTCTAGCAGCCTCTCGTGCGCCCTCAAAACCCACGACATCAACCCATACCACTCCCTGAAGCAGACGACCAATTGCCATTACATTCAGCCTCCTGCCTCGATCCAAGCTCACGACGAAGCAAAAGGCCAGGCAACAGTGCGTTCTCATTCTGCAACACTCGTTTGTACAAGTCTATCAAAATATCGACTGACTTCCGCCATAGGCTAATGTCCGATTAAGGGACGACCCAGGTCATCCTCTACGTTCATTCTTGGTTGACGCGTTTAAAGCCCATCGTAGTCCGGGTACCTGCCACCGGGTTTGTCACGAATGATGTTGGGGCCAAGAATGCTTTCGAAGATTCGGTCTTTGTCGTTTCGGATGTCCATATAGTACTCGTGTAGAATAGGGTGTTTGGACGCCCAATCTTTCGTAAACACCTGTGGAAATGTTAGACGTGGAGCCGAAATAATGAATGGGACAAAAGCAGGGCGATAACTGATAGTGAAGACGCAACATACGTATTGGTACCCCCGTGCCAGTCCGGAAACAACGAACAGATCTGCCAATGTAAGGGTATCACCGACGAGGTACTTCTTCCCCTTGATCTCCTTCTCAATAGCACGGATGGTCAACTCGCAACCTTCTTCACGTCTCAGCAGGATCTCTGGGCTAGATGAAGCGCGGCCTATGATGGGCTCAATCCAAGCCATGATAGGCGGCAGAAGCTCATAGTTGGTAAAGGAAGCCCATCGGAGAACAGTTGTTTCCTCCTTGAGATTTGAGCCACAAAGCTTTGTGTTAGGGTCTTGCTTAGCCACTGGTTTTCTATTAGGCTTCGTTCCCATGCTCTCCTGCGTGTTCTTTCCAGACTTACAAAACCAAGCAATGGCATTGCTTTCATATACGGTGAATCCATCGGCGGTCTCAAGCGCCGGGACCTTTCCGGTGTGGAACTTGGACAGATACTCGTCCCCTACGCCTCCCTTTTCTGGGTAGATTTTGATGGGGAAGGCATTGCATATTTCGACATCTAAGTGGTTGTACTTGGTAACGAATAGTACCATCGTAGAACGAGGTGCCTTCGGGTATGTGTATAACTTGCCAAACGACATGGTGTTTTCCCGGACTGGGGTGAAGAGTTGAGTTTCAGCAGGCAGCAGAACGGCCGCAGCTCGACACTGTGACCAGTTGATCTAAATACAATGATACTTGGCTGATAACGGCAGACTTGTTCCTTTTTCTTGACCTGACGAGACGATACAGAGTGGTGCTGCTTGTCGCTTCAGGTTGGCAGATGAGGAGCTCCACGTCCACCTAGATGGCAAGCATTGGCGGGAGGAGCTCCGCCTTGGCAACCCCCCCTCTTTTGACCGGAGGCGGGATCCCTCATTCTGAGTTCGACTAAGATGAACGAGGCGATCGAAAATTAGCCCAGGATTTTCGGGAATATCTGTTTCCCTGGACTATATGCAGGCGAGTTCCACGTCACGCTTACAGCATGCGCCTAACTCGCGACAATCGGGGTGAAAGCCGTTGGAAGGAGCTCCGCCTCTGACCATCTAACCAGGCGTATGGCCGAAACGTGGTGCTGAGGGCGCACCCGTCTCATCGAACGGGAAGGAAAGTGCAGAGCAATCTCAAGTCTGACGGGGCTGTCATCCGAGAGAAATCGACTGCAAATCAAGGCGGAAAAAAGTCTCAATGTTGGCCCCTAAAATGAAGACCAGGACGCGAGGGCTTAGACTTCCACATCTATGCGTGGTTTTCAAGCAATCTGCGGTTTTGGATCTGCATCCCTCATTTCCCTCGTTTTCGACGACTTCAACACTGATGAAACGTGCATTCACATTGTCACCATGAATATTTCGTGAGTAGCAGCGATCGCCAAATAATCATTAATGAACGCTCATTTTGGAAATTTAAGCATGTTCTGGTAACTGGAGCGACTGGCCTAGTAGGGTCTCATATAGTTGACAACCTTTTGGTCAAGGGCTTCAAGGTTCGTGCGGTGGTACGATCCAAGAACAAGGCGGACGCCTTCCAAGAACGTCGAAAGCTCTATACACAGCAGCTAGACTTCTACTTCAGCTGGCATCTCACGGATCCAGATATGTTTGCCGCGACCATGGAAGGAATTGACGGTGTTATACACGTTGCAAGTGTAAGTGACAACAACCAACGAAATCACTTCTTGGATACCGAAATCTGATTACCTGTAGCCGCTTGAGTGTGAAATTTCCAATATATACGATGCAGACTTGCCGATCACGTATCTCCGGGGACAAGATAAAGCGTAGTAGAGATTCCTTCCAAGAAGGGCTAGATGACACCAAAAGAAAACCGGAGGTCACTGCAGAGAACGTCTCCGGAGATTGTCAAGCTGTTACTTCAAGGCCATGTTAGAGTGTCTTGTAGGTCTCGAAAAGCGGTTGGTAGTCTGCCAAGCACTGAGCCGTATATCAATAAAGGTTGGCAGAGAGGAGCTCCTCCTGCAAAGGACCCACTCGGCCAAACAGACTTTCGACCTGCCGGTGCCCAGAGCCAGATCATCAATCTGGCTTCCGCTGTATATGAACCTGGTCGCGGACTGAAGGCCGTCCTTGGCTTATCTCGAGGTGCGTGTGATAGCCTGCGGCCGCTTGCCTTGGTACGCCCATGATACGCTGTTCCACCCTAACATTCTCCCCGGATTTTTTTTTCGGGTTGAACTCGACGTCGACAACCCCAGATAGTCGGGATAGACGTGCGGGGTTTCTCGCCATGTCAAGAGGGCTTGGAAGGGTGGCTTGCAGGCAAAACACCATCAATTCCTTGGGTGTTATCGCAGATGCTGGGCACGCTTGCCATCTCTTGTACTCTCGGATCATGGATGCCAACGCTTGGAGGTCTTCAAAGATAACCACGCGACGCGACCATGGACAGTTTGAGAGAGGCAGCTGGTGTATATAACATCATTGAAGGAAGCATTTTCTCTCTGCATCTTCACCAGACTTTGGAACTTTATCCTGTGAACTTGAGACTTTGATTAAGAAATTGCGACCGACGAGACACTGTCAGTTGCAATCGTCAAGGCACCGCCATGACTTTCTTCTCGGACTTGCGCGACCACTTCAAGGGTGCATCCACGCCCCTGGAGAAGCGCCTACTCTTGAAACTCGACTTCTTCATCTTGACTTTCTGCTGCATGGCTCTTTTCATGTCAGTAACCGCAGCCTTATGCATGGCCTGGGACACCTTATACTGACGAGTTTAACAGGAACTATTTGGACAGAGCCAGCATCACTCAGGCGTACGTGTCCGGTATGAAGGAAGACCTGGACTTCCAAGGCGCCCAATTGACCGAAGTTACGACTATGTATGCGACCGCTTACTTGATGTAAGTGACCATCGACCACAGCGAGGCATGCAGTGAGGACTTCTGCTGAGATTTCTACCTTTCTTTCTCGCCAGTGGCATTGTGCCCAACAACCTGCTCCTGACTAGGTTCAAGCCCAGACATTTCTTCCCCTTCATGATTACGTCATGGGCGATCATCACCATGCTGAATGCCGTTGCGAAGTCTCCGCAGCATCTGATGGTCATCCGGTTCTTCCAGGGCTACTTTGAGTCTTGCACCTTTGCCGGGACGCAGTACATCCTCGGATCTTGGTACACGAAGAAGGAGCTGGGCCAGCGAACCGGTCTGTTCACCGCGAGCGGCTTGGCCGGCGGTATGTTCGGAGGCTTTCTACAGACGGCCATTTACTCCAGCATGAACGGTCTCCACGGGCTGCCAGGGTGGAAATGGTTGTTTATCGTCAGTCGCACCCGCTGAAGTATTATTCCTGTCGCTTACTGTCTTAGGTCTCTGGAATCATCACCCTCCCGGTGGCGGTATATGGCTATTTCTTTTTCCCAGACACCCCACACACCACGACAGCTTTCTACCTCACCGAGGAGGAGATCAAGCTCGCCCGCGAGCGGGTTCCGGTGCGTGAGGAGGGCGAGAAGATCCTCACCTGGTCCTTCATCAGACGAGTCCTCCACTCCTGGTACTTCTACGGCTTCTGCTTCCTCTGGATCCTTGGTAACTGCTCCGAGTCGCAGTCCAACCAGTCGCTCCTCAACCTCTACATGCAGGCCCACCGCGAGATCGACTACACCGTCTTCCAGCGCAACAACTACCCCACGGGCGTGCAGGCAGTCGGCGTCGTGAGCACCCTCCTCTGGGCCACCAGCACCGACATCTGGGGCAGGCGGTGGCTCTCGGGATACTACGTCGCCCTGACGGCCGTCGCGAACGCCGCCATCATCCTGGCTCCGACGCCGACGGCCGCCAAGTTCGGGGCGTACTACTGGGCCGGCTCGATCTACTGCATCCAGGCGACATTCTTCGCCTGGGCCAATGATTCGATGAGGAACCAGTCTCCGGCCCTACGGTCATGCGTCATCGCTTGCATGAACGCTGCTGGAAACTGCTTCCAGGCGTGGTGGCTGCTCATCTTCTACCGTGCGGACGACGCGCCCGAATTCAGGGTGAGTTATTGGAAAGTGCTGTCTGACTTTCTAGAGACTGACATCCATGCAGAAAGGGATGATCGCGATGATTGCCGTTGGAGCTGCTATGGCCATCTGGGTCTCGGTCTTACTTTATGCCGACAAGCATCTGTCTCGAAAGGAGGCGATGGTCATCGAGGTGACTGAGACGGACAGTAACGCCGGAGGTGGAATGTTCAAACACCAAGAGGTTGATCAAAAAGGGACTGTCTGATGTCAATTGCGTTTGAGTTCAGTTCTACCGAGGAAGGCCCTAAGAAAGGGCTGGTGTTATCACTGAGAAGGTCCTTTTCTTCAGACATGCTGCATTAAAGTGGACTCAAATTGATAGCCTGTCAAGAGAGAGTTGTTACAGAAAGTTGAAGCCAGGCATTGTGCCGGATTCCCTCCAGTTCGGACAAGCATCTTCGGCCAAAAAAGCGGCCTGCTTGATGCCCATACGCCTCCTGATACTGCGAAGTTGGTCCGCAGCCCAATTGCGCACGTCGGTGCCGTTCAGTACCTCCTGTGTGACGATGTAAAGTGGCCAGACCATGGTGGAGGCTCCTGTATGAAGATCAGTAAGGGAAGCAGGGATGAAGACCGTGCTCGGAGGATAGAGACTCTTACGAGGTGTTGAAGAAAGGGCAGAAGTGGATATGCAAATCTCCGTTGAAAGGTTTTGCACGAAACACACGGCTGTCGAGCGCATCGCGTCTCTGGTAGCTTCATCAAGCAGAAGTTGCTGGTCGACATGATCGAGAATGATCTGGTTTGCTAGTACCCCAAGTGACCGCCAGTTATTCCAGACCTGAGCGCCCCAAGTGCTTGTGTAAACGTGGCTTTTGCCCCTGAAGTGAAGACCGCAAGAATCATCAGGCATGTCTAACTCAAAGTGAGCCCTTTCAGTTTGCATCGTAGCCCATATTTGTAAAGTAGTGTTGATGTCCAGGGCAATTTGACAGATGATGTCCGGGTCGGTGATGTGTCGTCTCGTGATATCTGCGCGGAGGTTGACAATGCGGAAGCTCATTTTTGCGAGTGATCCAGGACGAATGCTGCTGTATCTTCTCCCGAGCCTGCTGCCCTCAAAGTCTAAGGTTACTTCTTCAAGGGCTGAAGGTACGCGGCCGCCGCGTTGTAAGCAGGCTTGTACCTGCCCTTCGTTTAGTCACTCGACTTTGATAAAGATATGATTTTCTCAGACTCACTATTTGGTTTCGAAACTGAACATAGAGCTGTAGTCCCAACTCTCGTGAGAACTGGGCCTGTCCTCGAAGTTGTAGTAGAGCAGTGGCTCCTTCAATGTGCATGGCCCAGGGTTGATAACCCCTAGACTCTTCGAAGGAAATTGTCTATTTGTGATGTGAGCTTTGACATCGTTATGAGAGGAAAGAAAATTGAGTACCTCATACAGGCCCAAGAGTAGGATAGACATTAATGTGGAATCAGCGGCAACTTGAGAAGGGTCCCGCAACGCCGAGTTGGTAACCTGCAAGGCTTTGCAGTATCATTCTTTGGCTCGCACGGCGACGTCAGGTGCATTGTGGACGTTGGAAATCGCTGCCATGCCAACTGCCTGCACAATGACTCGGACCTTGTTATCGGGACCATCCTTGAGATACTCCAGCGTAACCCAAGCTTGATACGTATCGCAGAACGGCGGGCCAGTGGTCGTGTAATTTGCAAAAAAGAAGCTGGCTGCTCGGTCCTCCAGACTTGAACTTAATGCCGAAGTGATCTGCAAGGAAGTTCCGGGGCATTGCGATCCAGACGGTTCCCTACGGATGGGTGTGGGCAAGCTGGCTCTTGTAGCGGCCCCAACTACTTCTTGAAAGTGGCTGTTGTTGCGAGCTTTCTTCTTGATTCTTGGGACCTCATCTCGGAAAATAACCTCGGTGAGGTTACGGTAACCAGGACACGGTCTCTTGAGTTTGTCGCACTTGAGACATCCTGGTCGTCGTAAATCACACTGCATAGTAAGTACAACGGTCAGCTCCGCCGGAAGGGTCGGCCGAGGGCGTTACTGCTGGGCAAGGGATGTGGGAGAACATGCCTTGACTTTGCGTTTACGACAGCTCTGGCAGCCTTTGCTCAAGGCACCGTGATAGGCCATGGATGGAAGAGTGAAACGAGGGCTGTGGTATGCCGTATCCCAAGCGAGCGTACGGAGTTGGTGGAAAGTTCCCGCGGGGTTTATGACAAAATTCCGGTGCCGACCGTCCCAAGAGCTTCCACAACCAATGGGAGGAGAGTGCTAGAAAAGAGGTGCGTAAACGTGGGAAATCGAGCGAGATGTCATTCTTGGTCTCCGCCAGGCCTTGAGTTGGCTTTGTTGAGAATGAGATTATGGATATGCCTCAGCTGATCAGGGGGGAACTTGTGAGAGCAGGCAACACTAGGTAATCGGGAGGACGGCAGTGGGCTCGCAGTCGTATGCTGTAACGGGAATAGTAATGTGACTTGCTATTGGTTGTGGCTTACCCGGCTGTTCCTCTTTTGGGAGCCATGTTTAGTTAGTGGGTCCTGGTACCAATCCCATCACAGTCCACGTTCACAAGCATCGAATATTTAAACTCCGGCAAGCTGCACTCTGATATGTTCGTCTTGGAGTCATCACACAGATAGAAATTCCATTCATCAGAGTCCCATCATACTTCGTTTTCTCTTTTGCCGCCTCACAACTTCAAGACACGATGACCGAGTCTCAGACCACAGCCGCCCAGGCTTCAGTGCCTACCGAGAAAACCTTCCGCGCCTACACGGAAGAGCAGGCCATTCACTACGCCAAGAGTCGCCGAGGCTACCATGAAGGTCTTTACAAGATCATTGCTGACCACCACACCTCGACAGGTGGGGAGATGGGCACCCTGCTGGACGTCGGCTGCGGCCCGGGAACCGTCGCCCGAGAGTTCGCCCCGCAGTTTGCACGGGCTGTGGGACTGGACGCCGCCCCAGGCATGATCGCTGCCGCCCGGTCCCTTGGTGGGGTCTCGTCAACCTCGGAGCCGATCCGCTTTGACGTCTCCACTGCCGAAGAGCTCGGCTCGAACCTATCTCCCGCCATCGCAGCAGAAGAAATCGATTTGATCAGCAGCGCCGCCGCCGCTCACTGGTATGACATGCCGGCCTTTTGGGCTGCCGCCGCCCGCGTCCTCAAACCCGGCGGCACGGTCGCCATTTGGACCGGCAACGGGTACATCCACCCTTCGACGCCGAACCACCAACGCATGCAGGCCGTTTTGGAACAGTTCCAAGACGAGCACCTGGCCTCCCACATGGCGGCAGGAAATCTCATTGGAAGGACGAACTACGAGACTCTCCCGCTGCCGTGGACATTGGACAAGCCCATCCCCGCTTTCGACGAGGCCACCTTCGTCCGTAAAGAGTTCAACAAGAACGGGGCCGACTCCGAGAACCACGAGCTTTTCCTCGGAAAGCAGACTTGGGACCTGGACGCCGTGGAGAAATACATGAGCACCATAAGCCCCGTGACGCGATGGCGCGAGGCCAACCCGGACCTGGTGGGGACGGAGAAGGACGTGGTAAGGAGACTGCGGAGGGAAGTAGAGATGCTGCTACACGAAGGCGGTGTCGAGAGAGGTGAGGAAAAGATCACCACGGGGGTGGCCGGTGTTCTTCTCTTGGTGAAGAAGAAGGCCTGATGGGCACCAACGATAGAGTAACGTTGTTAAGCTACCCGTCCGATAATGTCTGTAGCTGCCACACTTGATCCAGAGACTGGCCGTCGGGCAACCGAAAATACCTAAATTGCACATCAATATACAAGAATGTTTATGTATGATCCTCGATCTTTGAGTTTCTGCGGCTCGTCGAGCTCGCCCTTGAGCACCAGAAGCAGTAACCTGTACCAGCCCTGGCTGTATTTGTTCTTCTAAACATCTTTCCAAAACTGAGACTAACTCAAATATATCCAACTTCATTGACACGGAGGCGGGCAGATCCAAGGGGCTGTAATTTGTTCTGTTACTCGCTAGTTTGGTTGTATCAGCACGTCCACATCGAAAGCATCGTCAAGATAGCTCGTCCAGAAATTGTCGTAGAACAGCGCATGGGAGAATTCGCCATCGGTTTGAAAGTCTTGATGCTGCGTAATGTGTGCAAAACCGGCGTCCGTGTCCATGATACCGGTGGGCGTATCTTGATCTTGGCCTTCTTCAATGGTGTGAAGAGAAGAAGGGTTTGGGTTGTGCTGAGACTTGAGTTAACACATTAAAGCCATCCGGTAACCAAGACGGGTCGAGTCACTAACAATGCTGGACGAGACATTCACGATCGCACCACCGCGAGGAGCGGCACCTTGGTCCGTTAGCCTCGTCATGAGATTGACGAAAGACTTGGATATCCAGATCCTGACCGGCCAGGACTTTGACAGCTCGCTGAGCGCAAGCAGGCACTGTCGTGACTTGTTCTCGGCCAGCTGCCGACGGATCGGGTCTTTCCGACAAATGACAATGGTGTGAATCGAAAGGGCGCCAAACAAAGCCGGGACACTGGGCAGGGTCAGAATAGGCCCCCACTAGGTTTGACAGAACACGTGAGTTACAGATGAATTTGGGCTGATCTGATGGTACCAACTCCGAGCTGGTCCTCTGCATTCCGAGTGATTGCATCCGCGGCCGCGCGTGCCCGCATGTCTCTGTCTTTTTCATCGGGGGAATGGGGTTCTAGCGACTTTGGTCGAAAGAGGAGTATGTGGCAGTACCTATATGCGTCAGAGGTTGTTATGTGAAATGGGTTGGTAGGAATCTCGCACCGATAATTGAAATGAAGCATGCTCGTCCAGAAGCAAGACCCCAAGGACCCGTCGAGAGGAGCCATCCGAAGGTGATCAGGTAAGTTGGTTTCCCACTTGAGGAGTTCGCTCTTCAACACGCTTGTCTCGAACCTCTCCAATAAGGCACGTCGAGGGCTAAATTCTGCTGTGAGCACGTCCCCAACTGAGCCGGAACAGCAAGTAAGTCTGTTGGAATCGGCGCAATGCTGGATCTCGGGATTAATCCGGATCCGGTGGGTCACGTGCCCCAAGGTCACAATTGC
>WIGO01000070.1:0-49308 GCA_014235945.1 Colletotrichum plurivorum
CGCAAGTGGAGACGATGTAAATAAGCATAGGAGCCCTCAATGGCTTAGCCGGGGCGTAATAAACTCTGTGTGTGTGTATGCCGGACGAGGGTTCAAACTTCAGAGAGTCGAAGACGATGTGCATGAGCGGGGAGAAGTGGAAAGGGAGCAGTTAAGGGCAAATTTCACCGCTCTTTCCTCTTTTCCCTTCCAAGGCTGTTCCCTGCAACCACCCAGCACGTGACCCTCTGTGGGCCTCACCACTGCGTAAATCTTGTACGTACCGGGTACATCGTGATGTGTTTGTGAAAATAAAGGAAAAGGTACCTTCCAGTCCCGTCGAGCAACATTCGGAAAGAGCAAGGGACAGGACTTGAAGCTAAAAGAGATTTCTATTTGCCGTCATGCACATTACCAAGTCATTACGTGTTTCCCCCCCTTTACCTCCCTAAACCCTCGGGTAATCCCATATCCCGAGGCTTTCCTTCCCATCCCAGCAGAGGAAAATATCCAATACATGAAAACCCTCGGCCGTAGCCGTTTCCTTCCTAGCTAGCCAGAAACATCCAAAGAAACATCATCCCCAACATCTACCTCCCAAACAAGCTAATCCGAAACTTGCCCTTCTTCCCCTGGAACGAGCTCCTCCCGCTCATGGGCCGTTCATCATAGCTCATCAGACTCGAAGCAGGCCTCGCCGGCGCGGGGGGGCTGTTGTTGTACATCTGCGGCTGCTGCTGCTGCTGCTGCATCTGCATCTGCTGTTGGTGCATCGGCGGACCGTAATCTCCCCTAAGCGCCCTCTCAACATCCAAATGCTGCCGCTCGTACTCGTCATGCTTGGTCTTGGCGTCCACGAAGCGCTGCTCGGCCTGGTGCCTCCGCTCCTGCAGCTGGCGCAGCTCGTCGTCGAGGCGGGCCATCTGGCCCTGCGCCTCCTCCATGAGGCTGTGGTACTCGTACATCTTGCGCTGCAGCGGCTCGAGCACGCTCTTGGAGATGCTGGGCGAGTTGAGGCGGCTTATGTCCGCGGCGGAGTCGCCCAGCCCCAGGTGGGAGACGCCGTTGGGGGGCGCTGCTGCGTTCGTCGGCGGGGGGGAGGGGGCGCGGAGGGCAGCGGGCTGGTGGGTTTGCGAGGGCACGCGGGGGGAGGTCTGGGCCTCGGCGGCGGTGCGGGGGGAGTTGGCGCCGCTCATCTGCGGGTCGGATCCACCTGGCGCCGGGCCTCCGGAGGTGGAGGACTGGCGGCGGGATTGGCGCTCGGTCCGGCGGCGGGAGTAGCCCCCGTTCGGAGCGGCGGCTCCGGCTGAGGCGGGCTCGCGGGAGGCGGGGCTCCATTCGTCCGGGCCGGTGGCGTAGGGGGGCAGGCCCTGGGACTGGACGTGCGGGGGCTGTGGGTACGAGCGGCGGTTCTGTGCGGCGTTGGCGGCGGAGGGCGGGCCGCTGCGCGGGCCGGCCGCGCGGGCCTGGGTGCGCTGGTTTGTTGGCACGACGCGCTGCTGCATTGCGGGCGCGGGTTTGTCAGTGGACGTTCGTCTGATTTTGTGTACGTGTCTGTGTGCGCTGGCGGACGGGTCCGAGGTGAGAGGACGGACGGGGTTTGTGGTGAGGGGTAAGGGTGAGGTGAGCGAATGAGTGAGTGAGATGGGCGAGTGAGAGTGAAAAAGGAGTGGGAGGTGAGTGAGAGAGGTGAGATGTGTTGGGAAAAATTTGGGGGAGGCTGGTGTCACGGCATCCCGAGAAATTCATTCCTTTTTTTTTTTCTCCCTCTCTCGGCCCTCAGTGAGATACATGGATGAGGCAGGTAAAAGATACGAAGCAGGGAACCGGGGACTGACCTGTTGATGGGGAGCCTGGGCGAGGACGGCGTCGTGCAGGCCGGTGACCTCGGACGGCTCGGTGCTGGCGACGGTCGTGGTGAATCTGGAGTCGTCGTCGAGCGAGGGCGAGCGAGGACGACGATAGCGGCCGTTCCTGCCGCCGCTCGCGTCGCGCGGCTGGCGGTCGCTCGTCTCGTACTGCGCGGCGTAGTCGACGAAGTCGCCCGGGAAGAGGGGCGGCTCGCCCTGCTGCTGGTGCTGTTGCTGCTGCTGGATGCCCATGGCCATTTTGGCAAACGGTCTTTCGTAACGGGGTTTTGGAGGTGTGTCTGGGGTATGGAATGTTGATCGGGGAGGTGTTCGGGAATCGGAGCGGGATGAGACAGAAAATCGCAGAGGTTTTGCTGTTTCTGTTGCTGACCGCTAGAATGGCGGAGTGAGTGCCGGTTGGTGGTGAATGCGCGATACCGAGTGTGGGGGAGCCTACGTGGATGATCGCGACAACCAGCTCGAAGGTGAGGAAAGACCGGCACGATACACACACACAGACACAGAATACTGTCGAAGAAACAGAAACAGAATAACCACAGACGTAGAATCTCTTCTGTCCTCGCTCAGTCCCCCCGGGACCTATTTTTCTATCAGAGGCTCGACCGAGCAGTATCCAAGTGGCTGGGAGACGCACTAACAATTATCGCCCCGCCAACACATGGCACCACCCAATAGAAGATTACGTGCATTGGTGCGAATTCAGTGGCTGGGGTATCCACCTTCCTGCCCGCTGAGCTCTCCCACTGGCTGCTCCGTCCCGGAAGTACCTCCCCGCGGGCCCCGTCGAACCCGTCGGGATGCTTCCCACCTTTCAAGATGGGTGTCCCGTCATAATACCAGCCGCCCTGGTTTCAGACGACCCGGCCGTGGTAGCGTGGCTCTTCCCGCGACCAGAGGCCAAGACGCCGTACTGTTGGTTAAAATAGATCGGGCGAGATGCGCTATTGGATTGCGCTGATGCGTGCTGCCGTGAGACGGTACCTAGGTGAGATGTATTGTTCCTTAGGGGCTTTCGTTTGGGTGAGATTTGAGAGTCGTGTCGCAGTCTATGTATACCTAGGTATGTGATTCAGTGGGCGAGTACCTAGGTAGAATGTACCGTCCTCTCGAGTGTCTGATGCCCCATTGGCCGTACCTAGATCCCTACAGTGTCACCGCGAATAGTGGCACCTCCCACGTTCAAGGTTACGTCATTGAAGCTTGCTTCCAATTTTCTCGATATCAATTCAAGAACATCTCAAGCTAGGTACACCTAACACAACAGGGTAAGCCACAGCAATGAGGCTGTCATCTTTCAAATACAGGCCATAACATGATGGATTTTCTCCCGAGAACAAACATTCAAGTCCAGCCGTAGTCGACATGTTTTCACCTCTGTCTCTTCTGTTCCGAGACTCATCTCGAGATTGCAGTGTCCCTCCCCTCGATGGTAAAAGTCAAGGTACTGAAGTACCCAGGTAGGTATGTGTTTACACCTTGTCCTGCATCTTGATCCTTGCTACCTACCTAGGTACTAACTCACAAGACTCGACAAGTTGTCACCTCCCTTCTCAAGTATCTACCTAGGTATCTACCTAAGGCACCTAGGGAGGTAGGTAGTGATACATCTTCAACAACATACACCAACAAGATGCTGCTTCTGAACAAGGCAGGAGCAACTACTGCTTCAAAGGGGCTCTTTTCCTTCTGAGAGAACTACCATCTCCAAGGTTGAAAACTCTGCGCCTTCCAGCTTTGATCTCTGCCCCTACTGTAGTTGCCTCCTTCCTTATTACCTCCTGCCTCAACTACCTCCTCCTTCTGCCACTGCTTCTTGCTTCCTCCCCTTCCTCCCTCTCCAACACCCACCTTCTCTTTCCTCTCCTCTCCCTTGCTCTTCTACTTCTCCACCATCCAAGGCAAAAATTCTTCTCTCTCCCCAGCTTTGTCGCATTCAGTCTTTGTGCCGAGAACTCCAAGAGATCTCGCATCGTTGTCTTGATCATCAAAACTTCCTCTGCCTACCGCCACTGTTGTCTCGCCTGTCGCCATGGTTTACAGATGTGGCACTTGCCGCCAGCGGTTCCCTGCTGGGTGGAGCGCCCGCGAACGACATTTCAAAGATTACCGTCACAGACCACCACCATTCGAGTGTGACACCTGCACCCGCTGCTTTGGCGACGACAGGGCTGTTAGGGATCACATGGACGCCCTTGGCCACTGGGCAGAGTCAGCCTCTGAGATTGAGTATGAAGTGAAGGAGGAGCCAGTCTTGGAGGAATACCTACGTTATTTTCCATCCGAGGAAGGTTGCGACGAGGTTTGCGAAGAGTGCAATTTGTCCTTCATAAGGGAGAAAGACTGGGAGTTGCACAACCAGGTGTTCCACCACTACTGTGGTTCGTGCAATCGGACTTTCAAAGACTACAACGGTTTGACCCAGGTATGTGTCCTTCTTTGTGTCACCTTTTGATATGGTACCCAGTTACTGACCGCTGAATCTTCCAGCACCTCAACTCCACTGCCCACCGCTCTGTCCTCGATTTGCAGTGCCCTTTCTGCAGACAGTATAAAACAACTGCGACCAGCCTGGTCTACCACATCGAAGGAGGCCGATGCCCCGAGGCGCCTCTCAACCGATACTCGCTTTTTAAAACAATTCAAGACCGGGACCCGAACCGAATAATTACCAAGAAACCTACCCAGCGCCAGGTTTCGACAGATGTCCACTACACCGCAAGCGAGCGCGCTTACAACCCTCGCGCTCGCGCGTACGAGTGTTACCTGTGCCATAGATACTTCAATTATCTCAACGGACTGAACGACCATCTGAACTCGCCCTTCCACGAGGAGAAGTTCTACCGCTGCCCCAGCCGACGATGCAACAAGCGGTTCACCACTCTGGCGGGCATGATTTCTCATCTCGAGAGCGAGACCTGTCAGTACATGCGCTTCGATGCTGTCCAGCAGCACGTCATTGGAATTGTTGACCCCCAACGCCTGATCACTTTCTGAGATTGGTTGGGCAGAGACTTGGGTATTGCCGGGACCTGGGATGAGGGAATGTCGCAACAGGGTTGATGAGTGGAAGACAGGCGGAAACATAGCTCAGATTCAATTGTTAACAGTCGCGTGTCTTCCAAGATTTTTAGGAACGAACATTCTCCCGACCCCCTCGAAACTCGCCGTGTTGACGTGACCGCCGTCGAGCCTTGGATGTTTCCTCTCCGTCGCGAATGATTGCCCACCATAGCCCGTCATGCCGGACGACCAATTGGAAGGAGGCGGGTGCAAGCGAGATGGAGCGTGGCCTGCTGTGGCACCGTCGCATCGTTCGAGGGCGCGGACTGACATATTCCGAAAAGCAGGTCGAATCGGTGCAGGGATCGGGTCGGTGATCACGGAGCTGCCTGCGATTGGTGCCATAATAGGCATTTCCAGAGTCGGAGACGACGTCCAAGACCGCGCCACGCTCGTCTGGTGCCGGTTTTCATCGGGACGGACCCGAACTCATCAAGATGACACCTAGCGAGAAGGGGGCTCAATGCCTCTTTAACCGTCCCGCGGCCCTTGTCCCCGAGCGGCTGTGTACTCATATAAGGTGCATGAGCGGCCTCCCTCCTCCTTCAACTCAATACTGACTTCACTCGATTCCAGGCTTTTGAAAGACAATTGGGACCCCGATTCCAGACTTGAAAACGACGATTGGGGACCCGATACCTCCCTAGCCATGGCGGTCGAAAGCAACGAAGACTTGGATACGCCCAAGACGACCGACCCGACACTCAACACGGTCGACTTCGGGCTCCAGATTGGCGTCGAGGAGATATTGGTCGACGTCGACCCTGACGTGTCGCTCGAGTTTCTCCAAAGGGCTGAAGCGCACGCCGGGAAGCCGCCGCCGACGAGAGCACCGAGGGACGATCTCTTGCGCACACACAACAAATATGTCGCACAGCAGCGCAAGTCTCAGGAGAAGGCGCCCCAGATGGTGAAGAAAGTCGTCTTGGCACTCTCGTATCCTCCGTCGACGAAGGCGATTAGTGATCTTGAACCGGTAAGCTGAGAGTCAAGTGCTGGGATGCAATCGTGTTCTGACCATGGGCAGATGCAACTGGATGAGCTTTTGGTAGAGAACCACCACGAAGACAAGTACCTCGTGCTCAGGACAGTTGCCCCTCCCTATCGAGGCGCCGGTACCATCACCGTCGTCGAGGACGAGCACGGCAACGTCGACAAGATGGCGGTGTACAACCAAAGCGAGTCGAACGTTCTGCAGTCCGTTCCAGAGGGAACCGTGGTTCTTCTCAAGGAGCCGTACTACAAGTTCAGCGGAGAGAACGACTTTATGCTCTGCGTCGACCACCCTTCAGACATCATCCGCTTGCGACCTGGACCAGACGATGCATTGATCCCCGAGGCTTTCAGAGAACCAGAGGCGTTCAGCGAAGCGGCAGAATGGCGAGACGCCGGAGACAAGGCTTTCATGTCCAGGGATCTGGCTCTGGCTTTGGCAAGGTACGTCAGCAGCTCTTTCCGGAGGACAGCGACTAACCCCATACAGCTACACAAGGGCCTTAGAGTTGGCCCCCGAGGAAGACCAGTCTTTCAGGATTGGCGTGCTCTCGAAACGAGCAGGGCTCAACCTCACGCTCAGATGCTTCGATAACGCGCTGTCGGACGCTCTCGCATCTCGAGGTGGCGCGTCCGACTGGAGAGCCTACTTCATCGCCGCCAGAGCAGCCTACGAACTTACCCACCTCCAGACGAGCAAGCAGCACTTCGAATCGGCGCTCTCTCTCAAGCCCCCGAGCGCAAACGTGCAGAAAGAGTACGAGCGCTGCCTCGCCCGCCTCGAAGACGAAAAGGGCGCCTACGACTTTCCCGCCATGGCCCGCGACGTGACCAAGAAGAACATCCACATCGACCGCGCGTCCTTCCTCTCCCGCACCGAGATCCGGGACTCGCCGCACCACGGCCGCGGGCTCTTCGCGACGGAGGACATCAAGGCCGGCGAGATCGTCTTCGCGGAGAAGGCGACCAGCGTGCCCAACGAGTTCAACCCGGAGCACAACGCGGCGGCGGCGTACGCGCAGCTCATCGAGCTCTGCGCAGACAACCCGACGGTCCACAGGAAGGTTCTCGACCTCTACGGCGGCACGTACAAGCGGTCCGACCTCGAGGGCACCGACGTCGACGGCCGCCCAGTCGTGGACGTGTTCCTGCTCGAGTCGATCCGCCGCAAGAACTGCTTCAGCGGCGCCCAGGTGTCGGCGCAGGCGGCCAACGCCGAGTGGGACATGTGGAAGATGGGCATGTCGCGCGGGCTGTGGACGCACTCGGCCTACGCCAACCACGCGTGCCTGCCGAACTGCAACCGCTCCTTCGTCGGGGACATGCTCGTCGTGCGCGCTACAGTGGATATTGCGAAGGGGTCGGAGATCACGCACATCTACCTCCCGCCCAAGGCGGCGTACCTCCTCCGTCAGCCGCAGTTCCGCCGCAGCTGGGGCTTCGAGTGCGGATGCCCGCTGTGCGCTGGAGAGGCGGCCTCGCCGGCGGAGCAGCACCGCAAACGCGTCTCGGCGCTGGCGGAGCTGCAGCGGACCATCCGCAAGAAGAACCCCGCCAAGTTCCAGCCCGACGCGACGATCCGGCAGGTGGAGCGGCTCGCGGGCAAGCTCGCCGACCTACACGAGGGAGAGGTGTACGACGCGCTGCCGCGGCTGATGCTGGTGTGGCCTACCATGTGGCTCGTCGAGGCGTGGCACACGCGGAAGCAGTGGCATAAGGTCGTGCGATGGGGGTGCGAGGTGTTTCGCAACTTTGGGTTTGTTGAACCGATAAGGAAGGGAAGGTTGCACATGTACAAGGACACGCTCGCGGTTACCACGTTTGAGGTCGTCAAGGCGTTGAAGCTCGTTGCTGAGGCGTATAGGGCTCTGGGGAAGGAGGATGTGGCAGGGGATTGTGTGGCTGCTGCGAGGATTGGGTTGACGACCATGGTTGGGTGGGTTACTGACGAGACTTTTGAGGCGTTTAAGTAGTGTTCGTATATATCAATAGCAGTGGATTGTTATTTCAGCGAGGATCGTCACTGTGAGGGTGAAGTTGTTTACTCGGCTCTGCGCATGCAACTTCGGTGCAACCATCGCCGATGGCCACGTTCCCTTGGCCGAGATTATTCATGTAGGAGCCCACGGCTTCCGGCGCCGTCGCACCGTACCACACAAGCAGCCAGGCCCATTTTGTTTTTTTTCTTCACCGTTGGATCGGTGCGTGATTTCTCTGTTATGCCGAGAGATAATGACAAGCCTTGGCAAAACGGGCATTCGTCGCCTTGGCACATCGGCCGATGCAGCATGAATCAGGGCCTGGCGTTATCGCTGGAAAACCCTTTCTTGGCAATTGAAGGTTTTTCCTCTTCGATTGAGTGAGGGGAGTGAGGTCGGATGAGGTCGGATGAACCTTTCCCTTGGGACCTGTCGATCAATGGATGATATCTGAAGCCCATTGTTTTTCTCGTGACATCCACAATGCCCGATGAGAGATTGAGCTGGCTCGCAAGCTTCAATGGCTTCGCACTTTCCCCCCTCAGTGCTGTCGATTCAACCCATGGAGTCATTACGTACATTCGTCTGCGTCATATCTGACCAGTCTGCACCTATTGCAGTCAACCTCATGCCGGGAGATGTGATACCTCACCCAGAAGGATCGCGAAAATGCCCCGCTGAAAACTCCGACCACCACAGGATTGGCACAACAGCCGACATACCTAGCCAAACTCCTCCCTCCAACAGAGTAACTGCTCGCGTGCCTCTTATCATTCGTCTACCGAGAGGGAGAGGGGAAACGAACGAGAAAGAAAGATGGGAGGGAGCGGGGTACGCAGCAACGAATGCAGGCCAAGACATCCTACCTGAGGAGATGCCTGTCCGCCCACCCCGCGTCCCGGACGATGCCGATCCTGGGATGCGGCCGTGATAAGTTCGTTCTCTACGAAGATGGGGCTCGTCTGCCTTTCAACGGTTAACCCCGCCCGGGAAGGAAGTGAAGAGTGTTGCGCGGCAATTTGAAAGGACCTTCTATGTCTAGTTAGTCGCGCGCCGTCGACAGGAAATATTCTGCATGAGGCGGGGTGAATGAAGGAAGGGCAAGTGAGGGGGAGATTTGAGATCGTGACACCGGCTGATGTGTATATCACTACAACGATCCTCTCCTCGTCCCACGTTTTTGATCTTCATCGCCTCTCACCCCCTCCTCTTCTCTCTGCCAACCTTATCCAGTCTGGGCTTTCCCCCTAGTCCTCATCTATCCTCCCTAGGACCATCACAGGACGCGCATCATGTCCGCCCTCGCCCTGGTCCTCCTGGCCGCCGCGCCAGCAGCCCTGGGCCAGACCTTCCAGCGCCTCGGCGCCTGCCCGGACCTGGGCTGCGTCTTCCCCCCCGACCAGGCCAACTTCCTCCCCGGCCAGAACTTTGACGTGCGCGTCGAGGTGCACGCGCCCGTCAACGGCAGCGAGGCGTTTGCCGACGGCATCCCCGACTCAAACTTCTCCATCACTATCGCCAGCAGCGAATTCCCTGCCGGAAAACCCATTACCGAGTTCTTTGCGCTGGAAAAAGAGCCGGAGCTCGAGACGTGGACGTTCTCCTGGAACGAGGACCTCTTTGCGCTCGACGCGGGGACGCCTTCTGTCGTGAACGTCGCGTCCAAGGCGTGGAGGCACCTGACGCTGAGAGAACCCGGGAATTACACGGTTGAGATGAGTTACTACAACGGCACGAAGAAGACGGTGGCGGAGTGGTTCGTCAGGCCGCTCGCCGAGGAGAAGAAGGCCAAGAATGTGGTCTTGTTTATTGGCGATGGTATGACGACGAACATGATTACCGCAGCGAGGCTGTTGGGACATAAGAGCGTGAATGGCAAGTATCAGAGTAGGATGCAGATGGATGAGTTTCCTATCCTGGGACACCAGATGGTGAGTTCTTGTGAAGGGTAGGATGTTTGTGAGAAGGGTTTGCGCTGACGCTGATGGATAGACTCACTCTGTTGACTCGTTTGTTACGGATAGTGCCAACTCGGCTTCGGCGCTGTATTCTGGGCACAAGGGTACTTCGGATTCCATGGGGTAAGTTAAAACTGTATTTGGCCGTGGGATATTGCTAATGTGTTTCTAGCGTGTACTCGGACTCGTCCGCCGACGACTTTGACGATCCCAAGGTCGAGACCATCGTCGAGATGGTCACCCGCATCTGGTACAACCCCTCCCACATCTGACTTCATTCTCCCACAATACTGACAACCTCCAGGGGAAGCGCATGGGGCGCCGTAACGACAGCAGCCCTCGACGACGCAACCCCCGCCGCGCTCACAGGCCACAGCCGCTCCCGCTCCAACGCGGGCTCCCTCATCGACCAGGCCCTCAATGGCATGACCAACTACTCCTGGAGCGCCCACCCCGGTCCGGACGTCTACCTCGGCGGCGGCGCGTCCACCTTCCTCCCCGGCGCGTCGTCGTACCTCGGAAAGGACTACTACAACGAGTTCCGCAAGCAGGGGTACTCCGTCAGCTGGAACGCCACCGCTCTCGCCGCGGCGCCGATCGACACGCCTGCGCTGGGCGTGTTTTCGCTAAGCCACTTGCCCGTCTGGCTTGATCGTAACGTTCTCACTGAGAACATTGAAAGCTTGGACACCCATCCTTCTGGAGACGGCTCTGCGCCGACGGATTTGCCCGGGTTGAAGGACATGACGCTCAAGGCGATTGACATCCTTCTTGAGCGCAGCGGCGATGAGGGCTTCTTCCTCATGTCCGAGGGCGCGTCGATCGACAAGCAGATGCACGCGCTCGACTACGACCGCGCGCTTGGCGACCTGCTCGAGTTCGACGACACCATCCGCGCCACCGTCCGCAAACTCCGCGAAGCAGGCGAACTCGAACAGACACTGATCGTCGTGACCGCCGACCACGGCCACGGTTTCGACGTCTTCGGCGTCGCGGACACGGAGTACCTCGCGGCGCAGGACACGGACCGCAAGAAGCGCGACGCGATCGGCATCTACGAGCGCTCCGGCCTGTCGCACTACACGGTAGAAAGGCCCGACGGGATCCGCTACGGCACGGGGCCGCACTTCCCGCAGAACTGGAGCCCGCGGTACGCCATCGCGCCCGGGTTCGGCGCCGCGCCCGACAGGAGGGAGAACTACAAGCTGCATGAATCGCCGAGGAAGGTCGTCGTGAGGGACGAGGAGGGCGATGGGTACGTGGCGAACCCGGAGGACGGGGAGGGTGGGTTTTATGTGCAGGGGACGCTGCCGCCTTCGTCGTCTTCGGGTGTGCATTCTATTACGGACGTGCCTGTTTTCGCGATGGGGCCGTGTCAGCAGAGCTTTGCGGGCGTGTATGATAACACCGACGTTTTCTTTAAGATTGCGTCGTGTCTTGGGTTGGGGCAGTCTTCGGAGACGCCCAAGAAGAGGTGAGCGTGGGGAAGAAGGGGTTAGAGTAGTAGTCCAAGGAGAGGTGAAGTTAGTGAAGAATTCAATCATCACACCAAATCCGCCTCCCGGTGACGGTTATGCAGGATGACCTTGCAGCAATCCACATCCTCCGTCCCAAACTCCCGCCGCGCAGCGTCCTTGGCCGCCCACACCTCCTTCATATCCTCTTGCGCGCGGAGCAGCGACGGCAGCTTCCTGCTCTTGTACATCTCCCCCAGCCGCTCGAGCACTAAGCCCCGCGGCTCCGGGTCGACCGACTCGCAACCCGCCGTCCACAGCGGCCACGCGTGCGCCGACGCGGAAGGCGAAGAGACGGGGACCTGGAGCAGGTGGCGGATGCACTCCGCCGCGTGGGCGGGCTTCGGCGGCGGCGCGGTGGTGTCGTCGTCCCAGACGCGGTAGAGGTAGATCACGGCTGCGTGTCTGTACGCCTGTATCGTGTTCTCCATGTCCGAGTCCGCGACTGGATCTTCGGCGCGGAGAAGGGTCTGGCGGATGGCAAAGCCGCGGCGACGATGGGCCGGGCCGGATTGACCTTGCATTCTACTTATAGACCCTACGACGGAGACTAACTCCGTCAACCGCGCGAGGCTTTGCGCATCTTCGAGGGGTGCGACGGAGCCTGCAGCACCCGCGAGCAATGGCTTCGCTGCGCGAGAGACGGAGGACATAACGTCGTGGTAGAAGCACAAACTAAGCAGAAACCGCGCCGCGGGGGTCGTCCACGCAACCGGACCGCCGGAGTGCGCGATGACGGCTTTAGCGCCGGCGAGGTGGTCCACCCGGCTGTCCGTGCCGAGGAGGCGGTCCGATATCTGCAGCATCAGGATCGCGGCGAGGGAGAGCTGGGGGTCGGCGGCCTGGATGGTGGAGCGGAGGGCGGAGACTGCGTGGAGCATGTGCCGGGAGGCTAGGGAGCGCATTTCCGACGATGAGGACGAGGAGCAGCGGAGGACGGCGAGGTGGCCGGCTGCCATGGAGGATACGGCGTAGCGCAGGGCGTCGGAGCGGAGCATCATCGGGGTCAGGTGCACCAGGAACGGATTTTGGGTGTGCGAGGCCATGGAGACGACGCCTGCGAGGGAGGTTGTCCAGTGGTGCAGGAGGAGGCGGTCTGTTGGGGTGACGTCCGGCGGGAGGGAGGACGGGTTCCGGATGAGGGTCGTCCCGGGGGCGGGGCCGGGCCGGTGTGGCGTCGGGGGTGACGATGCCGAGGTCCTTTTCTGCGACGATGCTGCTGTTACTGCCGCCACTGCGCCCTTGGAGGTTGGACTCCGTCTCTTGGTCACCTTTGGAGGGCCTGCGGACGCGTCGGCCGTAACTCGCCATCGCACCCGGAGGCCATACCCCTTGCACGTCTTGCCGAGGCGGATGCACCGGCCGCAGGTCGGCTTCCCCTCGTCGCACTTGTAGCCGTCATCGCTGGCGTGATGTCAGCTGAAGTCCCGTTTTATTAGTTCGCGAGTGTTTTTACCGACAGGTCAAGCAGCCTGTTCTGGTTCTGGTATGCTTCATCTCTGGGGTTGTTGCTGGATGTCGTCGGGGAAAGATTCAAAAGCACGGAATTCTTACGCCGAAGGTCATAGTGTGGTCGAGCGGGGATCCACTATGTCGGCGATAACGGGGCCGGATTAAATCCGAACTCCCGGACCATGATCACATCCTAGGCCAACAGACCCAGGTTGCCAGGCACTGCAGGTTTGTTTCTATTTTCTCTTGCAGGATTCTTGGTAATTTCTTCCTTTTTTCTCTCAATGAGCAGCTTAAAAACTGACAACTGACCCCAGACCATCCGGCCAATCGCATTTCCCTAACACAGTCCGAGGCCTCAGCGTCGGCCCGCGATGCGCTTTGTCCAGACCACCCTCCGGCCCTCCTGAGAGCCTTCACCGGTAGCGCTCCCGCGGTGCTTGATAGCGGCCACGGATGCAGCGGGTCTGTCCCGGATCAGGGGGACGGCGTCTGCTTGTTGGCTGACAAACAGCAGCCGCCCAATGAGGGAACGGGTACGCTTCGTTGGTGTCACCGTCTCTTCCAGGCAACCTGCTTTCCCCAGAGACACCACAGACTTGAACGGCCGTATCTTGGTTTCCCACGGCCGCCGGCATGCGTCATGCAGCCCTCGGTCTTCCCCATCTGAGCACCGGTGAGTTGGATGACTGATCGTGGTGTAATCGGTGGTACTGCGGGCTTTCTGGCCCTGTTTTCCGGGGATGCTGCAGCCACATCAAGCCACAGGATTCGGCACATACGTCTGGTGGTGTGATGAGACCACCGCGAGAGGCGTGCTCGTCGAGGCTCTGGATAACGCTCGACTGGGATCATTGCTGACAGCGGTTCCCACCATTCTCCTGCCTTGTGGAAATTACCTCAAGTCTAGAATGACTTTAAGCTCCTGAGTTCTGACAGAAGCCCTACCATCCGCTGTCTCCGATCTTGGCGACGACGAGATAGGCGAAAGGGTGCTGTTTGGGTGTTTGTTCACAAGTGCTGCGCTCGACTCTCGAGTCTGCACGCCCATGCAGGCGAGAGCAAACATTCCAGTTTAGGACATAACCAGTACGCAACACCCAACCGCAGCCAATAGAGCACTGGGCTGAGCGGCCTCCCTGTCTACTTCTTCCGATCGTTCTCATTGTTGTCTTTTACCTGGGCTCATCCTCGACGGCTGATCTTGTCTTTCTCGAAATCTTGCCACTGATAAGATTTTAGATCAACAATCGCGTTGCAAAATGCGAAACCACATTTACCAAGCTTACATCATTACAAACTAGCAGTTAGCATAGTTATCGTACGTTCAAACTGCCGTAAGGCTGTGCGCGTTGACGCCATCAATCGAACCACCATCTCAGACCGATGAGCTATCCCCCATCACATCGTGCCCATCGATCACATTCAGTCCTCGAAAGAGAGATCCCCCACGTGGCACTGTACGGCAGGCTCCCGAGTACCGCACTGTGGCGGCGGCCTCCCCTTGCTGTTTGCTCGCTTGTTTGCTCCAGGGCTGACAGTCATCGACCTTACCCTCCGTGGCTCTCAGTACAGAGTATGCATCTCACAACAAGAAGCACGGTTTCCCAACTGCCACCTGTGCAACGCCTCTTTCAGCTTCCTCCCTCTCTCTTTTCGTCACTCGTATTCTCCCACTCCGTACGCGTTGGTTCGAAGGCCCCGTCTTGGCCTGCGGTTGGTGGACGTTCATCACGCCGGAGTATTCCTCTGAAAGCAAACGAAGTCGGTGCGTTTGGCTCCCTTTCCCTCTTTCCTGTTTCCTGGTAACATTAGCAGAGACTCGACTCTTCCCCCTTCCGGGACGCCTTGATTGTACCCTCCAAGACGATGCTCTGCCCATCACCCCGCGCGCAGCCTGCCTGTTGGATCAATGGGACCATCCTGCATGCCCGGCTATCAAAGGAGAATGACATTGTCCAACAAGGAAATAAGGCGTCATGAGTAGTCGAAGGGGGGCATACTCACGGGCGACGACATAAACAAAATGGCGATGGCTCGTCCTTGCCAACGCCCGCCTGACGACGCCCTTTCCTCTGCCCTCTAATTCTCGAACAAACCGCAGCTTGGCTTCCCTTTCCCAATCACTTGGTTCCGGCGCTCGGGTAAACACCATTCATTCTGCCCAGCAGCTCCATTGTGCGACACAGCATAAACGCCTCCATCTGCATACCGCCATTTCGAAACGCTCGGTCTGCTAAGAAAGCACCACACAAGAACCAAACTTCCTCACTCTCGATCTCCGTCTACCACCAGACGCGCTTCTGGCATCCCGTCCATTCGCGCATGAGCCTCTGAGAAGGGTCGATTCCCGCCTGGCGCGTGCGACAAGAACAAAACATGCCGGCCAAGGGCTCCGACGCCTGGAAGGCCGAGGACAAGGGCCCGGAGATGATCGCGACGTGCTGGGCCATGACGGCGCTCACGACCTTCTTCGTCTTCGCGCGGGTGTGGTGCCGGCGGCGGATCGGGCGCAAGTTTTTCAGCGATGATTACTACTGCATCATCTCCTTGGTAAGTCCCCGTCGTGCAACACCAAGCCCTTTCCCTCACAGGTGCTCCCGGCATGGGAGAACGCAAACCAATCGGCGATGCCACCGCACACAATGCCAGAGAATGTGCACTGACAACCGCCAGGCCTGCATCCACGCCTCAACAGCCTTTGCAACGGTCGCCATATCCCACGGCTACGGCCGGCACATGGCCGTGCTGACCTACGAGCAGAAGAAGCACGCCGTCTTCTGGGCGCACGTCGGCTTCGCCCCGGGGATCATGTCCTTTGCCATCCCCAAGATGGCCGTCGTCGCGCTGCTCACGCGGCTGATGAACCCGGCCCGCGGGCACCTCTGGTTCCTCTGGGGCATTACGGTCCTGTGTCTGCTGACGCACATCGTCGTGCCGGGGTTGCACTTTGGCCGCTGTGTGCCGGTGCAATCCATCTGGGACGAGCACGTCGGAGGGACGTGTTTTGATCCGAATATTACGGTGGACTATTCGATATACGGCGGGAGTCAGTGCTGTTTTTCTTTTTGTTTTGGTGTTAGTTCCTTCTCGTGACTAAAGTGGTTGTGTAGTGCTAACGTGGTTGAATCTAGTATTGTCGGCGTTTGTGGACGTGTATCTTGCGCTGTACCCAACCATGATCCTCTTCGGTCTGCAGATGCCTTTGAAGAAGAAGATAGCCTTATCCTGCGCCCTCGGCGTCGGAGCAGTGTAAGTCCTTGTCCCCATCCCTGGATACTCCTCATCTGGAACTGACGCCGTCGTAGCGGGGGTGCCGTCGCAATCATCAAGACCGTCCGTCTACCCTTACTAAGAGAAGACGACTTCACCTGTCAGTCAAAAGCCCTCTCTTCCTATTGAAACTTCGCACGTTAAAGGCTGACATGTCTCACCCATGAATCAGACCACACCTCAGACTTACAAATACGAACAGTGTAAGCGCCCCTCCCCCATCCTCTCCGGCTATTCGGCTCCGAACTCTTCAAAGGTCTATGCGTCGATCAAACCACTCGCCAGAGCCAAACCCATAAGACCAGAAACCCTCACTGACGCTTTCCTGCAGTGTTGAGGGAAGCACAATAACAATAGCATCAACAATCCCCGTCCTCCAGCCCCTCCTCGAAATGGCCCTCCGCCGCAACCCCTTCAGCTCCTTCAAATCCAAAAACACACAAGACTCCTCTTCCCCCAACAGCAACAACACCCCTCAATACTACGAAGACTACGCCTCCCAGCGCGCGTCCTCCATGGGCGGCAGCAAGATCGAGCTCGGCCTGCGGAAACCCAAACCAAAGCTGAGGGACGATCTGGGGTTTACGATCATCGAGGACGAGAGCCAGGAGAATATTTTGTCGCAGATGGAGGATAAGCGGGAAGAGGCTGGGGGTTCTGTTACGAACGTAGCAGAGGGCCCGGTTTTCGTGTCAGATGTAGATGCGGACGAGACGGCGACGGCTCAGCCCCGGCCAGCAGCGGGCGGCATCGTTCGGACGGACGTCGTGCGCGTCGAGTTCGGGGAAAAGGGCGAGACCGGGGATGAGTCGGGGTCGAGGAGTTGGGATATCGTCTGAGGCGGAGCGCGTTCTGAGGCAAACGGGTTACAGCGGTCCCCTTGCTCTACGACTTGGAGGCTTTTCTTCTCGTCGTGTTTCTTTGTCTAACTGATATTGCTCGACCGCCATCTTGGTCCGGCGGAGGAACTTCCACGGAGGTCTCTGATCGAAAAGGAGCCATGGCCGGTAATTTGTAAATTATTAATCGCTCCCGAATCGTCACGATACTGATGACGGCGTTGTAGTATAGCAGGGACCTCGCGCCAAGTCGTATGCAGACACAAGCGCGACGTTTGCAGCATATGCTGGCGGAGATGCCCTCAATGTTTGTCTGTATTTTGTCCAGGCTCTTGCTCAAACTAAGAAGAAGGGCCTCTGTAATACTCATATGACCCCATGAGAAGTGAACTAAAAGCATGGTCGGATGTCTGGTATTTCAAAAAGCAAACCCTACGGGGGAGTTTAACTTCCTTATGCCCTCCCTCTCACGGCCGAGATCCTGCCGAGGATCAACTTCGTCCAGGTTCTCAGCCTTCCCAGATCCGGTTGCGTTCTCTTTGTTTTCATTAAAATGTGAGGGCCAAAACCGCTCAACGCCGTTTGTCCGAATCCCGATTTCCTGAACACCATCACTTCATGTCATCAGTCATGTTGTGTCATGGATGAACGAGTTTCAAGTTGTGCCGTCACTCTCTAGCAGCCAGCAATCGCCTGGTGTGGATGTTAGCTTACGGCCCACAGAGGGAAGACCCGAGGCATGACGTACGGCTTGCTGGTTCTTCATGTTCTGCTGGATACCGCCGGAAAAGTCCATCATGAGCGACTGGACGACGGGGTTGTCCTGTTGCGGGTTGCCAGTTAGGCCGGCGACCTTCTGGAGCTCGGTGAGCTGGGCGTTGGCGACCTGCACATCGTTAGACTTGTGGATCACACAATACACTGCTTTGGGATAAAGGCAGCGAAGAACTCACCACCGCAAGGCCCTGGGCCGCGCCGTTGCCGGAGGGGGCGATAAGCTGATTCGCCTGGCGGACCTGGATGCCGTCGCTAACGAACGATAGCAGGTTCGACTTGGCGACCTGGAACTGCTGCATGTTGACGGGGTTCGTCTGAAGGGCCTGGGACACGGCGGCGAGGCCGTTCTGCTCCTGCTGCTGAATCTGGATGTTGAGCGCGATGCCACCCGCGAGGATCTTGGCCTCGGCGCACGCGGGCGTGTCACCCTGGGCCGGAGCCGGGGGCGGAGCCGGAGCGGCCTGGCCGACGACGAGGGCCGCGAGGGAGAGGACGACAGCAGCGTAGGCCTTCATTGTTGCAGCTTATTGTGGTGGTTGGCTTTATTGATTATAGATGGTGTTAAAAGATTGTACTCGAAGAAAATTATTTGGAGCCTGCCCGTTGGCTGCTTGTTGTAATGACCGTAGCTGCTACTTGACGATGCCGAATCCAGATTCAGTATCGAACCAAAGGCCAAGCAGAAAAGAGCTGAGGCGGTTACCCGGTCTTTTAAGTAAGTTGCAACGACGAGACGGCATGCCGTCCAACGCCGGCTGGCACGGTCCCCACGAAGCAATCATGAGATGATACCGCGGTGGGAGGGGGGGGCTCCATGCCAGCGACGAGGGAACGAGAAGGGCCAGTGCCAGGAGATTGAAACTTCCGGACGATAGACTTTCTAGAGTGTTTTGGCGCGGTCGCCGAGTCGCTGTGCTCCTCGTTTCGAACCTTGTAGCTGCGGTTGGGACGAAGGAAGGATTTCCCTGATTGTCGACTCGCACAGACGATGCATTGAGGTGCAGGGTCTCAGAAGTGAGCATCTGGTAAGTCAACCACACAGCCCCATCCGCGAATCACGCCTTTATCTCCTAGCTTGTGCTGATGTCTGTCGGCGAGATTTCGTCTTGGCCGTTCTCCGCCGTTCCCCTCCCTTTCCAATAACTACCATGCTGCCGACTCGTGGCTGCCGGTCTGGTGAGAAGCCAGGATGAATCCGATCATTCGATTCGCCCAAAGGCCGACGGAGTAGCCCTGCTGCGTTGGAGAGCCGCCGGCGGTCCCTCGACCAGACGTCACGACCAAACGTCTCGGAGTTCGAAGTCAAAATGGTAAGGTCTCCTTTCTTTCCCGCCCTTCCCTCGAAGTCCTCGCCCTATCTCCCCACGATCGAGGGGAGAACTTGGTCACTCGTGCCGACAAGCAACAGGGCCAGACCCATGACTCGTCTGAAGGGCGTTTCCTCTGCCCGGAACATTGACAACGCTGGAAACAGCCCCCTCTCCGAGAAGCTTAAAGAACGCTACTACGCCCAAGAAGATAACCTTTCGCTCCCAGGTTAGTCATCTCTCGTTCCTGGGTGATGCTGCTCCGAACAGAGTGTCAACGAGCGGCCCCATCTAAGCCAAAAGGAACGGATGGCAGTTCAAACACCCGTCCTCAAATGCTGCAGGTCGACATCTTAATCTGTTTGTTTGTTTTGCCGCTTGCTGAGGCTCGCCCTCCTTCAACACTGAACAGGTATGGTCAGTAGTTTCAAAAGAAGAGCCCCCCCTATATCGGGTTTCTTCGCGTGTCTTTTCCATGTACGAGAATGCGAGGCCACCCCCCCTGTAGGCCCTCTCTAGCTGGATGTCGCCCGTCTTGCTTGGCATCTCGATAAGACAGAAAGTGAGCTGTTGCAACGGCGTCCTCTTTCGGTTGCCGTTTCCTCTGATATTCACCCACGTTGCGAATCTTTTCTTCGGTGTCTGGTCGCATCCGCGTTGCGCACGCAGCAGGCCGAGCGGAAAACGTTTCCTCGGATCTCGAGAACCTTTTCCACCCCCCAATTACCAGATATTCGGCTCCCGCCCCATCAGAGTGCAGGCGAGTAGATTTCGGGCGTTGGTGAAGGTGCCTTTTCATCCCGTCGGCAAAATTAACTCAATCTGTACCCTCGCGTTTCTTCAGCCGCTACACCCAGTAGATCACCGTTGTTTCGAAGCGACAGCGTGTCGTTATCAGTAATCGAGAACGTGCATGATTGCCTAGATAGCATCCGTCTTCTGAAGCCCACCGTCGTGCTACTCCATGCTGTCTGCTTGCCGCACCACACGATCACCGTATCACAGCACCACCAGACACCTCGTAATGCTTACCTTGCGGCAACGTGAAACTTGAGAGTCCATTACTCCAGGATGTTCAACTCCGAGGTGATGGTCGAACGCTGCTCTCGGCGCGCTCTTGGCAAGAGGCCGATCTGATCGGCGTGCGGGATGCTCAGGCGGAAACGTGACTGACAAGTCGCATGACTTGAGCGGTCACGTCAACTGCATGCGCTGCCGGAGAATTTCTAAAGGGGACCTGCTCTATAGCAGACCCGTTAACGAACGCCCTGATTCAGCCAGGCGGGGAAACTGTCCTGCGGGATTGATCAAGCCGGCACAGTTGCGGAACACCGACATCGATATCTCCCGCGCTATTGCTGTTGCGCGAAGCCGAGGCCACAAACTGGGCGGTGGGAGCACTAAACCGTAAACAAACAACATAATTTTCCTGTGACTTGACTCCCGTTTAACAACAGATGGCAACACCAGAGTTGCAGCTGCCCAGCAATAAGCTCAAGCTCGTGGAGATCCGCGCCCCGTGGTGGTTGGCCCAGCTGGGGTGTTGGCGAAATGCCACACTAGCTTCAGAGGGGTGCCCCCTCCCTCACAATAGGAATTCGTCTGAAGGCTCGCCGCATAAGGGGTTGGCCATGGTCGCATTCGCGAGGCGTCTCGAATCTGAAGTATCCAGTCGCTTCACGTCTCGACCACCTTCGCGCGCGTGTGGAGCGTCTCGCTGTCGAGTTCTGGTTTGGATAGCCCGGTTCAGACTTAGTCGTGTTGGAGATGGAGGAGGGCTGAAGCCGCTGCCATCAGGTCGTATCCAGGGGTCAACCCCATGGCCACTTGTCGTAAGAGCATTTCCCCTGCGCTAGCTTAAAAGTTTCTCGATGGAAAAAAAGGGGAGAGTAACGATCTCTGGAGCCGCCATGATCCTCCCGATTTCTCAACGGTGTGAGGGTGAGAGCTGGCGATGTTGACCCTAACATGCCTGCCCTGTTCGAAGTGCTGTTGCAAGAGAAGAATAGGCTTCGATAGACAGCTCGACTGATAACCATATCCCACTTGCCGAAGTCAAGATTCTGGAGACTAGCAGCTTTTGGGATGACTTTGCGGAAGACGCGGAAGCCCCGGTGAGCGTCCAGGCGTGGTTGAGTGAGAGAAACAGATGACGGGGTCGACAGAGAAGGGGGGAGGGAATAAAGGTTATGACGGTGGGCGTAGTAAGGCGCGGTCGCCTGAGCGATGTTCTCACATGGGACTCAGGAAAAAGGGGTCAAAGCTTCAACACAACTCGGGGTCGTTCGGATCCGTCCATGGGGCTCTTCCGGAGGTGTCTCGCGGACTTCGGGTATCTCATTTTCTTCCCCCGCCTCCATCCCCGTGGTCCCGTCGCCCCATGGCCATCCGAGCAGGGATCCATTCGCCAGTGGACGGGTCCGTGAGGGACTCTCTCGGGCGAAAGGTCGTCCGCCAGGCCATTCACTTCTCAACTCGTTTCTCGATCTGCGAGCAGCCCAATCCATTTCATGCGGGAATGGGCGGATATCCTGTTTCCCAAAAGCTAAGTTTGGCTCGCCTGCAGGAAAGGCAGGGAAGTAGTGAGCAGCTCTTTGCTGAGCTCGCTTAAGGCCACAGGCAGAGATATTTTGGGTGGAAGCGAAAGTCGTTGCTAATTGAATCCAGCGGTAAGGAGACAACCGGCCGCGAAAGAATCGACGCTGGCTTGCGCACGCCTTGGATCCGCCAAGACAATGACGAGTAGGCGGTTCTTAGCTTTTTTGACCGATGCAACCAGTCCGCGAGCCGCAGATGGTAGGACATAGACAGGGATAACGCTCCTACGTCGATTTTGCGTCGCATTCACGACGCTATTCGCACCACCGCCTTCCACATCCGTTTTGGCGATTGGAACTTTTGCGAGACCCAGCATCAAATGTCGCTACGAATAAGTGGGGTGAGACGAAGAAAACGGGGAGCGACGCGTTGGCTGCGTAACCACGGAGCCGAGCTGACGAGGAAGCTTGCATCATGGACACGCTCAGCGCACGATAAAAAGGTCCGACCGGCGATCATCGTGGTCCAGTACTTCAACCCACTGCGACGAAGAATCGTTCTCAACCCGCAACGATGCATCAACTGCGGGCTCTCGCGATCGCGCTATGCGCCTCGTCCGCATCAGCCTTTCTCAACGGGCCACGACCAGGGTTCGAGTGGCCCGGAAACGAATTTCCGACGACCGAGGCCGCTGACGATGGGCTGCGGGCACGTCATACTAAATCGAGATTCCTGAACGAGAAGTCAAAGAGTAAGATCGAAAGAGTGCATCACTGGTCGTTGTGCCGTCGACGCATGGTCTGACAGTCTCCAGAGTTCTCCGTCAACGGGACCGACATACCGAACGTCAACTTCGATGCCGGCGAGTCCTACGCGGGCATCCTGCCCGTCAACACCTCTGCGAGCGCCGAGGAGATGCAGGACATGTATTTCTGGTTCTTCCCCTCGGAGACGCCTCCAGTTCAGAAGGAGATCGTCATCTGGCTGACCGGTGGTGTGAGTCCATCTCCTCTTTCCTTGACCCAAGTCTCGAACGGAAGCTGAACCAACGTTCCTACAGCCAGGCTGCTCCTCGATCGGCGAGCTTCTCCAAGAGAACGGGCCTATATCGTGGAAGCCCGGCGCCTACGCCCCTATTCGCAACCCCTGGAGCTGGCACCGCCTGACCAACGTGGTCTGGGTCGACCAGCCCGTCGGCACGGGCTTCTCGCGGGGCCCCGTCACGGCAACGGACCAGCACGACGTGGCGAGGCAGTTCATGGGCTTCTGGCGCAACTTCGTCGACGTCTTTGGCTTGCACGGCTACAAGGTCTTTGTCGCAGGATCGTCGTACAGCGGGCTCTTCAGCCCGTACATCTCGAGCGCTATGCTGGATGCCCGAGACACGGTCCACTTCGACGTCAAGGCAATGATGATCTTCGACCCTCTGATCTCCCAGCGCGGCCTCAGCCAGGACTTTGGCGTGTCCAAGACAGTTGAGTACTGGGGCCCAGCCTTCACCCTCAACGAGACCGCGAGGGCCAAGGTTAGGGAGATGGACGAGAAGTGCGGGTACGCCGAATACCTTGAGAAGTATTTTACCTTCCCGCCATCGGGTCCCCAGCCTGTCGACCTTCCCGGGTCCTACACCCCGGACATGAAGTACGTCCCGGAGTGCGACATCCTGACGTACGTGGCCACGGCGGAGAGGGCTGCGAACCCGTGCTTCAGCTACTACAACATCCTCCGCACATGTCCCTTGCCCTTCGACCCCGTAGGCTTCACTGAGAATAGTTGGTACTACCCGGCCGACGACGTCGTCTACTTCGATCGGCCCGACGTCAAGGCCGCCATTAACGCCCCAGCGGATAGGGAGTGGCGGTTCTGCAGCAAGAAGCCAGTATTTGTGGACGACGTCGACGGTTCCCAGACCCCCGGACCGGGAAGCCTGCCGCTGATACCCGGCATCGTCGAGAGGACTGGCAACGTCATCATAGGCCACGGCCTCAGGGACTTCATCCTGCAGTCTACCGGCACGCTGCTCAGCATCCAGAACATGACGTGGGGCGGCGTTCAAGGCTTCCAAGTGCGCCCGGAGACGACGCTGAACGTCCCGTTCCACGAAAAGCCGGTCCCGGAGGCGCTGGCCGGCGCAGGCGAGCTCGGGGTGTGGCACGCCGAGCGCGGGCTGACGTACTTTGAGACCCCCATGGCCGGCCACTTTATTGGACGCGACGCACCGACCGTGTCTTTCAGGGCTCTGGAGGTTCTGCTCGGAAGGGTGAAGGACCTGGGGTCCACAGCGCCTTTTATGACCGACATCAGGCGGGCTGGAGCTGATCCATCGGGAGGCGAGTTGTAGCCGAAGATACTGCGACAAATGGCGAGCGTGAAGGGGGACGAAGGGCAAGACTTGACCGTCTGATGAAGATGTAATGTGTAATGTGCTCCTAGTTCTGAACGATTAGGCATTGAGCGGCCCCTCTGTTCCAGTTCGTATGGGCATCATCATTCTCATGAAACAAGGCGAACACGGGTTCGTCCGAAGTCTCTCGACCACAAACATCGTCTGCGTTAGTTTCCTTGGCGTGATGGACTCATTTGAGGACTGTATAGAGCAGTACTGTCAATTGAATCAACAAAACCTGAGCCGGTTAGCAAGATCATCACGTTGGCCGAATGGAACAGCAACCTACATTCCGCCGGCCAACCAACAGAGCCCAGACTGGACTCTCATTGGGCCTCTCTCAATCCATTCCTGCATGTCCTCCAAGTCTCCGATGCTGCAAGCCACACGCGATGATGGCCGATAGGTGCCCTGCAGACGCATTCCTCTTGCCCACTTTGAGACCGCTTCGTTGATTTCCAGCCTCTACTATGCGCCAGCTGCACGTATTGCGGGCCTCGTCGAGAAGGGACGCCATGATATTCGAGCTCAGCATGGTCTTCGTGGCGCCCAGACAGCTATGACTGTTCTTCCAAAACTCGCGTTCTGGTGTTTGGCAAACCATTCTTCTAGTCCCAGACGGTGCTTCTACAGGGCGCTGCAGAGGCTCTTCAGACGTTGGACGGATCGAGCCCGGCAAAGATATCTTTATCGCACTCCTGCTGAGCCTGCCATTTGACAGAGTGCTCGTGCCTCTCGAGCGTCCTGCGGATGCCGATGATCGTGGCCCTACCCTGTGTTAGCGCTGACGTGATCGGCTGTCAGGAAACATGGCGATACTAACATGGAAGACGAGCTACTTCCTTGCGGACCTGAATCTGTCACGGCGACACTTCGCAGATAGCTGGACGTCAAATCGAAATCCGAAGGTTCGTGATGTGTAGCTCAGCAGGAAGGGTCCGTGAACTAGGCCGTGTCGGGCAGCAGGGGTCGTCGGCTGTGCCGCTGAAGCGAGAGGGGCAGCTCAGGGGTCACGGAGCAGGTTTGCCGCATCGGGTCGGAAGAGTGCATTCCTTTGGGCAGAGAAGATGTTGGGGCCCGAGTTGCGTCCGAGAGTCTGGACTCTGGAAAAGCTCGTCGTTCTCGGTGGCCTCCCTGAAGCGGGTACTGGCAGGTGGTCAAGCGGAGTTCCGCTGGCAGTCAAAGAGAGGCCGGGCTCGAATGACCAGAGGAGCCAATCGTTTCATCAGCGACAGTTGGATGGTCCAGTCAACAGGTCATGATCGGAGGCTCGTTAGCCTGAAGGGCCTCGGACGGGAGCCTTTGCCTATTTCGTGGTCTGCAGACTTGACGAGATTCGGTAGAGAGGGAGAACCGGGGGAGTTCGGTGCGAGATCCGCGGAACTTGGGTTTTCGTCGTGGGTGGACATGATAAGTGGTTGACCGTATGTTTGGTCTCTGACGTCGGATATGCTACGACAACTCTGTCCTAAGGCCTCTACGAACCAAACCACGTGATGTCTAAAGTCTCTTGTAACTTTAAGAGAGAGAAAGAGCAACACTGGGTAGGTACCTGCCTCGGTCTCGGTACCTAGGTAGGGAGGTAGACCGTAGAGAGGCAGGTACTGGTCGGCGGCCCTGTGCCTGCCTCCTGTTCTTCTCGAACCGAAAGGAAGGAATGGATGGATCCACAGTGGAGGTCACGTGTGGGGACCACCCGTTTGACAACCGAAGCGAACCAATGCAACGGAACCGGCGGATTTACCCAATCACACGTCGCTTCGCGTCGCGTTCAGGTGTCTTACGTTAACCAATGCCGGCCGCCTCCAATAGGTCGAATGCGTAGAGGCGGCGAGCACCACCGCCAGCAACAGAGAGAAGAGAGGGCCAAAGCTCCTTCCTCCTCCCAGGACCCTACTGCCCGTGTACCAAAAGCTGACTGAACTCTGAATCTTCGCATCCACGCAACTCTTCACATCACATACCACCGAGTCGCGCCACCGCGACATCACACCGCCCCACGTAGCATCAATTGACCTTTCAACTCGTGCCCGGCGCGCCGGCACCAGAAGCAAAAAATCTCGATCCTCCATTTCGTCTCCTCCTAGTCGCTCTCTCCTGGGCCTGCGCGAATTCGGCCGGCGCAAAAGCTCTCCGTCCACCCTGATCCAGGACTTCCGGCCCAGCGCAAACGCAAAACTCGCCCCCATCAAACCAGAACCCGCAGGTTATGGCTCGGTTAAGCGAATCACCGGCAGCAAGCAGCAGTCAGCCGGGCACCAAACGTTCAATCTCCCTCAAGAACGGCTTCCTCGCGTCGGCCACGAAGCCCTCGGGGTCGCAATCCCCTCATCCGAACAAGCGCCTCAAGAGCCTCGCCACCACCGCCGGAAGCCCCAGCCCCGCCGACGAGCCCCCGCGCTCCCAGTCGCCCTCGTCCCAGCGCCCGTCGTCGTCGCAAGCCGCTCCGCTGAGCTCCCCCTCGCTGCCGAAGCCCTTTGGCGACACGTTCGCCTACGAGATGGACATGGGAGGGATCCACGCGTCCGGCGCCCCCGGGGACAGCGTTATTGCGGCCATGTCCGCCCAGCCCGACGACGACTCCACGCCCGCAAATACCGCGCCGACCGCGTTTATGGGACCGTCCATCGACGTCGCCCAGATGAGCACGCCCACGCCCGAGCCCGTCGTGCCGAAGGCCACCAGCGTCGTCTCCTCGGTCAAGCAGTCAGTGAGCAATGTTTTCAGCGGCTTCGGCGCGTCGCGCAACGGCACCGCCACGGCCAACGCCTTCACCACCTTCGAGCAGACGATCGCGAGTCGCAAACGCAGCAGGGAGCCCGAGAGCGAGGAGATGCCCGCTTCATCTGAGAAGGAATCAGAGAACGAGGAAGCGGACGCGGAGGCTGGCAACGTCACGGCCGAGGTCAACGACACCACGATCCAGCTCGGCAACCAGTTCGAGGCGGAAGCCGCGGCGGACGAGGAGCGCGCCAAGTTTCCCGTGAAGGAGGCCGTTGAAGGTAGGAGCCAACTCCTTACGTCGCACAGAGACCCAGCTAACCCCGCGCAGTCGCCGCTCCCACCGCGTCGCCCACGGACGGCGGCGAAATCAACGTCACCACCACCCCCGACAACGCAGACACCATCGAGGCCGAGAGCACCGAGACCGCCGAGCCTGCGGCCGCAGCCACCACCTCCGCAGTCGAGGACGAGGACGAGGACATGGCAGACGACCCCACGAACGGCCTCTTCGTCATCGAAAAGATCTACGGCCACCGCCGCGACCCCAAGGACAAGACGCTCTTCCAGATGCACGTCCGCTGGAAGCACGACGTGCCCTCCTGGGAGCCCGAGTCCAACATCCAGGAGGACGCCGAGGACCTGCTCTTCGCCTACTGGGACTCCGTCAAGGGCGGCCGCAGGGCCCACATGGCGGACAAGGGCCTCTGGCACGCGCTGAAGGTGGAGAAGCACCGACAGAAGGCCCACGGCGCCGTCGAGGTGCAGGTCGCCTGGGTCGGGTCCCGCGACCGCTCGTGGGAGCCCGAGGACCAGGTGCAGCAGTACGCCCGCGAGCTGCTCGAGGACTACTGGGCCGCCAAGGGCGGCCGCGAGAAGCATGTTAGAGCCATCGCCGTGCCCGCCAAGAGGGGCAGGGGACGCGGCCGGCCCCGCAAGGACGCCGCGTCCGAGGCGCCCTCCAAGGAGGCGGAGGCGGAGAAGGAGCCTGCCAAGGCTGTTAAGGAGCCCGTCAAGGTGCCTGTGAAGGCGAACTCTAGGGCAACCAGGAAGAAGGCCGCCGCCGCGGAGGAGGCCCGGGAGGAGCCTGCAGCCGAGCCCGCCGCGGAAGAAAGCAAGGCGGCGGAAGCGGCACCGGCGGACGAGGAAGAGCCCCCTAGGAAGCGCGGCCGCGGCCGTCCGCGTAAGAGCGTGCCATAGAGGGGCGACGCGTCGTAGGAGGGCGACTCGTTTGACAGGCGTTGGTGACGAGGAAACCAAAAACAAAACAAATCAGTATAGACAACAGGCTTTTTCTACCGAGAACGAAGAGGAAACAAAACGGTTCAGGTGGAAAGGACGCGACACATCATTTCTCAAGAGCGGTAACGGGTGGTGGTGGTAGTGGTGGTTGTGGAGGTGTCACCGGGGGGGGGGAGGGTAGCTAACTGGCAATCAGCATTCGCGAGAGGATCGGGGGCCCGGACTTTGTGTATTGTAACTCTTCCTTTTTTTGCCTTCTTCTTACTTGTCTATGGCGGTCACTTTCCCAAAGCTTCTTCAAATAGGAACTACCTGAGGTATTCATCTATGTATGTCCTTACGCGATGTGACTGGATGATGTAGACCATAGCTGTTGCAACTTGCGTTGGTACTTTGGTTCTCCCGCGCATAGTCAAAGCCGGGAACTGTTGTCTAGGTATACACGTAGGCCAAGAACTCAAGCGAGCCTGGCGTACCTAGCAATGCAGAAAAACACATCGAACCGCCTTGCTCGTTCCAGAGGTTGTTGTTCCCTTCGACACAATCCCGTGTGGGCACAGCCTCAAGACAACAGACCTCCGCCGAAGACAGCATGATGAAACCAACCTTGCGAATGAACCAGAGCGCAACGAATCTCCTAGCCGCTGACTGGACGTTATTCGTCACGATGGTAGGAAAAGAAAACACGTCCAACGCCCGACTCCAAATTTCTTCAGCTTCCCGTTTCCCAGTCTCCAGAGCCAACGTCGCATGGAGCGTGTGCCAGCAACCGAACGCACGGCATGCCGGTAGGTATATGCGCCGCACTTATCTCCCCGGCCTTTCCCCTCATTTCTGGAATTAGAATCCTATCTGTACATGATTGGCCCGTCGGGGTTTACGTCCCGCGGGTGGTGCGTTGGAAGGGGCTGCAGGGGCGTGGAGAAAAATGCATGTGGAAGGTCCGTTCCTGTTCAGCCCTATGTTCTGTGCCTCTTTTCTAGCTATGGAATCACACCACCAGAATTTCCACTCTTTCGAAGCCAATCACCCCGTTTTCTTGATAATGGAATGGAGGGTTTTGATAGATGTCATAGGTAAGCACTAACAAACACGAAAGGAAAACGCTCAGAACTTTCATACCGTGTTGCGGCGCTTTGAACCGGTGGCGGTTGTGGCTTGGGTGGCTGCAGGAGGCTTCCAGATAGGTTCCCAGGTTCCCGGCTGTTGGGGATGCCCAAGAGATCCTCAACGAGGAGGCATTTTTCTGGATTTCATCAAGAACAAGTCATCGATGGAGTGATGGGTTACGAATACAAGGAGGCCCGCCCGGTTTGGATGGAATTGAGACATGTCGGCGATATGTAGAGACATCATTTTGCAAGTTACAGCATCTACTCGCAGAACCAAAAAAAAACAGATATAAATGCCAAAAAGAGATTCTAGCCTCTCTCTCTTCCGGGTATTTGAACAAAAGTGCGTTTACGGCGCCAATCAGAACGATGCGCGCGTCGTCGCCGACGGCCCGGACGCCGCGGACACGGCCGCATCGGCGGTCGCCATATTCAGCATCAAAAGATGCGAGACAACTCCTTCGCCGACTGCAGGCACAAATTTCACCCTTGAAGTAAACGATTACCACAGCGTTGATTTGCATTGTTATAGCGTTGTGTAACACTTGCTGTGCTGTCTCATTGGGCCCCAGCGGCCCATTCCTCTCGGCGTTGGATTCTTTGGATTCGATGTCCGGGGACACATCTAAATCAGCGAATGACAACCTCTCGATAGATATGCATCGACCTCCCACCCAATTACGCCCCGGTGCGGTGTGCGCCATCTGACAAGAAATGACGGGCGAAGGATGGTGGTCGTAGGACGCGAGGCGTCATCAGCGTGACATCATCTCCTCTCCTCGCCCCTATTCAACACGCACTGAGATGGACTAGATGCTGCAAAGCAAAGCAGTTTCATGAGTAGGTTACATTTCAATTACTGGATATCAACGCCTTTTCCGTATCCTCCTTAAGTCGCTCGAGATATTCCCCAGGGCTCCTTTCCTCCCAAAACATAAGCGGTATCATAGAAAGAACGTGACCCAAAGCCCCCATTTGTACAAAGCCATCAGAACAACGCCGTCGTAGATTGAAATCCAAAGTGACACGTAGAGATCACCTCCCCGCCTGCGCGTAGTCTGCAGGATTATACTGGTAGGCCTGGTAAGCCTGGTACGCCTGCGGGCCCTTGACGCGGTGCAGCGACGGGTCGGCGGGCGTCTTGATGGGGTCCCCGCGGTGCTCCTCCATCGTCTCGTGCTGCGTCGCCAGCTCCGACGAGAAACCCTTGTGATCGAGCCCCGGGCTGTGAAACCCCCCGCCGCTACCGTCGGAGGACATGCTGGTCGGCCTCGAGCTCACCTGGGACGGACTGCGCTGGCCCTGCGACCAGCGCCACGTGTTGGGGTCCGGGGAGAGCTGCGACTGCTGCGACTGCTGCGACATGGAGCTGCGGTCGTACTGCGGCGGCGCGGACTGGCGGTGCTGGCGGGGGTCCAGCGACGGCGGCGGTTGGAGGGTCTTGTTCTCCTGCGGGTGGTAGTAGTTCCCTGGCAGCTCGGCGATGAAGGAGGTGTGTCCGGGGGCGTTGGCGTTGGCGTTGGCGCTGGGGATGTCGGCCGACTGGTGCGGGAGCTCGATGGGCTGGGCGTACTGCGGGCCGCCGTAGCTTCCCCGTGAGCCGGGGCGCGGGCCCTGCATGGACGACGGCCGCGGCACCTGGTACCGCGTGCTCTCGGGCGAGTAGGAGGCGGAGCGCTGGTGGCCAAAGGACGGGGAGTTGGGGATGGGCGAGAGGCCGCCGGAGGAGCGGTCGGCGGGGTTAATGGTCTTGAGCTTGCCGTCCTCGATCATGGCCTGCAGGACGCCGGCGTCGAGGAGTTCGGCCTTCTTGATGATGCGCGAGACCATCTCCTTGGAGGCGGCCTTCAGCTGGGCCTTGACGAAGGAGATCATGGTGACGTTGCAGCGGATCTCAATGTCCTCGCGCAGGTAGAGACCGTCCGTGGGGATGCCGAGGTCGCCGAGGCCGAGCTCGGGCTGCTGGGGGGCCTCGACGCCGGGCTGGTTGCCGTCGATGCGGTACTTATTGCGCAGGTCGACGTTCATCGGGGCGTAGACATGGGTCTGCAGGCCCCAGGGCATGTCGTGGAAGCAGCCGTTGAAGGAGATCTTGCCGGAGCCCATCTTGCCGATGCCCGGGATGTACTGGATGCGCTGGTTGATCTCGTACCAGGTGGAGTAGTACTCGTCCGAGGCGGCATCGCGGGGCGCCTTGATGGGCTTGTGGTCGAGGACGAGGGGGTTGAGGGTGATGACCTCGGAGTGGGAGTGGAGGATGTCGATGGCGAGCTGGCGGGGAATGAAGCCCGGGATGGGCGTGATGGTCGTGTAGACCTCTTTCTTGCGGAGCATCGTGACGTCCCGACGTGTGCGTCTCTTATCTTCCTCTTCTCTCTTCTCTGGCTCTTAGGTGTATTGCTGACAGGCTGGACTTGCGAACGAGGCGTCAGTCGATCAGGATCGCAGGATCGCAGGTTCGGCCGTGGGTTCGTTCGGTTCGATCTAGGTCGTCTCTTCGATGGTCGATGGGTGACAGGTCGTTGACAGGTCGTAGGATCGAGGAAGGACTATGTGGGTAGGTAATCGCGGGTCTGTCGAAAAGACGAAGGAGAAGAAAATTAAAGAGCTGAGCTGACGGCCGGACTTTAGCGTTGGGGTTCCAAGCACCAAGGTCCCGTCTGTCTGCTGACGGAGGTGCCGCACGAGGGGAGTAGTAATACCTAGTAGGCGATCCCAAGTCAAGGTAGCCCATCCTGCGGCTGGTCAGTGGTCGCAAGCAGGCCAAGCACGAAAAAAGCAAGGCCACAGCCACCCCGGGCCCGGGACCCCCCCTCGGTGGTTCAAAAGTCTTGCTGGCGCTGCCGTGCTGCCGTTGGAGGGGGCGTCCAAGGCGTTCCCTCGTCTGCTGGTAGGGTCCAAGTAGGTACCTACCTATTCTCTGGGCTGGGCTACCTTGCCAAGGGTAGGTAATAGCTCGGTACCGAAAGGGCCATTCGAGATGTGCATCGGCAGAAACACTGAATGCAGAACAAAGAACAAAGATGCGCAGGCTCAAGCTCGGTGGTGCGGGCGGCCACCCACGCAGAGCAGCGAGGCAAATGGCGAATGGAGGGAGAGACGAAGGGAGGCAAGGAGGGGGGATGGTAGGTGCAGTGGCAGGGTCGGGGTTCTCACGTCATCCAGCGCACGGCTACTGATGATCCGGGCCGTGTGGAGTCGGTACGTTCCTCTTTAACGAAAGTTTGCTGTATATGACCGCTGTAAAGATAGGTTGTTAAGTACAGAGAGAGATACCCACGCGTCGGTTGCCTTTCCATTCGCATTTCGAGGGGCCGTCGGAAAGTTTTACAGCGCAAAGGAAAGTGTTTCTGGGGCGCGCGAGAAGCCTAAATTCCGGCGGACCATCCGCTAAGCCCAGCCGAAGGATCACAACCTTTTAGGTACTGTTTTACTGCAGATCTCCCCCCGGTCCGCTATGAGCACCAAGCGCTGTCATCCGGACTGCCGTAGCATCAGCACCGGCCACCTGCCCTGTGCACGGAGTTATGTACGTTTTGTACACATCTTATGTAATGCTCATGTGCTGTTTGTTGTACCTGCGCCCATCCCAATTGTCCACGTTTATCCATGCATCGTGTCTTCCCTCGCCAAAACACACGAAAAAAACCCACCGAAGCTGTCACTCAACCCGACAGACAGGGTCCTCCGAGACACGCCCAAGAGCTGACAATGGCACCTCAAGCGTTTCCCCTGTCTGACCCTCGTTCAGCTTCTTCTTGGCCCTAGTATTTTTCCATCCCTTTGTCTCCATGTCTGCCCGGCGCCTTTGACGACATTCCCACTCGACGACCCAAGCTTCGCCCCTGATCTTCCGTGATCACCAGCCATTCCAGGAGTCGTCGGCGGGCTCGGTCGAGGGTTTGAGACGGCGACAAGGCGGCCATGTCCGGAGTCGTCCAGATCTGCTGTCCCAAGGCTGCCCAAGGCTGCTCGGCACCGAGAAGGAGCAGCGCCAGGTTCCACCATCGCGGGACCATCGAGCACCTCCTAGGAAGTTTTGGCGCGGCACCGTTGAACTCTGCGGCGTCTGCGGCGTTCGACCGTTCGCCGCAAGCAGCCCACGAGATCTCGCTTGGCTTTTCGATTGCAACGAACCGGGTCGTTGAAAGCTTGGCCTGTCTTGACTTTGTCGGTTCCTGACTCAAATTCCATGTCGACGTTGTCACCATTCGAACCCCCCTCTCGACTTCAGACGTTCAGCCGCATCCATTCTTCGAATTCTCTTCTCCTGAAAGCCACTCGAGTACTCCACTACGTCAAGGCCGGAGACCAAATGCCTCCACCGACGTCCGGCGCGAAGGAGTCGTCCGGAAGACTTGGCGTCGCCGAAGTGTGTGACGCGCGCCTCGCGTTTGTTGCGACACCATCACGTGCCAGAGACGACGCTACCATCTTCAGATCTCCAAGTCGTCGTCACCTCTCGATGTGCCGATGAAGAGGCTCCCCTAGGTCATGTGTGTCCGACGCTCGAATCGCAGCTTACAAAGATAGCAAAACAAATCGCGCCGGGCTTGGTCATCTTCCCTGCATCCCTCGCTGCCAAAGTCACACCGCATCACAGCGGAGCATCCATCCCCCGTGGAGTTCTCCATCTAAGGCTGGTACCAGGCCTGCCGGATCGAGGCAGCTGCATACGATACCCTGCGATGCCCTGCGATGCCCTGCGATGCCCTGCGATGCCCTGCGATGCCCTGCGATGCCCTGCATCTCTGTACGTCTCGACATTCAATCACCTCTGCGATAGGCATCTAGATCGTCTTGCAGAAAAGACAAGTCGTGAGCGAAACAACGCTCCAGCTCGTCCCTGGCGCTCAATCCCACAGGCATGTCTCGAAACCCCGCATGTCGCCCATGTGGCTGACTCGACCGAAGCGCGCCGTTTCACACCTCATCCCTTGGGACCCAGCTGCGAAGCAACACGACCGTCGAGATGCAGGGAGACGCCGCACGTCCGGAAGCTATGGTGGCGCTGTAGGTGGACTCGGGTTCGTGATCCACCTCCCGGCCTGTTGCCCTGCCCGGGAAGCACTCACCTTCCGTCTGTCTTGATCCTCCGGTCGTCGCCCCCAGGGACGGCGAGCCCGCGCGTTCTAGGGCTGTACCGGCTCGCTGGTCTCCCGAGCTGCGCCGCCTTTGGACGGCCGATGTTGGGACGACGAGGTATGCTTGCCCCAGATTGACACTGCTTAGCCACAGCGGACCTCAGCCTCCGAGAGAAGAGAAGGCCGTGTCCCTGCCGCCGGTCCGGCCCCGACTGACCGAGGACGCGCTTCGAGCGCTGCTGTTTTCCAGTCTTCACCACGTGCCAAAGCGTGCGATTCATGCCATAAATAAACGCGGCCAATGAAGCTCGTCGTCTTGTCTACCCAGCAGCCGGCACACGATGCCGTGAAAATTCAATGCTGGCCGTCCGGCCGTTCAGGCGCAACCAAATGGCGGATGCAGGCCGAAGACCAAACATGCCAGTTGGGAAATTCCCACAAGCACGAAGAGAAGCCGTCTTCTGTCGATGGACTATGCTTCCGCGCGGACGTTCCGAGCAGCTCGGAAACGCAAACTTTCACTCTGCCGCCCAGTGTAGCCTTCTCTTGCCAGCCGCAACATCACATCGTCCTTATCACTTGCCGGTCTGCTACTACACTATGTAGCAAGAGAATCTCGGCAGCGCAGCCCTCCAACAGCGACAGATGCCGACTCTAGTTGCCGAAAGTCGAGCTGCTCTATCTCCCTTGGCGGCCCACGACGACCACACACACCTACAGCGCAATCCACCCGGCCTGATTGGCTCCTCCCCAGGACCGCGCCAGGGTGCGCATGTTGGGGCACGTGGAGCCGGTGACGGGCAAAGTGGGCTCTTTGGTGGTTAATTTGCCCCTTTCCCCAGGATTGCGGGGGAGCAAGACGCAGAATCCGGGGAACGGCGCGGGCGGGAGGGATCTCGTCCCGCCTCCAGATTGCTTCTCTTGCGAGCTATTGACTGACTGATTGCGGTAGGTGTCTTTTAATGGGTGTCAAGAACGACTATATCCCATAGCAAAGAAAAGAAGCATCATCATCGTCGGCGCTGATCTCCCGTTGTCGACAGCGTCGCTCGGCGTCGCGACGATGTCACCGCGCCCACTATTGGAGGAGAAAGCGGCCGTCGCTCCCCGGGTCCGACATGCGGTGCCTTGTCGAAAGGTGCATCGACCTACCCCGCAGGAATCCCACATTCGTGGGTCCCCCGAAGAGAGATGGAGGGCGCGGAAACGACGGGCATGCAGCTCGATCCCCAAAAAGAGAGTATGCCTGGGATCCTTGGACCTTGGAAACAACATGGCCTCGGCAGCTATTCGGCGGCGGGAATGCAACCTCGTCTTCGGAGCCGCTGGAGCTTTTAAATAGAGGGCCCGTCATCGTTGTGACAGGTGTTCGTCTCGCTCTGTGCTTCCAGGGACGATCTTGGCCGGATCTCTTGTGGTTCGTGAGACGTGACTGTGTTTACGCCGACTTTTGTGATACTTGAATCCTTCGGTTCCTCGCAGACATTCGCTTGTCTCTTCCCGTCGTGAAGCAACTCGATAAGGACGACAGGATTCTACAACAAGACACGAGAGCCCGTCCTCAGGTCTCTGAGTGGTCGCTGGGTTTCCAAAACACGTCAACTCCAAACGAGAGGTTCCCTTCGCGACCGAGGGCATCGCCACTCAGCCATGGCCACAGAGAAGGACCATGACTCGCCCCAGGGCACCCACGTCGAGGGCGCAATCGACGACCACGGCATCAACAAGGCAGCGATCCACGACGGAGCCATCTCCAGCGCCGCCGGCAGAGGCCAGGTCGCGACCGACCAGTGAGCATTGTCCGCAACCCAGCTTGTCAACAAGAATGCTAACCCCCATCAACAGGTACGGCAACCCCCTCGTCCAATTCGACCCCGTCGCAGAGCGCAAGCTCCGCTGGAAACTAGACCTCTACACGATCCCGACCGTGGCCCTCCTCTACCTCTTTTGCTTCATCGACCGCGCCAACATCGGTAAGGTTCCCCTTCTTTGAATCCCCAAACACTTTCACGACCGTCAACTAACCCTCTCCCCCTCCCAGGAAACGCCAGAATCGCCGGCCTAGACAAGGATCTCAACCTCAAGGGCTACGACTACAACATCATCCTCTCCACCTTCTACGTCTCGTACATCCTCTTCGAGATCCCCGCCACCATCGCATGCAAGTGGATCGGCCCCGGCTGGTTCCTCCCCGCGACCTCGCTCGCCTTTGGTGGTGTCAGCATCGCGACCGCCTTCGTCAAGACGCGCGCTGAGATTTGCGGCGTGCGGTTCCTGTTGGGCATATTCGAGGCTGCGATGCTGCCGGGCATTGCGTATTACCTGTCCCGGTGGTACAAGCGCGCAGAGCTCACATTTCGGTAAACATCCCCCAGGCAATTGCAATTTTCGCAAGAGAACCTACGCTGACAACACGACCCAGTCTGAGTCTCTACATGATCTCAGCCCCCCTGGCAGGCGCCTTCGGCGGCCTCCTAGCCTCCGCGATCCTAACCCTAGACTCCTTCGGCTCCCTCCACCGCTGGCGCATGATCTTCGCAATCGAGGGCATCGTCACCATCATCCTTGCCCTCATCGCCTTCTTCACCCTCACCGATCGCCCGGAAACAGCCCGCTGGCTGACACAAGAGGAAAAGGACCTCTGCATAGCCCGCGTCAAGGCAGAGCGCGTCGGCACCACCGAAGTAGTCGACAAGCTCGACCGCAAGAAACTAGTCCTCGGCATGCTCAACCCCGTCACGCTCGAGATCTCCGCCATCTTCTTGTTCAACAACATCACGGTGCAAGGGATGGCGTTTTTTCTGCCTACGATCGTGAGCAGTATCTATCCGACCTTTTCCACCGTCCAGAAGCAGCTGTACTCTGTGCCTCCCTACGTCGTCGGCGCGTTTTTTACGGTAGCTTTTCCCGGGTTGAGTTGGTATTTGGATAGGAGGCAGGTCCTTATAGGTTTGAGCGCACCGATGGTCATGACCGGGTACATCATGTTCCTCGCCTCGAAAGTCGCCAAGGTGCGATACGCGGCTACCTTTTTGATCGCCAGCTCCGCCATGGTGCTGGGCCCGATGTCGAATGCGCACATTAGCGCCAACGTGCTCAGCGACACTGCGCGAAGCAGCGCCATCGGTCTGAACGTACGTCTCTCTCTTCTTCTTGTCCCCCTCTTACTATCCCTCAAAACCATCGATGTAGAAGCGCAGACTGACACGCAATAGGTCATGTTCGGCAACGTAGGAGGCCTCATCTCCACCTGGAGCTACCTCACCTGGGACGCGCCCGACTACCACATCGGCAACGGCCTCAACCTCGCCTGCGCCAGCATGATCCTCGTTATTGCGTTTGCGGCCTGGGCCTGGATGAAGTGGGACAACCGCCGCCGCGAGGGCCGCAGCGTCGAGGAGGAGCTCGCGGGCATGACGGAGGCGGAGGTCCAGGGGTTGGATTGGAAGCACCCCGCCTTCCGGTGGAGGACGTGAGAGGGTGGAAGGGATTAATTGCTATGGGGATGTTTTGGGGAAGCCGAGAAAGCGGCCAGATGACGCTTCCTCTCTGGGGCAGGGAAGACTCAGGACATGAGCATCGAGGGGGTCCGAAGCTGCAGGAGATGGTTTCAATAAATGTAATAAAAGAAATGCCGTTCGCAGTGACCCGGCCTCTTGGCTATGGTGCCAGCTACAAGCAAATCTAACTAGCAGACAACTTGAAAATACTCCGAACGGTCCTCCTAGAATCTTGCTTGTCCTTCGTTCAGGATGCATTATCTCAACGCGAGGATCTTTTCTTTGACGACGAAGTCGACTGCGTATTTGGGCCTATGGCCTAATCCAACCCTGCACTCAACGACCTCCAGCCGTCCGGGCAATCTCTGATCCGGAGGATTTCGGTAGGCCCAGTGAACGCTATCCACCTCCGCGAGTCGTCCGGCCATGGCGGCTTCATACATGTACTCCTGGGAGCCCTCAGAGGCCCTGCAGTGCCAGTACTCGTCAAGTGGGCCGAACCCGCAGGCGACGACCAGGGACCCCCCGCCGCCGCGCTGCCTGCAGTCCCGAACCTCGGTGAAGCCGGTGAAGACGTCGAGGCCCTTGGTTAGGAACCTGTTCTCTTGCAAGCTCCAACGCTCCGCGGGCAGCGCCCGGACAAGCTCAATCTCCGAGCCCGCGAGCCTGAAGCGGAACTCGTCGGGATGCTCCGCGATCATTGACCGCTTGTTCTCCAGGTTCCGGTCTCTGTACTTCTGGATGAAGAAGCTGGCTATGGTTCGTTGGGTGTCCCGCCTTATCTCAAATAACTGGGTGGCCCGGGCCCGGAGCCAGGTGCCGTCGCCGCCATCGTGGAGGAGAATCCCCAACTCCGGGCCCGACGCGTTTCCGGACCACCGGCATCCCAGTGGAAGTAGCTGGAGCTTCTCTAGCTGGAGCCTCTCACTAGAGCCTGGGAAGTCGACGTTGGTCGGCGTGACGGCTTCCATTGATATCTTGAGGCCCTTGTTAGTCAAACTAAACTAATGAACGGGTTAGTATTTTTGACTTGGCCATATTTGATGGGACGGTCTCCGAATGATTTTGTAAGTGGAAGCCATGAAGGGACTACCCCCCACCGTTTGTCCAGAAAGAACAAGAGAAACAAACCCGAACCTCCGGGTTGAGCTTCGGAATCCTGGTAAATTCCAATGGCGTACGAAATCCGAATGCATCAGGGGAGGTGGCGAAGATCCCCTTCGTCCCTTCGTAGGTTGTATAGTCCAATGCCCCTGTGCTGCCGGTCCAGGCGAATAGGGTCATGTCATTGGACTCCTTGATAATCTCCTCTTGGAGGCGCACGAACGCGCGGTCGCCCTCGCCATACAGGAGTGGCATGTTGACGTTGAAAAGGCCCATAAGGCTGTAGGCGCGGTCCTCGACCCGTGTCGTCTCTCGGCCGACGGCCCAGGACATGCGTACGGCAACAGGGAATTCGTTGAGATGCTTGCGGATGCCAGAGCCTAACACGTCAAATTTCCACCGCGATCGCAGGATGGACTCATCGATGTGAGTGCGGCGGTGGATTACGTCTGAAAGCTCTTGACAAGTTCCAATAGCGTTCCACGTTCCGTCAAAGAACTCCACGCGGTTCGGCGCGATGAGCTCCTGCAGCGTCCATCCCCGCTCAAACCAACGCGAGCGCTCGAACGGGTGGTCTCCGTCGACGTCGGAGAGGTACGCAAGGCACACGGTCGCATTGACGTACCATTTGAACATGGAGTTGATGGCCTCGGTGAGCTCAGAGAAGTCCTGTTTGTTGATACAGCAGGTGTCGACCCAGACGTAGTCGATGCCACGGTCGCGGGCGATGCTGCAGGTCTTGCGGATCTTGGCCCAACCGGACTTCTGCGACATGGCGCGCTCGTCGCCGACTTCCTGGTAGGTTGCCTCGCCGTCCTCCCATCGGTGCGAGAGTATGACGTAGGACTTGGGGATCGCCGAACCGAAAAACTCCTCGATCTTGAGGGTGGTGCTGTTGAGGAGCTTCATCTTGGGAGAGGGACTTCGCGACGGCCCGAGGTAGGAAGCGGGTTGTCGGTGGTTATAGGAACAGAATGTTGGAAGACTTCTCAGCCTGGAGGTTGTTTGGGTTGCGTTGTTGCTGACAACACTGCTGAGCCACCCTTTCGGGCTCTATGCAGACGAATGTGAACGAATCAAGGGACTCCTTGGAGGCATGTATCTTCGTCCAATCAAAAGGATCTGACGCATCCCACGAAGTCGGCGAAATCTCTATTGGGGGCACCAATACCTGTTTGTTTTCACTCTTTTCTTCTCTTTTCTTCTGTTCCCCACTCCTTTGCTGGAGACATGGTCGAAAGGCTCGCTCCTAAATTCCCAGCAGATTTCATTCCACAACCGGTATATTCGGAGGACGTCGTGAAGCCGAGTGGTCGAGCCAGTTTGTTCGTTCCGTTATCGCTACCGGGAATTTGGCGGGACCCAAGAACTAGATTTTTCTCAAACGGGGCTCCTATGTCAAAGCCTCTATCTCACATCTCCGGGTTGGACTAACCCGCTGCTACTCGGCTTCGTGGCTGCTGTCCGTCCTTGCTACTGTTGTTCGTCCTTGTTGCTGCTATCCGCCCCTGTTATTGGTACGTTCCTACTGCTGCCGTCCGTCCCCGTCGCTTTTGTCCGCCGTCGCCATCGTATTGCACCCAGGGGGTGCGGGATGCTTATCCACGAGGTGTGGGATTAGAGTCCTCTACCAAATGTACGGCACTACCATTTTATGGTCGGGACCACGTGCAGGCCGCGTGCCCTCAAGCTCTCCTCGAGATCGGTCAGAGGCGGGTCAAATCGCTGGATGTGCACCCTTCTAAGCGCGGGCAGCAACCCGCTCGAGAGGTTAAGGTCCAGCCGCCGGAGATCATCGACGGCATGAGTGCCCTTGGTCCAGTAGAGCTCCAGATGCTGTAGGGAGGGTGGAAGGCTTCCGACGAAGCCGTGGGTGGCGGAGTCCACGACATGTGGCTGATTACCAACATCCACGTCGCGTTGGCCACTCTCAAAGACCTTATCGTCCATCCGAAGGACCCTCAATCTGCGAAAGCTGGAGAGCGACGTGACACGGCGCGTTCCGCCGTCCTCTATCGTACGATTCTGCCTGTCCAACCCCAGTATCAGCGTGAGGACGTCTAGCGTGCCCGCATGTTGCTTGAGGGCATCCACGACGATGGCGGGGTCGGGCGGCGCAGGGTAGCGAGCAAGGTCCCTGGCACCGATAAGCCAAAAGGCGACTAGCTGCCGGCAGTCGCGGATGACCCGTGTGAGATGCATCATGTCGATGTCGACAAAAGCTAGGCGTATAGACGTCAGATTGGACACGTCCGCGGCGGGCTGCGCGGGAACACGTATTCCTTCGAGGAAGATGGACGAAGTTGGCAATAGGGAAAATGTCGAAAAGCACTCACGATGGAGCTCGAGGGCCGGGCGGTTTGACGAGGGCTTGGCGACCAAGAAGAGATTCTTCAAGCGGAGCTGTGGTTTCCTCCATTGCAGCCTTTCACTGAAGATTTTGAACGTTGACGCGCCCAGACTCAGACCGAGTTCTTCGACGGAATCGAAGCGCGAGAGAAGGACAAAGATGTCGAGGGCGAGCCTCTGCTGGCTGTAGTAGAGTCCGGGCTCGGCCGGATACCATACGCCGACGGCCTCCGCAGCGGCTCGTAGCACTTTCACGTCTTCGGCGTTGTAATAGATGTGTAAGGCCTGGCCGTCCGCCGTCACACCGGTGTAGATCCAAAGTTGTTTCACCGAGCGGTGGGCCTGAGGGTTGAGCTGAAGCGTCTTGAGCAGGCGGATAATGTCGTTTTTTGCAGCTACGCCGGGACGTCGGCCGCGCCCAGGCAACCCGATCCTAACGGTGCGGTAGATCTCGGGGATGGCAGCGGCACTGAATCTCCTGCAACTTAGGCCAAGGCTGAGCAGGGCGGCGCGACTCTCGCAGTCAGTGGCCCAGGCTTGGTCTTCCTTTGGACGACCAGCGAGATGGATCAGACGCAGCTCGCTGGGGGCAGGAGAAACGAACGAACATATTTGAGTGATGAGCTCGTTCGGGAGGTCTGAAAGCTGGGTCTGAACCATGTTAGTCGTCCGTCTCTATCGTCCGTCGCTGTTATCCGTAGCTGTTGTCCGTCGCTGTTGTCCGTAGCTGTTGTCCGTCGCTGTTGTCCGTCGCTGTTGTCCATCAGCTCGTCAGTTCGTCACTATCCCTACGGAATACTACCCACGCGAGGATGGGAGGGTGAACTGAGACCAAATACCGAACTGGGGAATCACTGCGCAGGGCCATGGCTGATTCTAACCCTCGAGGGGTCGGAAGGGGGAGGACACTTACTGTACCAGGTGGTCTACCTCTTCCTTTGCGGAGCGTACTCTGGCGATGTGCGTTGTAAGGTCAGGAATCGGGATGTTCTAAAGTGCAAGGAAGAAATCCAAAAAACCTCGTGTTATAAAGGGAAGAATCAACGAGAGAAAACTTTGGCCGCGGAAAGGGGATCGTGTATGAAAAGTACTGGGAGCCACCAAAAAAACCTTCCTCCAGGTTAAACTTTCCAGCCTCTGGCAGTTGCCTCTCGGACGGACAAAACATGTCTTCGCTCAGGGCAGGTAATAAGCCCAGTTGCTCTTTTGGCTAGAGGTTGGAAGACGAGATTTTGATGGCAGGATCGAAGGCGTCCATGGAGGTCAGCGGCACTCAAGCCACGGCTGGTAGGTACCTAGGTCAAAAACTAAAGAAGAGGGAAATCGCGGTCTTCCCTGGGGGGCGCACTTGGAAAAGCTTAAGACCCAGCATTCCCGCAGGTTACTGTCTTCCACGCGGCGAGGTACAAGTGGCAAAATCGAAGTGGTAGGACTGGCTTGAATCTCTACATCCTACGATACATAAAGGCGCTTAAGTAACCGACCGGCTTATGTATGTATGCAAACAGCCACTGCATGGGAAGGAGAGGCGGCTTCAGCTGAGCTTAGGTACCCAAGTACTTGGGGGGCATCTGGCCCATGACACCAAGGGCAAGCATCACGACAAAGACATGGCAAAAGAGAATGACAAACTCTAGGAAATTGAGAAAGCAAAGGCATCCGACAAAAAGACTTGTACAAAGTCATGGCAATCCAGACAACCAGCTAGTAATAAAGCTTCCCTCCTCCAACCCCCTCTGTGACATGTGCGTGCAAGTGGCTGTCTTGTGTTCCGGTAGACAGTGTGGTACTGTGCTCGGTTGCTGATGGGGTGCGCGCATCTTCTCTGCTAGTGTTTACCGGATGAACGTCTTGGTGGTATCTCGACTCGTCTCGGCCCATGGTGAAAGCCTACCACAGGTAGGGACGGCGGTCGAACAGCAGGTTGACAGAAACCCCAATGTCGTCAAATGCCTCGAGGGCAAAAAAGCCATTCCCGCCATTTCCGTCAAATGCAACCTCCCCCAACAGGAAGCGCGAGCCCAGGTCTCCACATTCTCCAGCCAGGCGAACAAGATCGATTTCGATGCAGTCGAGATCGCCCTTGATGTGGAAGCGGGTGAGAGACTTGGGGAGTCTCGCTAGGACTGTGTTGATGCCTTCGTCCGAAACTTCAGAGCTGGCGTCTGAGCTCATGTCTTGATCCTCCAGATCGGATTCAACTGAACCCTCGTCTTCGTACTGGCTGCTCTCTTCATCCTGGATCCCATCTTCATCCTGGGTGCCATCTTCATCGGTGTCCTCCTGGTTGTTGTCCTCTTGGGTGACAATGTCCTGGATCTCGTCGGCATGGGTAAGCTCAAGAGAATATCGGAATGTATTGACGTGGAGCCACAAGTGCTCAAGAGCTGTGAACTTCTCCAGTGTTGAGATTGTGTGAAGGCCGTCGTCATCAACACACAGAATCCTCAGGGTACGGGCACTCTTTATCAACAACTCTGTGATGTCGATTGGCTCGAGTGAAGGGTCGGCATGGGCGAGCGGCGGGTCCTGGTAGATGAATCTGGTGAGGCGAGTGCACGGGGCAAAGGCCTGCTTGAGTACCGAGGGGTGCAGTCTGGTCTTGACCAGGACAAGGGAAGTGACGTTCCTGAGCTCTGGCATTGACGTGACGTTCGACTTGTGCAAGAAGATCTCCGACTGCATACCCAGGCCGAAAGATTGCTCCAAACCACGCGCTTCCAACTGGCATCTGACGCCCACCATGCCACTTTTGGCCTGCAAGATGACCGACAGTGCTGTGCTATCAGCAGGAGGAAGGATCGTGGGATTGCTGGCATTCTGGGGGAAGTGGCGACCGTTGAGTATATCATTGACAAAATGGATGGCCTTGGGAGGGGCGACGATGCCCAGCTGCTTGAGATTTTGTAGCTGCAGAATAATGAGGGCGATGGGGAAGGCAAGTCGACCGTCTTCGATGTAGGCCTCATCGGGAATGTTGATCGAGCGGTAGATGGTTTGCTCGAGTGGAAGGTTGCACTTGCTCATGATGCTGGTTTTGACACCGCAGCGTTGGGCGGCGCGGACGAGCACCTTCCGGTCTTCCTCGCCCCATGGGTTGGTGTAGACGGTCCTGAGGTTGCGGAGGTTGCGGAAGGTGATGCCGCAGTCCTTCCCCATGTCGATGTAGAGGTGCTTCACGGCGTGACGGATGGCGGGATTCGCAGTGACGAGGCGAAGCAGCGCCATTATCTTCTTGTTCGCGTCTCCGGGGACGATGGAGACGCATCGGAAGGCGTCGTAGATCAAGACCTCGCGGCTGGTCTTGTTGACGGACGAGAGGTTGATGACGTCGGCTCGCTCCTTCTGCAGGGCTACCTCGACTGCCTCCTCCCCGTTGCCGCCCACCACCGCCGCCGTGAAGTGCTTGGCGTAGGCAGGTGGCGGTGGGCGCAGGAAAGATGCAACGAGGAGGAGCATCTCGGCGGGCATGTCGGTGTACTTGGCCATCGTGGGAGCAGGCGCGGGTCTTGGAGTCGGGAGTCGGTATGTTGTTGTTGAAATACTTGGGAGACAGAGGCGACGGGCAGAGGGGATGAAGGACAACGGAAGAACAAGAAGGTCGGTGGAAGAATGGGAGGATTGGAGGAGAGACTTGGAGCTTGTGGATTGGAGAGAAGAAAGTCCAGACGGTGGGAGGGGGCACAAATATGTACTCAGGTACGTATTGGGGTGTAATTGACTTGATGAGGGAAGGAGCGAGATGGAAGCAGCGGGAGGGCAGGAGCAAGAGGAAATAAAACAAGAGGAAGGAACGAGGCAATACCTCAGACCGTAAGAGTGAGCTCAAGGGAAGGTGCCAGAGAGAAGATACCACTGTACCAGAACTTAGTATCCCCAAACTCTTGCTTCCTCGCCCTTCTTTGGTTTTCCCATCTATGTCATGTCAAGTCTTGCCCGACCACAAGAGGCAATAGTTCCATCACAGAAATCAAAGGCATAGATCATGTCTCGACAGAGGTTTATTCCATCCAACACCACACCAGGCTCTGTGCCTGACGCGGCATCGTCGCTTGACTAGGCATCTACCCTCTGCGTCCTACATCTCATCGTCCAATCTAACGATTCAACTCCTAACGCGGTGTATCACCAGTAGCACGAAGTTGAGAACCCCACAAAGCCATATCCGAAAGCTCTCCCACCGACGCCCGTGTCCCAGTGGCTACGATCCCTTCCAGCACGTCGGCAAAGTCGTCCCTCTCCCCGCCGGCTTCGGAACTCTCCTCCACGAGCCTAATCTCTTCAACGTCGTGCTGCTCTGCGAAGCCGGCCACGTCCTCCATCTTCAAGTGGCGGACACCGCGGATGCAGACTCGCTTTACGGTGGGTGGGATCCACGGGAAGACTCGCTTAGGTTGATCCTCCACGACGTCAGGTTCTTGGACCTCGGGGACGTCAACCTGCAGCGCAGACGCAGCTTCTTTATCTGCGCGGGCTGCTGCCTTTAGCGTGTAGTCGTCGATACAGAGCTGTTCTAGCCCGGTGAATCTGCTCAGTGCGACCAGGGATTGGTTTCCCGGCCTTGAGAAGGTATTGAAAATCGAAAGCACGTGGCCAGAGATGTTCGCCTGTGCAAGAATGAGTCGTATCGTGGAAAAGTCCAAGCCGAGTGAGCGGAGGCTCTCGCCATGGCTTGAAACCAGACACGACAATACGTTTGCTGGGGCGACACTGTGGACTGCGACGCAGGACAGATGATGGCCTTTCAAGAAATAGTTGAACGATACCAACCGCTGGCAAGATTGGATAATGCGTTTCATCATGTCGGGTCTAACCGTTACCCAGCCCAAGGTAAGGTGCGTAACATTCTCAAAAATCACTGGGTCGAAGTTGGTCATGGCAATATGTCCGCCCCATAAGACACGCTGTCCAAAGTGGATCTCGGGGGCGTGAAGCCCAAGCCAGGACATGATCCCCGTGCAAGAATCCAGCGACGACGTTCCATGATGCACTACGACTTGCTTCAGATTTGGAAACAGCGCTGTGGCTTCCCTCGACCGGCCGACCGTGTCGGGAAGCTTACCGGGGACCTTGTCGATGACGCCGACCTGCTCAACGTTGCTCATGAGGTGGATAATGATCCTAATCACAGACAAACACCTGGCGTTGTGGTGCATTTTCGCCGAGATTTCGTCGATGATCCGGTCGTTGTCTGGGTCGCCGGTGGTCGGGAGCGGATCTGGGTCCATCCACAGCCCGGCATCGAAGACCGATCCGACCCGGGGGGCCTGCTCGCGCACCAGCGCGATGTCGTCGTCCGAGGGGGTCTCAATCTCCTTGATCGACCGGGGTGGGGCGTCACAGCCGACATTAAGAAGCAGCCGCCTGACGGAGGAGCATTTCTGAGGGCGCGAGGCGAAGTGTCGCATGACCTCAACGAGGCCGGCGAGGCTCATGGACGCCGTGTCTATGCAGATGGTTTGATTGGCATAGTAGTGCGCGGCGACGTGCATCGACCAGCACCTGTTGTCAAACCCCCAGTCGATCTCTGCACGTGTTCGCATGGCGAGCAGGAGGTTCAGGACGTCTTGCCGGCCCTCGATGAGGATCCCACGCACCTCGCGGGCTCCGGATGTTTTCTTCAGGTCCATTGCTTTGGCGATGGGAGCATCTCGCGACCAGAGAAGGTCGCAGATCATGATAATGATCTCGCGGGGTAGATCTCCCAGCTTTGCCATGGCGAAGGTAACGTCTAGGTACCAAGTATAGGTAGTATTCGGTAGACTGATCGGATAATCGTGGGATACCAACGAGGGACGCGAACTTGCCTTGAAAAACTGCAAACAGTATAAAGTCAGAGAGTGAGGAACGAACAGAGAGCAAAATAAAAAGAGAAATTAAAAGAGAAAGAGAGAGAGAAAAAAGATTATCAGTATCTTATCAATGGAAATTTTACATTTTGCTCGTGGGGTAGATCAAGATAGCGTTTTTTTTTTCTTTCCACAATTCAACTCCACAAGACTAATTTACCATTGATGTTTTCCCACGCGGTGAATTGATATACTCATCGCATTGGGACGTCGTGACCTCGGCGTCAGTCATGAAGGCAAAGCCACCGCGGTTGATTGTAACGTTGGGACGGAGATACTGGCAACACAACGGCCGTGGCGTCGCGAGAGGGTTTTTTGGCGCCTTTTTTTTGGCCATCGGAATGGATCCAATCCACTTACTTGAGACTTTTGGCAAACATGAAATTGGAAACGGTGGAAAAGTCACTGGGTTAACCTCATCGTCGGCCAAAAGTTACTCTCTTTACGCCATGGGGCAACTCGACGAGTTTTTCTTGGTCTCAGTTCTCAGGCGCTTTGCGTCATGGACACTATGACTACCTAGGTAGATGAAGTTGAATATTGGTGTGGTTGAACGGAGGAAAGGGAGTTGGCGGACTTTTGTGGGAGTCCACACCCATTTTTTTTTTCTCAGGGAGATGAGAAAGGACCAAACCGACGGAATCGAGGTGTGATGTTGCAGAAGGGGCACGTGACGGGACGAGATGGATTATGTAAGTAAGCGACCTCCGCGTTCCGTCTGGAATACATCGGAGATTTGGACCGGACGAGCCGTCCTGTGGTTCGCTTTTCACATTCCTCGCGCATTTTCGATACTTTAGATCTTGGCCAGGCGGATGGGACGAATGGGAGAGCCTTTGGGTGACCTCGGCGAAGCTGCGAGGTTTTGCACTTACGCCCAATGGCATTCCGACATCAAGACCTAGAGTGGCGAGTCTGGGCGGTACCACGGAGACGAATACGAGCAGATGGACGACGAAGGGTTCAGATCTATTAGTGGCGATGATTCTTTTAGGGAAAAAAAAAAGAAACAGTGAACGCAGCTGGCGAAACCTCCTCAAACGCAAAACGTGAAAACAAGATGTCGGGTTGCAGCCAAATCCCCCCCCGAGCTCGTTCTACAAACCAAAGACTTGTGGCGGCCAACGCTCCGTTAGCCGAGGCCATGACGGACTCTGTAGCCTGCTTGATAAATGTGCGACGACCGTCGGTCATGTATTTTGCGGTTGGTTGGATATTCCGCATCTTCAAACGTGAAATCGAAGGAGAGAAGTTGAATTGGAAGCCTGCTGTCTCAGAGTATGGTTAGCTGGCCGTTCGTCGAGTATGGACCGAAGGCTGACTCGCCTTCTGGGAAATCTGACCCTTCAAATGCGGGTGAAGATAAGTGACGATACAGCAGCGGTCGTATTCGAGACGATCCGAGGACAGCTTCGGTAGATGTTTCAGGCAGAGATTCTCTTCGCCTTCTTCGACGACGGCTTCGGCGTGTCCCTGCGAGAACGATGGTCAGTTACCTGTGAACACGGGCGATCTCCGGCTCAAGGGTGCTTGACTTACTCGTCGAACGAATCATCTCGCTTCCGCTTCTCGCCATCTTTGCCCGCCTTGCTCTTCCGCATGTGTAGAGGAACCCATCGCTTCTTCTTGACAAGGAAGCGCTTCTTCGTCTCCTTGGCGCCCTTGTTCTTTCTGCCGCCTCTACCACTGGCATCGCCGCCCTTGCCGCCGCGGCCGGGGACGAAATCCCTCTTCCCAGAAGTGTTGCATGACGGTCTCGCCTGCGCCGCGTCTCCGTCGTCGTTGTCGTCCTTGATCATGATAATGGTTTCCTCGTCCGGCTCTTGTCCGCCCTCTTCGTCCAGCTCCTGTCCGTCTTCTTCGTCCGCCTCGGAACCGGAGTCGGAGTCGAGGCGCAGCTCATCCTCCAGATCCCAGATCCGCTGGCTGTCCACGACGAACTGCAGGTACTCCCGCGGGACGAGCTTCGCGTGGGTGCTGAGCTCAACCCAAATGTTCCGGCCGAGAGACTGCGGGCCTTCGGCTGCCCACTCGCGCAGTTCGCTGGGGGAGACGCTGAAGTTGGTGACTAGGATGCTGTAAATGCGGAGGAGGGTTGTCTTGTCGGCTGCGAAAGTGAACTTGTCGAAGCGGAAAGCGGCGAGGGTCTGCGGGTTCGTCGGCATGATGTGCTTTCGGGAGCAGGTGTAGAGATGCTCTGCGGCGGTCTTGCTGGATCCGGGATGGGCGGTGGAAGGCGTGGAGGCCGTCGCGGCTGGGGCCTGAGAAATGGTCGGCTGGGGCGTGGCCGTGGCCGTGGCCGTGGGCGTTCCGGGGGGCGTCATCACGTCGGAGGGATCCATGATGTTGGAGAGAGAGGCGTGGTCTCTGAGAGACGGTCAGTAAGGTATGAGGCGTGGGTGGGAGAGGAAGCAAGGAGGG